>MU006784.1:32388-55453 GCA_010093635.1 Massarina eburnea CBS 473.64
TAAAGGAAAAACTCTATTTTAGGCTAGTACCTTCTATCTTTAGTATTTTATATATATAGTATACTAACGTATATTTTTCTTATAGTGTTTATAAGGTAAGACTTATATAGTACTATGTATATATTTATAAGTACTTTATAGTAATTTCTTATAAAGTTACGCTGTAAAGTGCTACTTTCTACTATGTAAAGGTATAAAGTTATACTATAAAGTTATACTATAAAGTTATACTATAAAGTTATACTATAAAGTTACGCTATAAAGTTATACTATAAAGTATAGTATTCTACTACGTAAAGGCGTAAAGTTACGCTGTAAAGTACTACTTTCTACTATATAAAGGTGTAAAGTTATACTATAAAGTGCTATATTCTACTATATAAAGGAAAAACTCTATTTAGGCTAGTACCTCCTATCTTTAGTATTTTATACGTATAGTATACTAACGTATATTTTTCTTATAGTATTTATAAAGTAAGACTTATATAGTACTACGTATGTATTTATAAGTACTTTATAGTAATTCCTTATATTACTATACTATAAAGTGTTATATAGAGACTACGTAAAGGAAAAACTCTATTATAGGCTAGCGCGGAAGTTTTAGCGCTTAACTTACTTTAGCTACGCTTTCCTATTAATACAACTTTTAACCTACTATAACTTTCTAAGTATAGCTCCTAAAGCTTAGCGGATTGGTGCGTTAAAATCGTAGAGTTCTACTGTATAAGATAAGCAAAAAAAATTAAAAAACTATAGCAATAATTTTCCTAACTCTATCCCTAGTTTTAAGTATCTAGTAATAGAGTAGAGAAATAGAGGAATAAATACGCCTAGACTTAGTAAACGTAAATGCTACTGCAGCTTCTTAGTTGTAGAGTATCTATTTAAACAGGTTAATCTCCTCTATTATAAGCTATTTTCTAAAATTTACTTTACTTAGTTATTACTGCGTAAGTCTTGTTCCTCTTAGGAAAGACGCATATCTTCTCTTAAATAGATAATTAAAAGGTCTAATATCTAGAGGTTAGAGGCTGTTTTAAAGAAGCTGCCTTTTAATAGCTACATATTGCTAGTTTAGGTCTCTAAACTCTATTCTCTATACTTCTTACAGCTTATTAATAGAGTAGACTTTCTATACTACTTACTTATATATAGTATTAACGCTGTATTATATTCTACGCAGCCTGTTAACCTAGTATTAAGATACTACTTACTTTCTTACTTAGCTTACTATTTTAACTATTTACTAACTCTATATTACTTCCTTAGCTTATTCTACTACTATTATAAGACTTATTAGGTAGTTTACTATTACTAAGTAGACTTTATCCTTCTAGTTACAGTTTACTTACGCGAGCAGCCCTCTTTATTTCTTAACTCTTTCTTTAAGAAGCGCTAAACTTCCTTACTAGCCTCTATCTATAACGTCTAAGTACTAGCTATACTCTCCTAGCTCTCTCTTTATTAGTACTTCTCTACTCTATAATTATATAATAGAGATATACTAGACTATATTAATAGAGTGCTAGGTTATTAGTTCTAAGCTTACTAGCCCTTAACTACTCTACTTAGCAGAGTAGCTAAGGATTAGTTTCCTGTTAGGTACCTTTACTAAACTAATACTTCTACTACCCTTTATAGGTTTTAAAGTAATAGTTTAGTAGTAATAAAGATAACGCTTCTTTTTCTATCTAATAACAAGATCTAGTAATATACTTACTTATAGATATTATACTATATTAAGAGACAAGCTACTGCGCACTATAGGCCTTTTAGGATAATTAACCTTATAAGGTTATAAATAATCTTAAAGTTAGACTTAATTACTATAGTCTAAATTTAAATAGAGATGTTATACGCAGTGCTAACAAACCTATCTATAGATCTATTAGTAGCTATTAACCTATCTTTTAAAGCTTCTAGGTCTACTTCTTTATACGCTAGTCTAAGTGCCTTAGTAGTAGATTTATAGAGGAGGTTAATTTAGGACCTTATATCTAGGAGGCATCGCGCTTAATATACTCTAATATAGACTATATATTATAGTAGCTTACTTGCTATAATAGTTAGCCTAGTAACTTAATCTACCTAGGCCTTCTCGTTCTCTATAACATTGTTAGCTCCTTCCTAGTAAGTATCCCTACTACTCTCTATTTTATACTATAATATTAAACTTATTATCTAGAATAATACAGACTCTATAACCTAGACTAGAATTCTATTAGCAGGCCTGTTTACAGCTGCGTTTACTAATATTCTACTATAGCTAATTACAGCGCGCTAGGTTAACCTAGTAAGCTTTAATTAGCTATTACTTTACTAAGCCTAACTCTTATTATTAATCTCTAGGTTATTAAGTTTACTACTACCTGCGCGTCTACTTATTACTATAGTTACGCAGTTAGTTTCTAGATACTTAGAGTTTACCTACATATCCTGCTTCTCTTATTACTTTATAAACTCTATTATTAACTTCTATATTAACTTATAGGTAAGGAGGTCTACTAGAGTAAGCTCTTTAATCTCTTACTATAATATACTTAGTAGCGCGTTCTCTTCCTTTATTCTAAGAAGATATCTAATACTATTACTAGCTCTTAGAATTAAAGTGCCTAGTTACCTTACTTACTTTGCTACTAAGGCTAGTAAGGTAATTACTACGTATAAGTTATTATATAGCTGCGCCTCTATAAGAAGGTTACGTATTATCTTATTATAACTAAAATTATCTATAATATTACAGTAGACTTACTCTAGTATCTTATTATAGTCTCTTTAGAAGAGTGTAGTTATAGACTTTAGTTTCTGTACTTAGGCTCTGCGTATATTTTATAGTATATCCTTTACTACTAGTGCTTATATATTCCTAGTCTATCCTTGTATTATAGTACTAGCTTTAATAGTATTTATACTTACTTCTAGGGTAAGTATAATATAACGTAGATCTACCTTATTAAGTAGAAAGACTTTATCTAATCCTTGCTAGATAACCTAATAGTTATTAAATTAGCAGGTTACCTTAGTAATACTAACATCCTACTACTCTTTATTTGCTAGTCTATTTAATTATACTTTTAGCTTTAGTCTAGAACTTACCCTATTAATAAACACTTCTAAGTATACCTCTCTTATTAGATATATTACAGCGTCTAGTAATATATAAAATTTATCTAATAGGTTGTTTTATAACTACTATATAAGTATAGTTTTTAGGACTACTCTTAGTATTAGGCCTAACCTATTACCTTATTAACTAAAATACTATATATATATATTGTCCTGCTATTTCTTATATACCTACCTGTTTAATTTTAGAGTTATTATTTTAGGGTAGTTTCTAATTAAATAAGATATTTTTCTGCATCTAAAACACTTGCCTTAGCAGCTAGGGGATTATAATCTTACTTACTATTAGTTCTCTAGTAACTAAGATCTATCCTATCTATTAGTATACTATTATAAGGTTTTTACAGTAGTAGTAGGCGTATCTTAGAGAAGTACCTTACTTACTAAGTAGGTATAGTTACGCACGTCCTTTATAAGACTAGCTATTAACTTATATTAGGTAATTTAAGTAAGATACGCTATATCTAGCTTAAGTCTATTTAGGTTATATACTAGCTTCTCTACTTGTAGATTAACCTTAGCGCTTGCAGCTAGCTCCTTATTTAAGTATTAGTCTAGCTTTAAGTCTTTAATAATTAATTATAATAAGGTAATAAATAAATTTAAAGTATTCTGTTTATATGCGATCCTTATTATCCTCTACGCCTCTCTCTCTACTTCTCCCTTCTTAAAAGCCTATATTCCCTACCTCTGTTTAGTAACTATCTTTAGGTAGGTATAGATTTCTTCTATCTTAAACGTTAGTTTACTCTTACTCTTAGGGCAGTCCTTCTCTAGTATATAGAATATTACTATTTCCTTATCTTACCTGTTTAGTCCCTAAAAGAAGAAGTAACCTACTTCTATTACTATAATCTAACCTACTTTCTTATAAGTATTAGTGTATATAGATATATTAGTATAATACTTAGTAATTAGTATATTACCTTTTATATATTCTTTAACGTATACTTTAAAGAATTAGCGCGTCTCTATTTAATAAGAGATATTAAGCTCTTTCTAGCGCTCTTTTATATCCTCCTGCAGACGCTTCTAGTCTTATTACTTAAAAGCGCTTAAGCGTTTAACTATTTATCTATAAGGCTCTAAATAGAAGTCTAGAAGAACCTCTAACCTATCTCTTTCTAACTAATTATAGGTTCCTGCGCAGCAGTTATAGCTAGCAAGCTATTCTATAATGTTATACTTACTAAAAAGCTTAATAGTCGCTAGCGCCTTTAGTTAAAGTAATAGTCTTAATTAACTAGAGTTAGATACTTCTTCTATAGTAGGCCTTCTAGTATTAATAGTAGATATAGTGTTAAAGGCTAGTCTACTCTTAAGGAAACAAAGTAAGAATGTTTAGTAGTTAATAAGGTAAGAAGTAATTATTCTACTTACTATAATACCTTCTCTAACGCCTTTCTTACGCTCTTATTATCTTTGTCCTTTAGCTCTACAGCTTTAGGCACTAAGTATTACACTAAGCTTACTGTATTATTCTTTATCTTCTCCTATATCTCCTAATCTTGCAATTTATTTCTGCTCCTTTCTATCTTCTTTATTTACCCCCTTTACTAGCCTTAGCTTCTTATCTAATCCTTTATAGGCTAGCTCTTTTAGCTGCCTATTATCCTGCTATAATTTACTTATTACGCTGTCTACCTCTCTCTAGTAATACGTATAACTATTACTTATATTATTCTAATTACGTTTTACTAGTAATAAGCTCTTTTCTTAATATTAGTTTTATTACTAATTTATCTTATTTCTTATATACTATTTACTTAGTATTATAGTTTACTTAGTATTATTATAAGTCTCTCTCTAGAAAGTGTAGTAAGTCTCTCTCTAGAAAGTATAGTAAGTCTCTCTCTAAGAAGTGTAGTAAGTCTCTCTCTAGAAAGTGTAGTAAGTCTCTCTCTAGGAAATATTATAAGTCCCTCTCTAGGAAATGTTATAAGTCCCTCTCTAGGAAATATTATAAGTCCCTCTCTAGGAAATGTTATAAGTCCCTCTCTAGGAAATATTATAAGTCTCTCTCTAGGAAATGTTGTAAGTCTCTCTCTAGGAAATGTTATAAGTCTCTCTCTAGGAAATGTTATAAGTCCCTCTCTAGGAAATATTATAAGTCCCTCTCTAGGAAATATAGTAAGTCTCTCTCTAGGAAATGTATTAAGTCTCTCTCTAGGAAATATTATAAGTCTCTCTCTAGGAAATGTATTAAGTCCCTCTCTAGGAAATGTATTAAGTCTCTCTCTAGGAAATATTATAAGTCTCTTTCTAGGAAATGTATTAAGTCCCTCTCTAGGAAATATTGTAAGTCCCTCTCTAGGAAATGTATTAAGTCTCTCTCTAGGAAATATTATAAGTCTCTCTCTAGGAAATATATTAAGTCCCTCTCTAGGAAATATTGTAAGTCTCTCTCTAGGAAATATAATTACTATTACTTATATTACTTGTATATAGTTTATTTTATATATACTTTTTTACTTAGCGTTATAGGTAAGTCTCTCTCTAGGAAAGTATTACTCTATATTTCTTAGCGTGCTATATTATTAACCTATACTTATACTACTACTTTTAGCTTTCTTCTATCCTATATTCTCTGTAGGTCGTAGGTTTAGGGCTGTTAGACTTCGCTATTTTGTGCTGTTAGGCTTAGGATAAATAAGAATTATACTATAATTATTAAAACTAGATAGAATAATTGTAATATTAATTTATTAATTTATATATAGGATAAGATAAGATAGTTACTTATTCTTATTAGTTATCTTATATAAGACCTCTAAGAACTTACTTAGTCTCTACTAACTTAGTACGCTGCAGCCTGCAACGTTACTATAGTATAATATTAGGTAATTTAAGTAAGATATACTATATCTAGCTTAAGTCTATTTAGGTTACGTACTAGCTTCTCTACTTATAGATTAACCTTAGTGCTTGCAGCTAGCTCCTTGTTTAAGTATTAGTCTAGCTTTAAGTCTTTAATTATTAATTATAATAGAGTAATAAATAAATTTAAGGCATTCTATTTACGTGCAATCCTTGTTATCTTCTATGCCTCCCTCTCTACTTCTCCTTTCTTAAAAGCCTGTATTCTCTGCCTCTGTTTAGCAACTATCTTTAGGTAGGTATAGATTTCTTCTATCTTAAACGTTAGTTTACTCTTACTCTTAGGGTAGTCTTTCTCTAGTATATAGAACATTACTATCTCTTTATCTTACCTATTTAGTCTCTAAAAGAAGAAGTAACTTACTTCTATTACTATAATCTAACCTACCTCCTTGTAAGTATTAGTATACATAGATATATTAGTATAGTATTTAGTAATTAGTATATTACCTTCTATATATTCTTTAATATATACTTTAAGGAATTAGCGCGTCCCTATTTAATAAGAGACATTAAGCTCCTTCTAGCGCTCCTTTATATTCTCCTGTAGATGCTCCTAGTCTTATTACTTAAAAGCGCTTAAGCGTTTAACTATTTGTTTACAAGGCTCTAAATAGAAGTCTAAGAGAACCTCTAACCTATCTCTCTCTAACTAATTATAGGTTCCTGCGCAGCAGTTATAGCTAGTAAGCTATTCTATAATGTTATACCTACTAAAAAGCTTAATAGTTACTAGCGCCTTTAGTTAAAGTAATAGTCTTAATTAACTAGAGTTAGATGCTTCTCCTATAGTAGGCCTTCTAGTATTAATAGTAGACATAGTATTAAAGGCTAGTCTACTTCTTAAGGAAATAAAGTAAGGATATTTAGTAGTTAATAAGGTAGGAAGTAATTATTCTACTTACTGTAATACCTTCTCTAACACTTTTCTTACACTTTTATTATCTTTATCCTTTAGCTCTATAGCTTTAGGTACTAAGTATTGCGCTAAGCTTGCTGTATTATTCTTTATCTTCTCCTATATCTCCTAATCTTGCAATTTATTTCTGCTTCTTTCTATCTTCTTTATTTACTCTCTTCGCTAGCCTTAGCTTCTTATCTAATCCTTTATAGGCTAGCTCCTTTAGCTACCTATTATCCTGCTATAATTTACTTATTACGCTACTTACCTCTCTCTAGTAATACGCGCAACTATTACTTGTATTATTCTAATTATCTTTTACTAGTAATAAGCTCTTTTCTTAATATTAGTTTTATTACTAATTTATCTTATTTCTTATGCGCTATTTACTTAGTATTATAGTTTACTTAGTATTATTATAAGTCTCTCTCTAGGAAGTGTAGTAAGTCCCTCTCTAGGAAGTGTAGTAAGTCCCTCTCTAGGAAAATGTAATAAGTCCCTCTCTAGGAAATATTATAAGTCCTTCTCTAGGAAATGTAATAAGTCTCTCTCTAGGAAATATTATAAGTCCCTCTCTAGGAAATGTTATAAGTCCCTCTCTAGGAAATGTTATAAGTCTTTCTCTAGGAAATGTTATAAGTCCCTTTCTAGAAAATATAGTAAGTCTCTCTCTAGGAAATGTTATAAGTCTCTCTCTAGAAAATGTATTAAGTCCCTCTCTAGGAAATATTATAAGTCTCTCTCTAGGAAATGTTATAAGTCCCTCTCTAGGAAATGTAGTAAGTCTCTCTCTAGGAAATGTTATAAGTCCCTCTCTAGGAAATGTGTTAAGTCCCTCTCTAGGAAATATATTAAGTCCCTCTCTAGGAAATGTTATAAGTCCCTCTCTAGGAAATGTATTAAGTCTCTCTCTAGGAAATATTATAAGTCCCTCTCTAGGAAATGTAATAAGTCTCTCTCTAGGAAATATAATAAGTCCCTCTCTAGGAAATGTAATAAGTCTCTCTCTAGGAAATATAATAAGTCCCTCTCTAGGAAATGTATTAAGTCTCTCTCTAGGAAATGTAATAAGTCTCTCTCTAGGAAATATATTTACTATTACTTATATTACTTATATATAGTTTGTTTTATATATACTTTTTTACTTAGCGTTATAGATAAGTCCCTCTTTAGGAAAGTATTACTCTATATTTCTTAGTGTACTATATTATTAACCTATACTTATACTACTACTTTTAGCCTCCTTCTATCCTATATTCTCTATAGGTTGTAAGTTTAAGGCTATTAGACTTCGCTATTTTGTGCTGTTAGGCTTAGGACAAACAAACAATTACACTATAATTATTAAAACTAGATAGAATAATTATAATATTAATTTATTAATTTGTGTATAGGATAATATAAGATAGTTGCCTATTCTCGTTAGTTATCTTATACAAGACCTCTAAGAACTTACTTAGTCTTTACTAACTTAGTACGCTGTAGCCTGCGACGTTACTATAGTATAATATATATAGGTAATAAAGATAGTGTAGAGAATACTTAGAGTAATAAATCTAGGTAAGGTTTTACTAACGCAGGATAGTAGAGAGTAGGAGTTTTTTATATCTTTGCTACTTGCAACCCTGCTTTACGTTTACCTTTTGTTTATAACTAGGATTATTTACCTTTAGTAGTTAAAATTAGGTAGTAGCTACACTAGTAGTTAGAGAGTAAGCACTAGTTTACTGCAGCTAATTATAGTACGCTAGGTTAACCTAGTAAACTCTAATTAGCTATACTCTTTATTATGCCTTATTTACTGTCTCTCTAGTGCTAGGTTAGTGTCTAGAGGTACCTCTCTTACTTTGTAACCTCGCAATAGTTCTCTATCCTTAGGTAATAATCTCCTCCTTTACTTTGTAACTATTACTTACCTAATAGTTACTAGTAGTATACCTAGGTTCTTACTCTTTATTATCTCTGCTACTGTTACTTGCGCTCTCTATCTAAGCTTATATTAAAGTAACTTACAGAGATATAGTTACGTAGAGGTATTCTAGGTTTAACTATAACTTAAGTGTTACGTTAGCGCAGTTTATTTAGGTCTATAAACACTATTAGTTACTAGCAGCCTAGAGCTCTGTGTAGTATATCTTAGAGATACTACTACTAGTCCTCGTCCTATAGTTAGAGACGTCTATAATCCTTCTAGGCAATACTCTCTACCTTCTACAGGATAAATTATTTAAGCTTATAACCTAGTGTTGTATTACAGAAGGTAGAGCTGTTAAGCTCCTTAAGTAAGTAGTAGCCTTTGTCTTAGATAGCCTGCTATATCCTGTAGGGTCCTAGCTATCTATCTAGTAGCTTAACTTTCTTAGATTTACTAATGTCTTAGACTAAATTCTATATTAGAACAAGATTACTAGGTCCTATATCTTAATAGAGGATGCTCTTATTCTTGTCCTAGTATTCCTTCTTGCGCGCGCGCAGTTAGTAGACTTATAATATTATATCTTTAATATCTTAGTTTTATATATCTAGCTAGATAGCGCGCAGCGTAAGGAGTTTATTATAAGTCTTAACTTTACCCTATAGCAGAGTCTACTATATTAGAAGAGTAAGCTTAATTAGCAAGACTAGGTTCTGTCTAGTAACTAGTTACAATAGCAAATAGCCTGTTAATTTATAGACAGAGTGCCTGTCTGCCTATAAGACTGTTAAAAGGCTGTCTGTCTATTCTCCTCTAAGCTTTGCTAGGGCGTTAACAACATTTTATAAAGATTTCTTAAAGAAGGTATCTATCCTAAGTAAAGAAGGTAAGTGCCTGTTATCTCTATTAGTAGGTGTTATTGTGTAAGAGTCTAAAAGGACTCTAGAGATACGTTAGGAATTGTGCAACCTCTTCTAAATTATCTCTATTACTCTCTATTTTATACTATAATATTAAACTTATTGTCTAAAACAATACAGACTCTATAACCTAGACTAGAATTCTATTAACAGGCCTATTTATAGCTGCGTTTAATAATATTCTGCTGCAGCTAATTACAGCGCGCTAGGTTAACCTAGTAAGCTCTAATTAGCTATTACTCTACTAAGCCTAACCTTTATTATTAATCTCTAGGTTGTTAAGTTCATTACTGCCTACGCGTCTACTTATTACTATAGTTACGTAGTTAGTTTCTAGATGCTTAGAGTTTACCTGCGTATCCTGCTTCTCTTATTACTCTATAAACTCTATTATTAACTTCTATATTAACTCGTAGGCAAGGAGGCCCGCTAAGGTAAGCCTTTTAATCTCCTACTATAATGTGCTTAGCAGCGCGTTCTTCTCCTTTATTCTAAGAAGATATATAATACTATTACTAGCTCTTAGAATTAGAGTGCCTAGTCGCCTTACCTGCTTTGCTACTAAGGCTAGGAAGGTAATTACTATATACAGGTTGTTGTGTAGCCGCGCCTCTATAGAAAAGTCACGTATTATCTTATTATAACTAAAATTATCTATAATATTGTAGCAGACCTGCTCTAGTATCTTATTATAGTCTTCTTAGAAGGGTATTATTACGCGAGAGTCTAGGAGGACTCTAGAGATACGTTAGGAATTGTATAATCTCTTCTAAATTATCTCTATATATAGTTCTAAGTATTTATCTCTCTAGTTTATTAACTGTTATAGCGTAGTATGCAAAGGTAACGTACTCTACTATCTCTGCAAGGCTATAGTTAATAAACTTGTCTAAATTATCCTCTAGCTTTTCTAGTTACTCCTATTATCTTTGTCCTTTAGCTCTGCAGCTTCTAGCGCTAAGCATTGCGCTAAGCTTACTATATTATTCTTTATCTTCTTCTATATTACCTAATCTTGTAATTTATTTCTACTTCTTTTCTTCTTCTTTATTTACTCCCTTCGCTAGCCTTAGCTTCTTATCTAATCCTTTATAGGCTAGCTCCTTTAACTGCCTATTATCCTACTGTAATTTACTTATTATGCTATCTACCTCTCTCTAGTAATGCGCGCAACTATCGCTCGTATTATTTTAATTATCTTTTACTAGTAATAAGCCTTTTTCTTAATATTAGTTTTATTACTAATTTATCTTGTTTCTTATGCGCTATTTACTTAGTATTATAGTTTACTTAGTATTATTATAAATCTCTCTCTAGGAAGTGTAGCAAGTCCCTCTCTAGGAAGTGTAGTAAGTCTCTCTCTAGGAAGTATAGTAAGTCCCTCTCTAGGAAGTGTAGTAAGTCCCTCTCTAGGAAATGTTATAAGTCTCTCTCTAGGAAATGTTATAAGTCTCTCTCTAGGAAATGTTATAAGTCTCTCTCTAGGAAATGTTGTAAGTCCCTCTCTAGGAAATGTAATAAGTCTCTCTCTAGGAAATGTATTTACTATCGCTTGTGTATAGTTTATTTTATATACGCTTTTTTATTTAGCGTTATAGTAAGTCTCTCTCTAGGAAAGTATTACTCTATATTTCTTAGTGTACTATATTATTAACTTATACTTGTACTGCTACTTTTAGCCTCTTTCTATCCTATATTCTCTATAGGTTGTAGGTTTAGGGCTATTAGACTTCGCTATTTTGTGCTGTTAGGCTTAGGACAAACAAGAATTACACTATAATTATTTAAACTAGATAGAATAATTGTAATATTAATTTATTAATTTGTGTATAGGATAAGATAAGATAGTTACTTATTCTCGTTAGTTATCTTATACAAGACCTCTAAGAACTTACTTAGTCTCTACTAACTTAGCGCGCTGTAGCCTGCGACGTTACTACAGTATAATAAGTAAGTAAGTACTAACTTTATAACGCAGCTTTTTATATAGAGAGGACTTAGGCTATAGATATAAATAGTAAGCTAAGACGTAAAACTAGGAGTGCTATAATAATATACTAAGGAACTGTATACGTAACTATAATCTCTACTAGGATTTAAAGAGTTACTACCTCTACTAGCACTAGAACTAGAAAGGAGAAAGGACGTAGGGATAAACGATACTATTATATAATAAAAGGTAATCTAAGATAAAAGAAAGACAGTAATAGAGGAAAGACAGAACAATAGCTAATAGGTAGAGGAGAGGATAAGTAAAGAAAGAGGATAGAAAGAGCTAAGAGTTTATTATAGTAAGGACCTTACTAAGCAGTAACGCTAAGCTAACGCTGCACTAACGCTGTAATATTACATAACTATACTAAGACTAGAGCCTAGAATAACTACAGGACTATAATATTATATAAGTACTAAGCTTAGAGTAACTATTAGCCTAACAACTAACTTTCTAATTATAAAAATATTTTCTACACACTATAGTAGCTGTCTAAAATTATAATAGAGAATAATAAGAATATAGTATAGGAGAGAGGTATATTATAGCTTAGGCTACGCCTATACCTAAAGAATAGAGCTTAGTTAGCGTAATAGAGTATATAGCCTTTAGATTGCCTTTAGGCCTCTCTTATTATAAATATTTATATTCTTATTAATACTTATTATAGTTTTACTTTAAGGCTAGTCTATTACACGCTGTACGTAGTATAGATAATAGTACTTAGTAATTAGTATATTACTTTCTATATATTTCTTAATATATACTTTAAAGAATTAGTACGTCTTTATTTAATAGAAGATATTAAGCTTCTTCTAGTACTTCTTTATATTCTTCTATAGATACTTCTAGTCTTATTACTTAAAAGTACTTAAGTATTTAACTATTTATTTATAAGGCTTTAAATAGAAGTCTAGGAGAACCTTTAACCTATCTCTTTCTAACTAGTTATAGGTTCCTGTATAGCAGTTATAGCTAGTAAGCTATTCTATAATATTATACTTACTAAAAAGCTTAATAGTTACTAGCGCCTTTAGTTAAAGTAATAGTCTTAATTAACTAGAGTTAGATACTTCTCTTATAGTAGGCCTTCTAGTATTAATAGTAGCTATAGTGTTAAAGGCTAGTCTACTCTTAAAGAAATAAAGTAAAGATGTTTAGTAGTTAATAAAGTAGGAAGTAATTATTCTACTTACTGTAATACCTTCTCTAACGCTCTTCTTATACTTTTATTATCTTTATCCTTTAGCTTTACAGCTTCTTATCTAATCCTTTATAGGCTAGTTCCTTTAACTACCTATTATTCTACTATAATTTACTTATTATACTATCTACCTCTCTCTAGTAATGCGCGTAACTATTACTTATATTATTCTAATTATCTTTTACTAGTAATAATGTCTATATACTGTACAGAATAGTTTCTTAGTATTAAAACAAGCTTATTAGCTAAAGGATTTAGGTATCCTTACTAAAGGATTTAGGTATCTAAATCTAGGTAGTGTTTAGATAAGACTTAGGTAGATAGATAAGGGTAGTTCTCTATAAGAAGCCTCTCTTCTCGTACAGAGAAAGAGGCAGGCTAAATAAATAGATTTATATCTTGTCCTTATTATTACACTTTTCTTTTACTGTATAGTACTCCTTGCTAGTTCTAGTATAGAATTGTATAACTGCTCTACTCCTTACTAGTCCTAGTATAGGAGAGCGTACCTACTTACCTAGCAGAGCTACTATCGCAACAAGAACTATTAGTTATTAATTAACTAATACTAATTAGTCTGTTCTCCTAGAGTGTACTCTTTACACTCTTTAGATTAGTAAAGTTCTCTCTTTAACTAAAGACTATACAATAATATTTTTACTAAGCGAATTTATTATCGCACGCTAGTCTTTATTCTGCTAAGTATATCCTATATCCCTAGATAATTTTTAGAAGGTTCTACTGCCCCCCTGCCCTCTATAGAGAATTAAGAAGGTAAGTTAAGTAAAAGTAGATCTCTGCAGCCTCTCCTCTACCTATTGTATAAATTATTAGTAGCTGTTGTCTGTATTTTTGTATAAACTCTCTAGCAGTACGTACAACTTAGTAAAGTAAAAGATAACCTCTATATTAATCTCTCCTTTATAGATAAAGACCTTAGCTTGTATGCCTGTTATGTTATCGCGTACATGCGCACGAGCTCTTCCTAGAAAAGAAAGATTACTCTAGATAACTTCTAGGAAGACTTCCTATACTAGGATAAGGCCTACTTCGTATAAATACTAAAAAGTATTAAGAGAGAGATAATTACTGCCCTAGAGGAGAAATAGATCTTCTTTATAGATACTACCTAAACGTAAAGCGATAAACTAGCATAGATTGTACAAGGAGAATACATTATTATACCTCTCTTCTACCTTTCTTTAAACGCTAGTACCTCTTGCTAACTACCTCCTCTCTAGCTGTATGTCTCTAACTCTCCCCTAGAATTACTAAGACCTCTAAGATAGTCTATTCTAAGGAATAACCTACTCTAAGGAAACTATAAGAACACTTACTAACAACAACTATATAAAGTAACTCCTAGCCCTAGTAACTAGCAAGGTATTTACCTACCTTTGCTCTGTGCAGTAACTTTATATTCTATTAACCCCTCTATATATAGTTCTATATTATAAATAGCGTATAATAACTAGTAAGAACTGTATATACTATATAATACACGTTAAATACTATACGCGCAGTTTAATAATTAACTACTATAGACAGGATATACCTAGTTAGGCTTTAGTTAACCTCTTCCTATGTACACGCTGCCCTCTCTGTACAAAGTCTAGAATAAAAGGCTACCCCTTAATAAGCTTGTCCTCTTCTAGAAAGCCTAGAGAAAAGAGAATAACTACTTAGGAAAACTGTACAACATCCTTTCTAATAAAGTATAAATCTTTATTAACCTTTACTACCGCCTTAAGATTAAAGATACTTAACTCTCTTCTCTCTTCCTAGATATCCTAGAAGGCTGTGCGAGCTAGTTCTATATTTAGAATATTAGCCCTAATTAAACCTAGAAATACCTGTATAAGAGAATAGACTAGCACTTTAACACTATAGTTAACTATACCTAATACTAGATAGACTAGATATCCTTTACCTTTGCATAATACTGCTAAGAAAATCCTAATAAGTCTCTGCACGAAGCCCTAGAGACTATAATTAACAAGCTTACTCTCTTCTAAAGAGCTCTTAGCCCTAAGTTTACTAGAGATTTACCCCTCTACATAGCTGTCGTACAAGCCTGCTAAGGACAGCCTAAGCTTAAGTAAGCTATATTTATAGTAAAGCTAACATGCGAAGCTTTATTTAGTAACCTTTATACTGCCCTCTAGATCTTAATAGATAGATAAGTAAACTAGTACATCTAATAATCCTCTTTGTACGATACCTAGAGTACGTACTTTATAGATAGAAAGTATAACTTATTAAAGCTACAGAATGCCTGTACAAATACTAGATTCTAACTACGCTTAAAGCTATAGACTCTAAACAAAACAGGCCCCTGTACAAACAAGAAGAAGACCTGCTTTATTTATAAGAAGGAAGGCTGTTAGTCTTCTAACTACTTACGTAAAGAATGCCTACGCTTATAAAAGTCCTACACTTTAGGATATCTTTAAGCGCATAATAGAGAACTTAATCTCTAGAAGATCTTAGCGTATATTATAGAGTATGAAGGTTTCTCTAACAATAACTAACAAGATAAACTGTACAATAAGTTAGATAATAATTAGGATAACCTAGATAAGGCTATCTAATTCTTTACTAACATAGTATTTATATATTGCACAATAACTAAAGATATCTATAACTACGATCTCTCTACTACAGTATCTGTATTTATACTTAGCAATTAGTATAGTACAAAGTACTAAGGAGAGCTGTAGGACATAGAAGTAGCTGCAGTCTTAACAGTAGAGAAAGCCTAGCTAGAAGCCTACCTTTAAGAGAATCTCTGTATAAAAGTTAATTAGACACCTAGTAAGACAAACATTAGCTTTAGTAGTATAAACTTATAAGGATTAATTAGTACTATATAAAAAGAGAATCCCCTAGGTATAGTTATATACTATGTACTAGATACTCTAACGCTATTCCTCCTCTCTCTAGCAGATATAGACTACCTTAGAGTATACTTTAATAACATTCTTAATGTTATTGTACAAAAGGATAACATAACTATCCTAATTGTATAAAAGTAAGGATATCTATTCTTTAACGTTGCAAAGGATAAAGCTGCTTTGTACTTTACTAAGTATAAACTTTAACGCCTTTATAGAAGATTTAGACACTCCTGTACAGAAAGACTCTAGAGAATACTCTAAGAAGCTAGCTATAAGGTAGATTACCTTGCCCTGTTAGAAATCGCTAAGTTTTGCTACTACTACTAGACGCATAGAGAAGCCTCTAAAAGGTTTAAATTCTTAATTAAGGATAACAGGTACTTTAATTATAAGATTATAATTAATGTTATATAAATTAGAGACAGAGATGTCCTGCATATTATTAATGTAGACACTTTATTCTAAGCTGCTACCTTTCTTAAGTTAATATCTATATAAGATACTTAGGAAGCTCTCTGCAAGTATTAGATAAACACCTACTAAGGCCTACTAGACTATATTATACATAACTCTAGTATAAACTTTGCCTCTAAGGAATTCTGTAATTATATAAAGATTGTAGAGGCAGAGTGTAAACAGATACTAGTAGAAGTATACTAGGCTATTAGCAAAATTAAAAGAGCGTATGCCCCTCTCTGTTGTACGTATAATATCCTAAAGGTTAAGATAGAATACTGTATAGAGGATAAGGCACTACTTTAGATAGTAGTTAAAGTACTAAATAACACTGCTAGCCTAAACAGTCTTGTACCTACCTTTCTTGTCTTTAGCGTATACCTAAGAATTAACACAGATTTACTCTCTTTGCCTAACATAGTTACCTGTGTAATAGCTATTAAGAAAGTAATAAAGATACTTACGCATAACTGTGTAAAGGTAGATATTAGCTACGCACTTAAAATAAGGAATAGACTAGCTGCGTATAATATCCTAAACGCCTCTTTTAAATCTCCTGTCCTTATATAGAGAGAAAAGAAGAGATAGATAGGACTATACAAAATCTAGAGTATTAAAGGAACAGATGTAATTGTTAAAGCAGACAATAGACCTATTAAGATCTAGTACTCCTATGTAAAATTATATAATCCTCTACTAGAAGATAAGACAAAGGACTGTACGATTAAGCATATTGTTCCTAAAGATATCCTAGCCCCTATCCTACTAGCTCTAGTAAAAAGACTACAAGGACGCCTAAGGAAGAATCCCCTTCTTACTAAACTAACCCCTGTACGATAAACACGAAGAAGCAAAGTCTAGAATAATAATAATAACTATGTCCCTGCCTCGTACGAAGCAACCCTAGAGACCTTCCTGTCTTAGAAGGAGAAAGAGAATCTACTCCTTTTAGCTAAGCTTCGTGTAGATAGAATTATTACAACACCTAGTAACCTATTTAAATTATTAGACTATATAGAAATAGATTCGCTTATCTTAAATAGTATATTTAAAGTCCTTAAAAGGGACCTAGCAATCTATACTAGATAAATCTTTAACCTGCGCCTTATATAAGAAATTAAAGGTAAAACTACCTAGCCGTACAAGAAATTACGTCTTGTCCTCGCTAGACACTCTAATAATAAGAAGTAAGGAATTCTTACCTAGGCGCTTACTATCTAAAGGATAAGTTAGAGACTTCTCTTAGCTGTTAGTATAACTCTTCTTGTACAATAAGGTATACTATATAAACTTTAAGATATTACCTAAGTATATACGTAATTAAAGGATATAATCTAGCGTATAATACTTGCCTGCCTACTAAAGGAGCTAAAGGATGTATTTCCTCTAGAAATAATCCTTTGCATTATACAACCTCTCTATAGTGCTGCTAAATTAGGGCTCTATTAGTATAAAACCTACTATTCTTACTATACAGACGCCCTAAAGATACGTACTTCTTTATATAATCCTTATTTCTTAATTATAGATAAAGGATCTAATACCTTTAGTATTACTAGCATGTAGATAGACGACACTCTTAGCTTTGTTACGCTATCCTTCTCTGTACAAGAAATAGAAAAGCTAAAGAAGGTAACTTTCTATGCAAAAGAAAAGACAATCTTATTATATAAAGAGCTAATTAAATTTAATAGTAGAAGAATATCCCTCGCGGACGAAGCTTTAATGTTAACTTAGAAGAGATAAATAGCTAACCTCTGTATAATTAATCTAAATAATATAGATACTGCATAGTAGTATATTGCCTAGCGTATAAGAGGCGCGTATATCTCTTTAGTATACTAACTAGAAGCTACCTTTAATCTCTCCTTAGCTGCCTAAGTTACTTAGCCTGCTAAGGACGATATTGTTAGAGGGATTACGAGCTAGAAATAGTAGGTTTAGGTAATTAATTAGAGGATTACTATCTTAGAGGAAGACAAGCAAAAACTTAGACTATATACAAAAGAGATAATCTAGATTAGATAAAAGTGCTTCTAATTAGGGACTACTATGCTCTTATCTAAGCCTAAGCTAGCTAAGAGCTAAGCTTAAGGTTCTCTTTAGGGAGCCCTGCTCTTAAGGCTCTCTTTAAGTGCTCTGCTCCTGCAATACACTCTCTAGGTAAATAGAAATAAGCGTAGTAACGCCTGTTACTACGCTCTTCTATTTACCTAATAGAGAGCCTACCTAGTAGGTAACTATAGTAGTAGTAAAGCGCAGTTTGCTTTTGTTTACTTGCTTATAAGCTACTAATATAGGAAACTCCTACTCTTTCTAACCTTCTCTTCTTTACTATTATTACAATAGCCCGCGTTTGTACTAAGCTCTTCCTTAACTCCTGTAATAATCTTAGAATTAGGCATTTATATTATATACTAATTAGTAACGTAGTCTTTAATTTATAATACCTTGCGCTACAGCTCTACTACGCGCGCTGCTACTGCCCTTACCTACACTACTTACCTCTACGCCTCTTACGCTTCTCTTTACTCTCTAGATTATCTAGATTCTCTCTATAGTGCCTGTAGCTTGTTTGCGTAGGAGAGCCCTAGACGCGCTTTACATACTTGCGTTTAGGAGGTATTTAAGTAGCTAACTCTAGCTACTCTAGTAATTGTTAGTCTACCTCTAGTAGCTTAACTAATTAGTACACAGTCTCGCCTAAAGTAGAAGATAGATTATCTTTAAGGCTTAGACTAGGTGCTACTAAGCTTCGCTTAGCTAGGTAGGACGTTAGTCCCTGTAACCCTAGCTCGTCTCTATCTCTAGTTAAACGCGTATCCTAGTAACTGCTAGGTAAATTACTACAATCTCTTAATAGGAGACTGCCTGCCCTAGGGCTCTCTTGCAATAGTGTAGCTTTCTAGAGAAGGAAAGCCTATAGAGAGCTCTTTCTACTCTTTATAGACTCTCTATAACTCGCTAGCTAAGCGCGTTACCTACGTTAGCACCCCTAAGCTACTGCTTAGTAGTTAAAGGAACCTTTATATCCTCTTACTACTCTTCTAGTTTATTAAAGACTAGCTCCTTAAGAGTTTTCTCTAACGTTAATAATTACGTTCTGCGTCGCGATTACCTAGTTAAGCGTAGAAACCTATATTCTGTAGATATTTAAGGCTTTATAGCTTATAAGATACCTAATATAGCCTCTAGAGATTACCTTAAATCCTTTCTTATTACGCCTAGCAGCGCGCTTTCTATTTAATAGGTATACGCGACAGCTATAGGCGTACACGCTACTCTAATCTAGGCGTAGATTTACTATTACCTATCTTATAGGCTTAGGCTTGTACTAGTAGAAGTACTAACGCGTCTAACTATCTAGTACCTTATTTAGTAATCTTATCTTATGCGCGCGCAGGGCTTATATTATAGAGCTATACTATAGTGTCTACTACCTCTAGGTAGAGCTTCTTATTAGACTTGCCCCCGCTCTAGTTTTAGTTAGAAGAGGGCTAACCTAATCTACTTAGTAGCTTAGATAGCAATCTTCTACCTAATTTAGTAAAGATCTCTGTGCTATTTCTAGTTTAACGTACGCAACGTATGTTCTTGCAGGAGAGTAGAGAATACTCTTCTAAGCTAATTAAGAGTAAGTATTAGTTCTCTAAGCACTATTACCTAAAGTATTAATTAGAGAGCTCCCTGCGCCTAGTCTAGAGCTATTCTGCAAGAAATTACGTTAAGAAAGTCCTATGCAGCGAGCTGCCCTTTAATCTCTGTAACCTTGTAAGCTAGGTTAGCAATAAGAGCTATCTCTAGGTTAATAAGCTCCTATACGCCCTTAGTAAGAGCGTAAAATTAGAACTGCGCATACTACTCTAGCTAGCTCGTGTAGTCTTTAAGCTACTAGGTACCTACAGGAAAGAGAGCGTTAGATATAACGTTAAGTTAATTACAAGAGCGTAAAATAAGACAGGGTAAGAATATATAATTAAGAGACAAGATTAATTAGAGCGTCTAAACGCTACGTATCTAGCTCTTTAGTTAGTAAGGAGAAGTATACTGCTTCCTAAAGCGCCAGGCTTATAACTATTAGAAGGATTACAAGCTAGAAATAGTAGGTTTAGGTAATTAATTAGAGGATTACTGTCTTAGAGGAAGACAAGCGAAAACTTAGACTATATATAAAAGAGATAATCTAGATTAGATAAAAGTGCTCCTAATTAGGGACTACTGTGCTCTTATCTAAGCCCGAGCTAGCTAAGAGCCAAGCTTAAGGTTCTCTTTAGGGAGCCCTGCTCTTAAGGCTCTCTTTAGGTGCTCTGCTCCTGTAACAGATATTAACACTCTTAACGTACAAATTAAATAGCAGATAAATAACCTAGATAGAGGTCTAAAGTTTATCCCTCTTAATCTAACTAGTACAAAACTTTTTATCTTTACAGACAGTTCCTTTGCTAATAAAGACCTAAGCTCTTAGCTTAGTTTTGTTATTGTTATAGTAACAGAGATCTGTACAGGAACTAGTTTTAACTTCTAGATTACAGGGAACATCGTATATTAGAATTCTACGAAATGTAAGAGAGTAACAAGAAGCGTCCTAGCTAGTAAGCTCTATAGTATAGTTAATAGCTTTGATTTAGCTATTACTTTAAGTACGACTCTGAATTAGATTATACAAACTCTTAGCCTTCTAGATATCCTAATAGTTATCTATACAGACTTAAAGTCTCTATACGATTACCTTGTTAAGCTAGGAACTACTAATAAGAAGAGACTAATAATTAATATTATGTCTCTTTAAGAGTCGTACGAGAAACGGGAAATCTTAGAGATCTGTTAGATTAATGGCAAGGATAATCTAGCTAATGCCTGTACGAAGAAGAACTTAAACTAAGCTCTCTCTCTCTTAGTTTTACACAATTAGCTAGATATCTAGGTAGAAGCCTTTGTTAAACAAAAGGATCTTGTACGAGATTCTTAGATTTAACGTACAAGCTTACAACTTTTTCCTTTACTATTATAACCTACTTATTAACTAAAATTCTAGTATTATTACATAAAAACCTAACTAAATACACTTATTACAAAGGAAAAGGACAGATATTTAGACTGTATAGAAGAGAACCCTCCTATCTACCTCTACAATCTAGCCTGTACGATAGAGGCTTACTGCCTATTGTTATTATAATAGTTATACCTGTTGCCTAGAGACTGCTAGATATAGGAGGAGTAAGCTCTACCTTAAAAACTAGGAATTGCACAGTATCCTAGGAAAGGACCTAACCTCCTGCCTACCCTGCACCTTTAGTAGCAGGGCTTATCCTTATCTACACAGCTCCTACTGTAGATTAATAGTGCACAGAAATAGCTTTCTCTCTTAATAATCTTAGTAATAAACTTGTATAGAACTGTATTAATATGCACCTCTACCTCTATATCCTAGGAAGGCATCCTATAAAGCTATCTCTCCTCCTCCTATGCGCACGAAGTTAGCTCTATCTATAATGCAGTTAAAGGTATTCGTACGTTAACAGCTAGTATCCTTAATAGAGCTCTATTAGTAACTAAGCTAGTAGGCAGAATTATCCTCTTCTTGTTGCCTACTGTACAAACAGTTAGAATCCTAAAAACCTAACTAGAAATAATATTAGATTAAGTAACAAGCGCTATCTCGTACAAAGATTCTATATTTTAGTTAGTAAAAGATTGCTAGAGAGTAGATAATTACTATATAGAGAGGATAGATAGAGAGGCTAAGTAGTATATAAGTTAAGATAAAGTTTTCCCTGCACAGATGTAAGAAGAAAGAGTTAGATAAAGTAGAAGGGAAAGGCAGAGGCAGGAGAGGCCTATTCTTATACCTCTCTAAGAGACCTAAGAAGCTTAGTAACTAAATAGCTAGCTAGCACAAACACTAGGGCACTAAGCAGGTTTCTCCTTATTGCGTAACATGCCTCTAGTATGCCTTACTACTTAAACTACTGCATAAGCTTTCTCTAGGCTTCTACACAAGGATTAGGAAATTGTAATTTAATTTTGTACTACACTTACTATTTAGCCTTATATACAGCCTAATAGATAGAGCCCTATCTATCTATACCTCTATAAGGAAAGAAATAACGCTAAATAGTAGATAGTTAGTGCCTTAACTAAATTCTGCACGATAGAAAAGAGCTGTACAACAGAAAGAGCCGTACAAAGGGATTTAATACTAAAAGAGAAAAGTTCTAGTGTCTATACACTGTACAGAATAGTTTCTTAGTGTTAAAACAAGCTTATTAGCTAAAGGATTTAGGTATCCCTACTAAAGGATTTAGGTATCTAAATCTAGGCAGTGTTTAGAAAAGACTTAGGTAGATAGACAAGGGTAGTTCTCTATAAGAAGCCTCTCTTCTCGTACAGAGAAGGAGGCAGGCTAAACGAATAGATTTACATCTTGTCCTTATTATTACACTTTCCTTTTACTGTACAGTACTTCTTACTAGTCCTAGTATAGAATTGTATAACTACTCTACTCCTTGCTAGTCCTAGTATAGGAGAGCGTACCTACTTACCTAGCAGAGCTACTGTCGCGACAAGAACTATTAGTTGTTAATTAACTAACAAATAAGCCCTTTTCTTAATATTAGTTTTATTACTAATTTATCTTATTTCTTATACGCTGTTTACTTAGTATTATAGTTTACTTAGTATTATTATAAGTCTCTCTCTAGGAAGTGTAGTAAGTCCCTCTCTAGGAAATATAATAAGTCTCTCTCTAGGAAATATAATAAGTCCCTCTCTAG
>MU006784.1:55544-294769 GCA_010093635.1 Massarina eburnea CBS 473.64
TCTAGGAAATGTAATAAGTCTCTCTCTAGGAAATATAGTAAGTCTCTCTCTAGGAAATGTAGTAAGTCCCTTTCTAGGAAATGTAGTTACTATTACTTATGTATAGTTTATTTTATATACGCTTTTTTACTTAGCATTATAGTAAGTCTCTCTTTAGAAAAGTATTACTTTATATTTCTTAGTGTACTATATAATTAACCTATACTTATACTACTACTTTTAGCCTCCTTCTATCCTATATTCTCTATAGGTTGTAGGTTTAGGGCTATTAGACTTCGCTATTTTATACTGTTAGGCTTAGGATAAACAAGAATTACACTATAATTATTAAAACTAGATAGAATAATTATAATATTAATTTATTAATTTGTGTATTAGATAAGATAAGATAGTTACTCGCTCTTGTTAGTTATCTTATACAAGACCTCTAAGAACTTGCTTAGTCTTTACTAACTAGCACGCTGTAGCCTGCGACGTTACTATAGTATAATACTAGGACTAGTAAAGAGTAGAGTATAGAGAAAGGAAATAATAAAGGTAAGATAAATTAGTTTATATTTATCTTATTCTTCTATCTACGTATAAGAGGTCTTTATATACTAGCTAGTTATATAACTTATACATAACCTATATATAACTTATATATAACTAGTTATATAACTTACTATATAGTATAGAATTATTAGTAGAAGATAGAGAACTAAGAGAATTAAAGGTAGGCAGCGCTGTACGTAGTACAGATAGTAAGTATTTTTTTAAAGATAAGATAAATTTAATATATTTTATAAGAAGTACTATAGAAGGTTTATATACTAGTCTTAGGCTAGTTCTAGGTAGGCTTCTTAGTAAGCTTCCTTAGTAGGCTCTAAGAGCTATACCTAAGAGTTATAGAGTCTATTCTTTTATAAAGCTATATAGTAAGGCTATATAAGTATATAGAGCGTATAGATAGTAAAGTAACTAAATACTAGCTATACTCTTAGGAAATCTTAAGGTATCTAACTTTATATATAATTAAAAAGCCTTACAATTATTATAGATCTTTAAAATACCTTTATAAATACTATTTAGGTAGTAATTTATAAAGTAAAGGTATTTTAATTAGTATTAGCGCACAGTCCTTACAGCTTACTTTCTATACTACTTAAGAGCTAGGTTTAATAATAGTTAGAAGTAATATTTAACTTAGCTAGAGCTTCTATTTTACTAACGCTAGGTTATTGTAAATATTCTACTACTAAGAGTTTTAAAACTTTAAGGCCTACTAAACAGGCCTCTAGTTAGGACTAATATCTAACTTAGCTAGAGCCTCTATTTTACTAACGCTAGCTTATTCTAAATATTCTACTACCTAGAGTTTTAAACCTGTAAGGCCTACTAAACAGGCCCTTAGATTTTAAAAACGCATAGAGGAAATCTATCCATGCTATTCCCTAGTTTCGATAAACGATCGTAATCTAAAGATTGCTTAACGTGACATTCCTACCCGCATTCTCTCCCGGCGGACCGACAAGCGCCAGCAACTCAATTCCTGCCAGCCCATACAACGCCGCCGCATTCGTAGTAATCCAATCCGCCTCATCTATCGCCGCTAGGACACTACTCCCATTCCACCTGACAGTATTCCAAGGATCTGTCGGACTCAACTCATCCGCGCTATTGTCATTCAAGAACTCATTCCAAGCCCTGGTAGCAAGCGTAGAGTTGCTCCTCCTGGTTGCGACATATGCTGTGAGCCGAGAGTGGCCTTGGCGCAGCGACGCAGACCCAAAATCTTTCCCATACCGAGCTTTTTGCTCCGCCTTTGTGGCGCCGTAGTAGTAGCAGTAATCGAGCCAAGCATCGATGAAGGGCTGTGAAATTTCGGGGAAGTGTTCGATGAGCTGGTCCAGGGTTTCTAGGACGCCGAAGACGGAGGAGAGATGGGATACGTTGATCGTGCCTAATGTCGGGGTTAAGTGCCAGGAAAGCTGATAGGAATCGATACATGGAATTCGGCTTAGGAATTCGGCTTACCATTGTTATTCGGATCAGTCGGCGGCGGAGCCCAAGACCCAGTCGTAGAATCATACAAAGCCTCGCCCGTCACGAATCCAAACTTCAGCTTAGGAAACGTCTCCGCAGTCTGGATGAGCTTAGACCGTGCTTCTTCCCAACGGGGACCCCGACGCTCCCATTCAAGCAGATATGAAGCTCCTACACCTGCCCAATCGGTGCCGAAGTTCAGGTATAGAGCTTTGGGGTCGGGCTTGTATATCACACTTGGATCGCGGACCTTGCGACGCGCATCGACAAGGTAGAACCCCTTCTCTGCTTGGAGAGTCTCGTGAATGATATCGCCAATTCTCTCGTCACCTCCGGACAGGTAGTAGTATATTTTGCGGTATACGGGTGTTGATATGCGAACTTGCTTTGCGGAGTCGCCCCAATGCTGAACGCCGTGTCGCGTACCCAAACCGGTGAAATTGCCAAGGTGGTACTAAATTCGGGTGCGGGGTCAGTTACTCTCATCCAAAAGGGCATCGTTCACCAGGGCCCATACGTACCGAGTCAACCTCGCCACCATGTCTAACCTGTGCCTCGGCGAGACGGTAGACATCAGCGCGTCCGGTCCTCAGGAAATAATTCCAGAAGAAGAGATCCGGAGAAAGCTCACTAGATACGGAGTGAAAGTCAGCAAACTTGTTCCAAGGGGTCTGCAACATGTGTTCACATGGCAACTACAATGCGGTAAACCCTTTCCCTTCCTCTGTTACAACTTACCTATTATCCCATGCGTACCCACCCACATCATACTTCCATTGGTGGCGATCCGTATCATATCCATGCATAATATCACCATGGTCCCAAAACCCATACCATCTCCGCTGCTCGATCTGGTCCTGGTAGAACTTGACCAGGAAGTCAAGATGCGATTCGATAGTCCCCGCTTCAGAAGAACCCGCAGTCTGTTCAGGTAGTTTCCAATACGATCCAATCGCTCGCGTCTTCTCAATGTACTCTGGTTCCACGACGAGCACTGGTGGTTCGTTGGTGTGAGTTGTGAGCGCCGATAGTGTATCTGCTGAGGGAGTGCTATCGAAAGCGTAAATGAACACCTCGTTTGTCCGCGCAATACCGTAGGGAGTATTATATCCGTCTTCATAATCCTCATACGTTATTTCCAAAGCATCGAGCTGCTTCGCATACGTATCCTCGCCCAGGCCATCATGGTAAGGTCTCAGATCCATCGGCTCGGCGGACGGACTATACAACCACAACGTAATAGACCCCTCATCTTTCGTAGCATCGGAAACATCCAGGCTAGTAGGATACTTTTTCCAGAAGTCTCTGAGCCCGACAGCAAGGCCACCAACACTGGCACCACCGAGGTACGCTAGTCCACCTGCTCGCGTCCCACCGGGGATCTTCAGCCAGCTTTGTCCAGCTTGCGTGCGCTTCTTGATGTTGAAGCCATCGGGGGAGAGTTGTGTCAGGCGATAGTCGCTCCAGGTGGGGATCCACTGGAGGCGGGTTGAGACTCGGGAGTCCCAGGTGCTGTTCGCTGGTGTTTTGGTACCTTGAATTAGATTTTCGAGGTCAGCAATGCTCGCTCAAAGGGTTAATAGGGCGCATCGTGTTAGAAAATGGGAGGGTTGATCTCATGTTTTCCTCGAGGCAACTTACCGTTGTACTGGGCGCCGCGCACAGCTGCACCCGGATCGCGTCTCAGACCAGTAACGCCTTGAACCGACTCATGCAGGATACCTCCATCGACACCAGCAATCCTAACGTGCCTATCAAACAACTCTTCTCCTGCCAATGGAACATCGAAGCGGATACCGAGGCCAGAAATGAAGTCCGACTTTGATTCGCCATCGAAGACAATGGTATGAATAGTACGAATAGCATCCGAATTAGCATAGAGATAGAAACGCACAGTGAAGGGAAGCCAGTCTTTCCGCGTGCCAGTCGAGTTCGCATCAGTCGAATGGATGCCTTGAACCGTCACCACCGATCGAGCAGTGCTATCATCTGATACAGTGGCGTTGTAGATCTTGCTGGTGAGTTTGTAGTACTCGACGCCCGTCGTATCTCCGTATTCGGGGATGCCGTTCTGTGAATTCAATATCAAGCGACCGTTCCTGCCGACAGTCTTGCCACTTGCGCTCTTGATCTCGGACACCAACAGGTTCCCAGACTTGGGAAATGTTGCAGTGACTTTTCCCGTGTCGACGATAATACTTTGCTCCGAGTCTTCCACTTGGATCGATGTTCCATTGGCAGCTTGTCGTCTGCGACGCGCCAAAGTCGCATTCCCTTTCCCAGTGGCAGTAATGGTGTACGCGTCCGGAACCACTTCCGAGCCAGCCAATGCATGGCCAGACCATTTCACCGAGCCATCAGGCCAATATGCAGTAACCCAAGACTGGAGTTCGCCGGAGTCAGTCGAGAATGTCGTATCGTTTGCGAGATGCTGGCCGCGTGCCCAAGGAATGCCAAAAGTGGTTCCAGTGTTGATTTTAGGAGCGCCCTCAAGCCAATTCACTTTGACGGAAGTGCTGACTGCGGTGACATGGGTTGCCAGATGGCTGAGTCCCAGGAGGGCGACTGCTACCTCCATCATCGTTGACGGTATAGAAAGCACGTCGCAGAGGTGCAGAACCAAAAGTCATGGCAACGAATGCATAGTATATGTACCTGCATATGGCTTGGCCATCTCTCATGGATTGACCCGGATATTGGACGCTCTTCAATTGCCCAAGCGAGCGCATTCTCCATCCAAGCGCCAACGCCGCCTTCTCGTCCATTAAGATTCGTTGCATCACGATACAATTTATTACTAGAAGCGGGATGATATAGCGACATTGCGGAGAACAATGGTGTGGAGTGGAGCTTGGCTGCAGCAAGGTGTTAATTTTCCGCGAATCCCATCGGTGCAATGATAGACCGAACAACGATTAGGCTAGAGAGCCTCATAGATCAGTGATATGTCGCATTTTAGACTAACCTCTCCGGACCGAAGTCTTCATTTTGTAGAGACTTACGTCATTCGCGTAGCTTGACTTCGAATTCCCGAGGTCTTCAGGTTGTTTGAATACCAAGGTAGAGCCGTATCTCGCAACCATACCCGGGATTTCGCGATTCCTCCCGGAACAACATATAAAAATGTTTGCAGGGATTTAGTGTTTGAGATAGCATTAGGTCACTTCGAAAGTAGTTATCGGGGATGCTTTCTACATACATCACACAATCCGCATATTAGTTAACAGCCAAACTAAAAGGTACAAATGCACTAAAAAGAGACTATTTTGGTTACACGGTATCGCCTGTACCTGAGATATGCTACTATATTTTCTTTCTTTCCTATCATGATCGGTTACTTTTAAGTGTTTTAGTTTAGAAACAGAATATAGTAGCACATCTCAGGTACGGGCGGTTCTCGATACGAACCTAGGTACTGTGCAGTTAAAACAGAGTCTCACAACTCTATCATACCCTTAATCATGAATGCTCACTTATTAAAAACTTGAATAACACTACAAGATAGTTACAATGTGTCAGCAGGCAGTCAGGGCAAACATTTGCTCCCAGTCATCCAGCTTTCTAACACACACACATCCTAAATAGGACTAGCGTAGCTTACCGCAGCTTACATATAGCATGAGCTCGTAGTTAGATAATAATACAACTAATTTCGTCTGCAATTATATTACATCCTATCCAAATTATAAAGCCCATCAACTGATACCCATAAACCCAGCCCCAAACTTCAGCTGAAAAGAGAAAATACTGGGAGGCGGACCTGCCAACCATGAATAACCTGATCGCAACCAATGACATATCCTCAAGACAAATGTCAACCCTCGAACTAAGCCTGCCTTTTCACTGAAAACTTTGCCACACACGAAACCCTACTCAATCAAGCAGGAAACCCCCACCTCGTCCCCACCTGTCCCTGTCCCTGTCCCATCCCCCATCCCGTCGTAGCCGCAGCGGTCGTAGCTGTCGCCGGTGCGGCCGGAATCCCCATCGATGCCACCGGCCCCGTGGCAGCCGCTGTCGCAGTCGGGACTCCTAAGCCAAACGCCGTCTCCCTATTCTTGACCATATATCCCCAGCACCCCACAACCGTCAACATACTGGCTACCTCCTCTACCTTCCCCCGAACATTCGCCGGCAAGCCCGCCATACAGCCCTCCAAACACCAATTCACCGCCCCCAACATGTCCATCCAAACCCTCACATCCGGATCTCCCATGCGCAACTTAGGCTTAACCTCCATGACGCGGGTAAGGATGGCCGTCATGGTACCTTGAATCCGCTGCTCCATGGCCGGGATATCGATACCGTCGCGGGGCACGAGGAGGCGGAAGGGCGATGGATTGGAGACTTTGTAGGTTGAGGTAGAGTAGTTGAGGGAGATAGGGGCGGCGTGGTAGGTAGCGGTGAGAGTGTCGAGCGAGGATGTAGGACAAAGAACCAAGCGCGCGAAACCCGGGAGCGGGGAAGTTGGGACGGTGGTGAGAGATGTTGCGTACATTGCCCACGGAGAATCTGCAAGGGAGCCGGCGAGTTGGAGAGGTCGTTCTTCGCCGGCGGAGAGGCATGCGGCGCGCGTGTAGCTTGCTGGGTCGATACATATACGTGCCCAGTGTTGGGAGCGCTCCCCGTTGAGATGCTGTTTTACTTGCGCCACGACGTCTTTTCCGTACGTGTTCTTCGTTGCGCCCCAGAGGCGGAAGGCGAAGGTTGTGAGGTAGTCTAGGCCTACGCGGTAATGTGGTAGGGTGACGGAATGAGGGAGGAACACGGTGATGTAGTACCCGAAGTAGTGAATAAAGTGGCTCGGAAACTCGTTGTAGATGAGCTGGGTGACGGGGTCGAGGAACAAGACGTTCACGCCGAGTTTAGTCGCGTATCGCTCGAGGGTTTGGAAGTCGGAGGGTTTGTTGGATTTACCAACGTCGGAGGGCTTTAGGCCGTCTGTGAAAGTGACGGCTGCGGTTATGGTGATGGCGGAGAGGGAGGAGCGGAGGTCGTCGGCGTGGTTGATCCAAGTTAGGAGAAGTGAGAGAATGGGGCCGTGGTGCCAGACGATTTTAGGTTTGCTTGAGGATGAGTTATGGATCATCTTGAGGACGCGATCGATGGACGTGTTGATGCGCTTGATCACATGTTTATCCTCTTCTTTAGTCCTGGTCTTGGAGTAGTTGACGCCGCGGACAATGACTATAGAGTCGAAAGCGCAAACCGTGCCGTTGAGATGTGCTTCACCCTTAGTGCTGGTCAGATAACGTAGCAGGTCTATAATCCGCTGATAAGCATTCCGGTCATCCTTCTCCTGCGACAAAATAATCATGCCCATTTTCTTCTTGCCATTTTTGCCGCTTCCTGCCCAACCAGTCCCCGCCGGTGCCGCACCGCCACTCGATGACGCATTTGCCGCCTTTATTTTGAAGTAAACCTCGATAAGCTGGAGTAGGCCATCGATGTCCGCGTCGGTCTCCCACACAGTCAACGCTCGAGGATCCGTAACCTTCGCTAGTGCGTCCTTGGAGATAGCATCGAAGGGAGCCTTCACGTCGCTCGGTACACCCGCTATGCTCTTCTTGAATTCGATGATATCCTTGCAGTCTGGTCCAGACATGGGAGCGGATGACATCTTGTTCGATCGCTGAGGTGTACGTTCGCTTCTGCGTCGGAGACTGCGATGCCGACGAGGTGGAGAGTGTATATGAGGAGCAAAGTGAACTGAATGTTGAGTTGGCGACCGCTGCGAAGGATCGATGAATGAGCTTGTATGCTGAGGGTCTGATTGTGACGACTGTTGGTCGGCGCCACTGTAGAATATGCGTCGAATATAATCCATTCAAGCGCGAGTCTAACGTTTGAGGATACACAGCTTGACAGTGGAATGTGCGTTTTATCAAGCGTGTGTTGGCTAACGGTGACGAGGCCCTGAAGTGCGCAGTGCGTATGTGAAGGCTAGCCTCGGGGCGTGGGCTGTCAACGTGACGTGCTCTGTGAAGGGATGCCTAGGGAACAACCACACGCCAAACAGCACGATACAAACGACGACGACAAAGAACGCAACTTGCGGAAGGGATAATAAAAAATGGTTGAGCATCGTGAATGTTAAAGAATCGACAATATACCCGAGTGTCTGGTCCTGTTTACTTGCTCGATGACACCAACGCCGGACCCCACCTGGTCATCCAAACCATGACCATGAATTTGTGATACATACGATAAAGAAAACGTCAATGCCCAACCCACGCCCAGCAGTGATTTACTTGCCACCGCTGCTCGCCTGCTTTGCCAGGTCTTCCTTATTTACCCTCTCGAATTTACGGCTGAGTAGCACCCTCAGCTCAGGACTGATGATTCTTGTTGTCTCCTCATCACCCATAGGCTGCTTGCCCTTGTCTGTGGCAGAGGTCGACGCTTGAGCGTCTGGTGATCCCGAGGGACCCGGAGAAGCGATTGGTTTGCGCTGCTTTGCTTGTGGTGCCGATGGAAAGTTGCCCTTCTTGTCGATCGTCTCCACAATACGTTGGAAACGACGGAACAGATGCTCGGCACGTACAAGTGTCGACTCAAGGTCCATGGTACCAGATAGCTCATTCACTGCGCAATGTTAGCCAATACTACACTTAACTGCACTAGGCCATCGGCCGTCGGGACAGAAACACATACCATACTTCAGCACCTCGTCGAAATGCTCCAGATGTGCCATGATCACATCCCTATGTTTCTCCAGTATCGCCAAAGCGACAAAGATGTGGAAGTTGCCACTGACGTAATCCGTCCAGAGTGTTTCCCATAACCTCAGCACGTCAACCCATTCGAATTCCCTCTTCCACCACACCAATAGCATGCGAAAGAAGAAAAAGAAGTTGGTAGAGTCGGCAGATTGGAGATGGAGGTACAATTTAGGGTCCATAAGTTGCACAAGGTGGTCGAGAGTGAGGAGCTGTTTGCGCATGCCAGATTGGTCGCGGAGGAAGTTGCGCTCCTATGAAATTGTCAGCGGAAACATTAGGTCGGAGGAGATGCTGAGCGTACCATGCGTTCCATAAACCCAACAAACCCCCAGAATGCAATTGCATCGTCCTGGGTGACGGCATATATCGGCGCAAGTAGATCACTCATGCCCTGCACATAGCCCAAGTCCTTGTTGTACTCGTTGTACGTGAGCAGCATATCCTTCATCTGCTCGAGATGCACATTCGTCCCCACGTCCGAAAACGGAGAGTCTGGGTCCGGATGTGGTATGTCTTCACCCATGAAAATGGGAATGGTTCGATCTGTTCGGTGCACATCTTTCTCTACATGACGGACCCCATAGACAGGGGAAAAGTTAGCCAAGCGCGTCTTGAATTAGGGGGAAATAGTGAGACGAACCTATTCTGTTCTTCTGCTCCTTCCACCACTCTTCTTGTTCAAGTGTGCTCTGTCCTTCTACCATCCTCTCCCACCATGCGCCCTTGAGCCTGATGTACTCATCTCGCTTGCTGTTGATAATCGCGCGTCGCTCTTCCTCCGAGCTGTCCCATTCGTATACCCCGAGTAGGAACAGCCACGCTTCTTTCCGTACACCATCATCAGGATCTAGGCCGCTATGGAATATGCGCTCCTTGACCTCATCGGGCGTGATCTGTAACCTTCCATGGCTATCAAACATCCCTTTCCACTCCTCGATCGTCAACGGCTTCTTTCGATCGGCAAGAGACATCTTATCCATATCCAAGATCTCAAACTCTCCAACATCGCTCGCTTCCATGGCCAGGACATCCTTTGCAGTCCATATCCGCTGGTTTCGCTCGCGCTCACTCTGCTCCGCAATGCCCATAGCCCATCTTGCTAGATAAATCCGCGCGCTGTCGAACTCTTCCTGCAGTGTCTGCACCTCTGGGCTCTGAATCAAGCGTCGCATCTGAGGCGGAAGCTTCGGGTTCTCTGCGACGGTCTGCGCGGCTCTCCTCGTAAATGTCGTGACCTGGCTCAGCTTCTCCAAAAAGTTCCACCGCGCCTCTTTCAGCGCCTTCGTCACCGGATCCATGCCGCCATCTCTTTTCTGGTCCGAAGACGATGCTTCTTTGTCCTTCGGCTTTGCTGTCGGCGATCGTGGTGCATCCTTGCCAAAGGATTTCTTGTCCTCTTCTGTAGGTTCGATGAGGTAGATATTCGCATCAGCTCCCGATCGCTCCACGGCCACGTATCTCTTCAGCCACCTCAAAACCTCATCGCCTCCCCAAAACATGCCCCCACCATCACTGAACGGGTCAAAGCTCTCCTTCGCCAGCTTCTTCCTCTGCATGATGGTCGACTGACATTCGCTATCATGAAAAAACAGGGCCGGAAAGCTATCTCCCGCCCGCGTATTCACGACCACACTTCCAAACCACCACCCAATGCTCGGTGGGCGCACCAAAATTGAGTATATCTCGCTCAACGGTACGGCGAAGGCATATGCCCCGATTGAAGATGTGTTTGCGTTCGTCGAAGGCGGCGGAGGAACGAGGTACGATTGTCTCGGGGGCGACGAAGAGTCTGAGAGGTCGACTTTGACATATGTATCGTATGCGTCGCCGAGCTGGGACTCGGGGAGCCAAACAAGGAGGAGCGACGACGAATGCACGCTGCGCGCTGACGTTGACGAGGTCGGTCGCGCATTGCTGGTATTTGATGCAGATTTCTGCTGTATGAGGCCTATGAAGCCGGGAATGTTGTCTTTGGCGGACGGCGAGGGATGGACATAGACCTAGAGGCAATCAGCTTTCACGCCACCGGGTGTGTTGGGGGCGAAGTCGAAGTGTGAGGAATGAGGCGACATACCTTGCTCTTGGTGTATAGTAGTTTCACTCCTCGCCCACTGCTGGAGTGAAGGATTGTGTTGTATTCGCCTTCTTCATCGTCGCTGAGGTCATAGAACGAGGCGGTTGGCGAAGGTGGACTGCGCGAGTCCGTCGATGCCGGGGACGCCATGCGGGGCAAGGCGGCAATAGCGACAAGACAGACCGGGTATTAGGTTCAAGAGGAAATCGCGAAAGATGTAAGTTGGGTCATAGGGTTATATCGAGAAAAGAGCAATTCAAGGTGGAGTCGTAGGAGCAGCGGTTCGGTTGGGAGTTCGTGGTATGTATGTAGTCACCAGATCGGTCGGCCCTGGTGGCCCTGGTGGCCCTACGGTTGGCGGATGACGTTCATTGTGGCGGGGCGGCGGCACGTACGCGTCTCGACTCTCTAGGCACGCGGTAGCACGACTCCTACATATCACCAAGTAACATCTCCCCGAACCTCAAATTATTGTAAATATCTTATTCGACTACTTCGGACGCTCTACACCATGTCAAGCCAAGATATCGTAGCCCCGTTCCCATATCAATAACACCCAAATTGTACAATATAGCACATCCTACCGCCCAAACTCCTACGCTCCAGGTAAACGCCCACGTGCTCCGATGCTACATAAAACAAACCAACAGAAACCATATTCGTCTTTATCGCATACGCGGCCCACTCGGCAGACCCATGCGTCTCCTTTCCTGGGGCGGTCCAGAATTGTAGGATGGGCCGTACGGATCATCGTTGCCTGCCCACGGCGAGTTCGCAGACGCCTTGTAGCCCTGATCACCCTGCGGTTTTCCGCCTCCGCCGCCCGAGTAACTGCCGCCCCGCTCTTCAGGATACGGTGGCCTCGCCCCCCTGTCCCCTCCAAATGGGCTTCGCATCCGCGATTCCACCGGCGTGGTGGCCGGACTACTGTTGGTCGACGAAGGCACGCTCTGCGCCGAATTTGACCTCCCGGAACCCCACAGCCTCGCCTTCAATCTGTCCTGCGCCGAGACACCCGAGCCCGCGCTCGGCGGCGGCGACGGCTCAGCCGCACGGAAGTTCCCGCTCTGATAGCTTCCCGCGCGTTGGCTCGGCAGCGGGCGTCCCTGGCTCTGCGGCTCCGGCGACAGCGCCATGCCGGGCCTGCCTCCTCCTCGGCCCTGGGCGCGACGCAGCGACATCGGTTCCTGCTGCGGCGGAGGTTGCGCCGGCGCGTCCCAGAGGTCGCTGATAGCTCCGCCTCCTCGGCCCACCTGCTGCGGCGGTCCCATGTTGCCGTATCGTCCGGCGGAAGATGCCATCTGTACGGGGGCGGCCTGCGGGGGGGCTTTGGGGTCGGGAGGCAGCCATTGCGGGAACGGACGGCCTTTCTCGGTGTAGTAGGCACGGAGGACGCGCGAGATGTGGGTGTCGTCTTCGGTGTCGCCGTCTGCTTCGTCAGAGAGGAGCTGTCGGCGGATGGAGTTGTACCGTGACGTCGTCGTCGTGAGCAGGTTGTTGAGGTACGACGACATTTTGCCGTACCTGGGACTGAGGTGTTGGTCGTTGAGTCTGCGCGAACGCGGAAAAGGGGATATTATACCTGCAGCTGTGCTGGCGCTCGTGGAATGTGTATAAGTGTGCGCGGTGTACCGGTGTGAGAGTGAGTTGAGGTCGGGCAGAGGCTGGCAAATTGGAGAGCGTTTGGGCTGACCCCCGTTCCGAAGCGAGCAGAGCCAAGCTTCGGAATGCTCCACCATGCTCCACCACTATATATGCTGCGAGCCTAAAACGCTCCGCTTGAATCATGTGCGGGTGGCTGGTGAGCATGTCGACCTGTCAATTATTGTGCTTGCGATAAGCATCATCAACATTATTATTATTATATTACTCCACGCGGTGCGAAATGGAGGAAAGACATGCACATGGTCGCCAACAATCAACCCTTCACGTCGACCCTATCGCTACGACAAATATCATTTCCGCCAAAGGAATCTCTGCTACATATTGTCCCATTTGTTTGAAACCCGATGAAACTTTTGGGCGACTTTGTACGTCGAAGCATGTAGGTACTAAATTCAGTGAATTCGGAATGCGCTCAAGTAATTTCCCCATCCACACCGCACGCCCAAATACCCCTCCCCTCCCTCAGCCATCCACCACCTCATAACTCACCTTACTAATCCCCTTCTGCCTCTTAATACCCCTCACAACCACCCTGCCCAGCTCCCCCAACCTATGCACATGCGTGCCCCCACACGGATAGCTCCCCAAGCCCCCAATATCCACCACCCTCACCTCGTCCCCAGACACGGCCGCGCCATCAATACCCCCTATGCACTCCCGACCCGCTGTCTCCGCGTCCCAGAAGTGAATCGCGATGCCTAGGTCCTGCTTCACCAGCTCGTCGACCTTGTCCTGTATCGCGGCCTTTTTGTCCCCCGTGATTAGTCCGCTGAACTCGACGAATGCGGCGCCGGGGTAGTGCGACGCTTTTCCGTCTTTGAGGTCCGAGGGGAGTGCGCCGGATTGGGCGAGGAGGTAGATTGCGAGGCCGAGAGCGTGGCCGCCGGTGTGCAGTCGTGAGTGTAGGAGTCTGGTTTTCGTGTCGATGGTTTGTACGACTTCTTCGCCCCCTTCGAACTTCTTCTCTGGCGGGTCAAACGTGCCTAGATGCAGAATCGCGGGGTCGATTTTGCGTACTTGGTGCACCACGAATTTGGGTGCTGTGGCGTCCTTGGGTGTGAAGGTGCCGGCGTCAGAAGGCTGGCCGCCGCCCTGGGCGTGGAATATTGTTGATGGTGTTGTAAGGATATATGGTTCGCCTTCTGGTTTCTTGAACAGTGCTTGAGCAGCTTCTGGGAGGGATGAGAGTGGTGAGATGGATACGAGCGTCGATGTGTGCGTATGCAAGTCGCCGTCTTTTTGGTAAAGTGCCTCGGTTTTGGTGGTCAGGTCGGCCATTGTGATATATCTCTTTCTCTGCCCAAAAGCCGCAAGATAATGTCCCAGACAAAAAGTGGCTGGTCCGTGCCCTGTTGTTCGTGACGGTAGCAGAAGCTTTGAGGGCTGAAGCAGAATAGGTAGAAGCATTCAATTGCGCCGACACGACCTTTTAATATGAAGACGAGTGAGTCGGAAGAAAGTGAAGACGTATCTTCTTCCAACATTTGGATGGAAGCTTCTCGAGTGTAACAGTTGTAGATAAACGCGCCCTACGAATGCAAGCACAGCTGCTAACCCAATAAGGTAAATGCTCCCAAAGGAGCGCGGAACAATGTAGCGAAGACAAATTACTTACCCCGAGGACATGATGAATGCGTACTCAAATGAGAGTATAATTCGCTTTTAGAAAAAAAAATGTATGGGTATCAAATAAGGATCCAACCATCGTACAAAAAGAGCATCCTCCACAGAAACCCATTATTCCTAAACCAATCATCCTCCAGTCGCTACATCCTACCATCTCCGTATCCAACAACGTTTCCGAATGTCAATCCCTCAACCTCCATTCTCACCACTCATCATCCTCACTATCCCTCTCCCCCATAGGCGGTCTAATCAACGTAAACGGCGCGTCCCTGACCTCCGCACCCTCCCAACTAACATGGACCTCAAATCTCACCGGCCGCGTAACCTTCCTCAAAGGCGCCAACATCTTCCCCTCGCACCTCGCGTCCCTAAACCCGTCGAAATGCAACAGGCTGACCCGGATGAACCTGAGATTCGGCATCTCGGCGACGATCCGCCACGTCTCTTCCCAAGTCGCTTCGTCGTGCGGCGGGTACAAGGCAGGCGTGGTGAGCAGCAACGATTGCGCTATCGGGTCGTAGATAGGCCAGGTCAAGCACCATTCGATATCCAGGGTGCGGATGAGGGCGAAGCGTTGCGGCAAGATAGTGGAGGAGAAGTAGCGCAGGCAGTCGAGATCAGAGAAGGAGAAACAGTTGGTGGAATAGAGGTAGTCGATGGCTTCCGAGTAGACCTGTCGACATGACCGAAGCATTCCTACGATCCCTCCGTCTGTATTCTCGGCTGCGTCACCGGTCATCGACATCCAAATATTTGCCGAATCTACCGTCCCCCAACAGCACTCACGACTCAACGTCCTCCCGTTGAAGCCTAACGGACACTCGATAGCACTCGGTGCTCGACACCGCAAATGCCCTAGTTTGTTTTCTTTGAGAACCATGTGCATAGTACTGTCGCCTAGCACTGCTCTGTATATCATCTGGCGAAGTTCGAGTGGGAGGCGCATGAGGTGCGATCGTGTTTGGTCGAGCGTTCTTCCTCTCCTTCCCCCTTTCCCGCTCACATCCGTGATAACATCGATCTTCTCAGTGTCCCTCGATGGGGGCGAGGCAGAAGACACAAAGCGTTTAGGAGGAGGAATCGTAAGAGCGCGCTCCGGCGGTCGTACAGGCAGCGGACGGGGCGCCATGTACTGTCTTCTTTCAAACCGTCTTCGGTCTTCCGAGTGCGTGTGTCGACGGCGAAGACGTGACGGACAGCAACATGACGCGAGCGCGATCCAGCAGCAGAGAACAGGCCCGCAGAATATGCCTATCGCGAGGTCTGAGACGCGGAAACGCGTCATGTTTGCTGTCTCTCCTTTCTCTTCCCAGTACCGGGCGCTTCACTAAGCTCGCAGGCTGAGAAAAAGCAACCAAAGCGGAAAAATAGCAGGGCAAACGTATTACGACAAAGGTAAAGTAAGGCAGGGTCAAGAGTAGGTAAAGGTCATGATGACAGGGAGGCGTCGTCAGCGGCTCGCGGAAACTTCAACGAAGGGAGCGTTTGTGATGGATTATCAAAGGATAAAGTATGATGATGTGACTAGATTGATGCGAAGTTTCTTACACCGTTGAGACCGAATGGTGAGCCGACACATTTCTCATCAGAGACAAGTGCGCGTGTGGACGGTCAATGATTAGGCTGGCGCAGTAAGTGGCAGGTTGGAGGGGCAGGTCATATTGATGATTGGTGCTTTATCGATAACATCACGTGGTATATCACCAGTGGAAATTGCATCAGCGGAATGTTGACCAATGTGACCAAAGATCGAAACGGAGTCAACGTTAGTAGAGATGGTAGGTGGATATGGGGGAATTACGTGTTATTTTTGGACTGGGGATATACACAAGGACGCTTACCGTTCCTTACCTGTCTATCAAAAACTCCACTGCTGTGTGACTACATGTAGTGCTGGTATCAAATCTTTTCGATGTTCCAATCGTCCCTCCCAACCAGTGCCATAACCATGCCTCCCAATCCTCTACCTCACAAATGCGTCGCCCAGCTCATTACTCCAGGTACTTCGCCAACACCTGCTTCGTGTCCGGATCCAGCCTCTCCTGCACCAGCTTGATGACCCTCCCGCCATGCCTTGTGTTGGCCTCCTTCAAGTACTGCCCAACCCAGGCCTTGACATCGGTGATCTCTGGGAACGGGTCTTTGGGCGGCTTTTTGCAGGTGTTGAGCTGCGTGAATCCAACCCCGAAGCCGACCTCGTCGACGTCCTGATCAGCGATGAAGTCGTGGGCGTTTTGAGGAACCGGCGGGTTGACAAGGAGCTCGATGAGACGTTGGGTGGTGAAGGTCCAGCCCTTGGGATAACGGTCAACAAAAGCCTGCGAGTCAGCCAAGGTCTTGGTGAAAGACACTACGCCGGTCTTGCGGTCCACGGGTCGTGATAGCTTCTGCGTCTCGGGGAGGATGATGTTGAGATAGATGGGCTTGAAGATACTGCAAGGTATTAGCACTGGTATGTGATGATCGGGGATTTGCTTACTCGTGCTGGACTTGGTCGGTAATGGCGATGTAAAAGTCCGCACCAAGACCCTTGTCCTGTCGCGCCGAAACGAAGTGGTAGAAGGATATAAACCGTTGCTGGAAGTTCTCCGTCTTCAGGTTCTGGAGGCGCTGAAGCATGAGCTTCAAAATCTCAACAAAGTACGGTCGCATGGTCTCAACGGGGAAGTTCGCAATGATGCATTCGATGAGTTCGAAAGCGTACGTCTCATTCACTTTCGACGATATGAGTTTCTGGAAAATGCCGAGTACGGGTTCGATCTGGTTCTTCGCCAAGATGCTCTGGGAATCGCGGGGTATCATAGCTGCCATCAATCGAACCAAAGCCGGGACATTGCCTCTCGACTCCCAGACAGTAGGCATGAGAACAGCATCGAAGATGGCGCGGTAGTAGTCCGGTAATCCACCTGCCTGGTTTGCCTCTAGTAGTGCGGCGAACAATTGGAAGACATATGGAACGAACTCCTCGACACTCTCCCGCAATATGGCTGCGAAGGGTTCATATAGTTTCGACTCAAAGGCAGCGCTATGATGGGGGGCTGCATAGCGGATTAATGCACCAAGGCCTTCGAAGAAGAAGTACTGGAAACGTGGGTTGCTTGGGTTGTGTCGGATGACCTTGAGGATTCCAATGAAATTGTTCAGAACAGCTTCGCATATCGGGAGGACGCCCTCGCGGATGAAGATCAGCACACGCATGATGCACTTCATCAGGAACTCGTTCTCCTGGATCTTTTCTGGTGCACTCTCCTTTGTGATGAGTTTGAACAGATGGTTGATGAGCTCTCGCGAGGAGCCAACCACTTGTTCCTTGGGAATGATCGGGTTCTTTTCGCTATCGGTCAAGTACAAGGCACGCTCTACAGCAATGGCAGCGTACGTGTGGATGACGTAGTTGTCGTTGCCTAGGTGGTTGACGAGGAGAGGGAAGGCAGCGCGCCAGAGATCGGCAGATAGTTGGTTTCGGAAGCTGTAGAGGAACTTGATTGAGTCGACCTTGAGGATGGGCGCCACATCGCCGCCCTGCAGATCAGACGCAATGTTGGTCTGGAAGAAGCCTAGCACATCAACGTTGGGATTTACGCTGACCACGCCTTGTCCTGTGGTGACGGTTCCTTGGGCAGCAATGGCGGAGAAGAGATACACAGCGGTGTCTTTCGACTTCCAGTTGTCCTTTGTGTTCTTGGCATAGTCCTGGAGATATGCGTTTACGTAGGTCTGTGCTGTGCTTGTGACAAGGGTTTCGAATTTCGACATGAGCGTCCGCAGGAAGTTCGTTGCGGCGCGTCGCCTCGTGTCGTTGTCGGAACCCTCCAGGTCGCGTCGGATGAACTCAATGGGCTCATCCTCGAACAGCTCCACGTCGGACTCGCGGAGGGTGAGGTTGGGGAGGATGACCTTTTCTATTATTTGCACGAGCACCTGTTGGTTGTTGAAAGCTTCGGCGTGCGGCGTTGTCGCTACGGATGTGAGGAACTGCAGCGCCTTGCTGACTAGAATGTCGTATTTCGTTTCCAGGCCCACCGACATGAGGAAGCCCCAGGTCGACTCCACGAACTGGCCCAGCTGCGGACCAAACGCATCCTCGTACTTTTGCACGTACAGCATGAGGCCCTCGAAGATGCCCGCCCTGACATACTCGAGCGGCCCAGCTTCGCTGTCGTCGTCTGTGCGCAGAGCAGCATTGTCGTACACGAGGTACTTGTGGAGAAGCGAGGCGATGGCGGCGATGTTGTCTTCGAAATCGGGCGGCAGATCCTGGCACGAGAGGTCGTAGAAGATCTTGATGGTGAGATCCAGGGTCGTGAAGGCGGCCTTGAGCGCGGCGGGGTCGTTCTGCGAGGCGGTGATGACGCGGTCGGTGTTCTCGAGCAGCGTCAGGAACGGCTTGCTGAACTTGGACAGGACGTGGTTGATCTCGGTGAAGAGGTCGTCGGACCGGAACAGCGGCCGCCAGCGCTTGAAGATGGAGTGGGCGACGCGCAGCACGCCATTGTTGACCGTGGTGTTGTCGGGCGTCAGGCGCGATATCAGGTCGTCCACCAGCGTGTCCCACCGCTGCCAGAAGTCGCTGTCCGCGATCGCGCTGATGGCCTCCCCGAGCTGGGCCTGCAGATTCGGCGGCACCGCGACCATCAGGCCGATCAGCTCGCGCTTGATGGCCACCACCTCGTCCTCGGGCAGCAGGTACGTGCCATTCTCGTCGACCCAATGGCGCTTGACGAAGTTCTTGAAGTACAGGGCGCTCGCGAGCCGGGTGTTGGGCGGGGCAGTGTCGCGCTGCACAATCTGGAGGAGGGTGAGGGAGAACCCCGGCTTGTTCCGTTCCTGCTGGATGGCCGCCTCCGCTGCGGACGTTAGCCATCTACATGTATCCGAGTGCAGCGTGCGGTGCAGCGTGCAGAGGAGGGTGCAAAGTTACCTTGCTTGTTATGGCGGGGGTCCAGACTCGCCTCCAGCAGCTGCGATAGTTGTGCGATATCGGTAGCCATAGCGGCTGGACACACGGGGATATGCAGGAAGTGGAATAGGAAGGGGCGCGATGGGGGGGAAGGACGGGCGGCGGGGCGGGTGCTGTAGAGCGAGCTGCTGTGTTTTTATGTGGTGGAGGGTGTTTGGCGGGCAAAACAGCAAGCTCAAGCCGGCTAGCGGGCCGTGGTCAGAATCTGGGGTCGATCGCCTCTCTCGCTTTTCGTGCTGTTGTGCTTGCGGTGCCCACCGCCTTCCCATCACCATTATTATTGATTATTATTTTATTATTATTATTATTGCCCCCATGACCGACCGGGGCTAGCCATCTCTCCGCCACAGCGCCGCATGCAACAAACCATGTGTGTTCTTGTTCTCCAGCCCTGAACATCGTGACCATTATCATTGCATCCCCTCTCTGTCTGCCGCGCACAGCACTGTCAATGACCATCCCCGACCCCGCCCTGCTTCTGCGTCGTGCCCCCTCCGTTGCCCGCCCCATAGACACAGTAGACTTTGCTGAGACATATGTCTCCGTCCTCTGGCGATGGCCCGCGCACGCCCGACCGCCGCTCCTCCTCCGCGGCCCTGTTCGGCGCCTTCCGCTCGCTCACCAGCGGCCGTCTCAAGAGCTCCACGCCGCCCCCGTCGACGTCGTCGGCCACCTTCACGCCGACGCGCGCCGCCTCCCTGAGCGACCCGGTGGCCAGCCCGACGAGCCAGACGGCCGACGACGCGCTGAAGCGCATCACGGAGCAGGCCGCGCACAAGCAGCCACGGCCGGCGCTGGGCGGCCCGCCGGAGCTGGGCGTGCTGGTCGAGCGGCTGGAGAAGCCGCGTCCGTTTGCAGAAAGAGCGGCCGCGATAGACACGGTGTGCGGCATCCTGGGCGCGTACGCCGTGCAGAATGTGCTGGACCTGTGGTCACGTGCTAGCGACTTGCTCCTTCCCGAGCAGTCGGACGAGACTGCCGAAGCGGGATACCGCCTGCTCCAGGCCTGTGTGTCCCTTCCCCGGCTGTCGGTGGTCGAGCGCCACGTCTTCTTCGACGCCGCCTGCCTCCGCAAGCACGACCGTGCCTTCCACAAGCGCCTGCACATCATCTCGACGCTGACCCAGGGCGGCCGCCATATCGAGGCCTGCGAGTCGTCGCTGCCGCATTTCATTCTGACCTCGTTCGACTCGTGCTTCAGGCTGTGCAGCGACGCCTCCAGGACGGCCCGCAAGACCATCCCCGCCAAGAAGGCCGCGCAGGAGGCCGACAACATGGCCCGGCTCTTCAAGTACACCCATGACGTGTGCAAGTTCAACTCCAAGGTGTTCAGTGACGATGACCTAGACCTGCTCTTGAAGACGTCCATCACCATATGCCAAGAGACCACCCAGACCTGCGACATCCAGAACTGCATCAAGCTCTTCGACACCATCATTACCTACGTGCACATCCCCAACAGCTCCCTGCGGGCCTGTCTGGAGGTGCTGTGTGCCATCCACCGCCAGATCACCCCGCTCTCCGGCCAGACGTGGAACACCCTGAGCAATCTCTTCAAGTCACATGTGGGCCAGGCCGCCGTGTCCGCCCTGCTGCATACGCTGGCCGATGGGCCGATCAAGAAGAATCGTGAATCAAGCGCCTACAGAGGCTCCATCCTGGTCCTGCAGCAGCTTCTCCTCGAAGACGGCCGCAATGACCTTCCCATCGTGCCCCTCATACTGCTGTTCCCTGCACTGAAGTCGTCCATCAGCAGGCCGCACAAGACCCAGGAAGAGTTTGCCATCGATCTGATAGATGCCATCCTGTCCGAAGACCGAATGCGACAATTGCTGCTGATGGAAGCTGACTGGAGTGATTTGCTGCATGTCGTTCACACCTGTGCAGAGAGAGATGGCGGACGTGTGCGCGCGAGATCCGAGACGCTGATGGACGAGAGAATTGCTTCGCTGAACGGGAACAGCTCTCCCAAGCCTACCCCAAGTGGCACGGCTAGCTCGGTGGCATCGGAGGATCACGATATCGACACCATCTCCAACCTCGACCTAGGCTCTCCCACACGCCAGGTCGAGCTCCGCAATTCCGAAGACAGGATTTTCAAAGTGTTGGTCAAGTTGGATAGCATTAGCAGAGATCTTGACTTTGTTCAAAAAGACGCTGTTATGGAGCTCTTCATGCGTCTTGTCCACCGCTTGAGTGACTCGACTGCCGAAAATCTGATCAATTACTATGCAGATGAGCGCTACTTCCACCCTTCGAATGCCGACTGGCTGGAGGCTTGTCGAGCTTTAGCGTCCGGTGTGCTCAACGATAGTGCAAGGCCACGATCGCTTCGATTCAAAACCATCCATGTCCTGCAGGAGACATACAACACCGTCGAAACTCTATACTTTAGCGATTCCATCTTCGAATGCGGAGCACTGTTGTTGAACAACATTGAAGTTGAAAAAGACGTCGAGATACTCAACGAGCTGGTCAGTTTCGCTGTCGACGTCGCCGATCGGGCGCCTCATGCCACCTTCCCAGACACCGTCGAGATCCTGAAAAGACGACTAGAACGGACTGCTGCGGCACCTCTACCCCCCACAGGTTCTCTTTCGCCCTCGTTGACCTCGTCAGTCCGCACAGGTCACAATCGGCTCTTAGGATCACCGTGCAATGTTATCGCTACTGGTTTTGTGCGACTGTTCATGAGGAGCATCAAATCATCCGCTCCGAAGACGCGTATCGTATACGAAATTTTGCGTCAAATTGCGGGTAGTGACAAGTATGACACCGATGCGAGATTGACCGTCCTGCGTCTGCTCTTTCGACTGCGCGCAGATTCGACACACGCGGTCGTCATCAATGCGTCTTCAGAGGGTGAAAGCTTAGCCGCGGTTCTATGCAGAACCGAAGAGACTGCTATCGCTCCAGAGAATAATGGAGACGTGTTGACGCCTGACTTTTCTCGACAGGATGACCAACCATCTTGGCGCGAACAGCGTAAGATCTCCGGCAGCCCTCACTCTTTTCTCAATAGACAAGCCGCTCGCTACCCAAGTGTTGCTGGACGCGTTTCGAAACCTGTCCCGCCTTTATGGATGTACCCTGGTCCCAAAGGTCTTCCAGAGGAGCCGTCACCGGAACCTAGTCGCGTTGTCTTCTCGTACATTGATGCAGAAAACTACCCGCTCAGTGAAGATATTTTCGACATGGAGATTACGTTGTGGCTCGAATTATGCATCTCTCTATTGCAGCAATCTACCGATTGGGAGGTGTACAGCTACATCGTTGTTCATTTAGGTCCTCAACTTACGAACCAGTCCCTAGTCCGCAGTTGCACACCTCAATTGAAGATGCTCCGGAGCGTCACATGCGAACGGATTCGTAATTCCTCTTTCCGCGACCCTCCCGCCTACACATTGCTTAAGAAAGCGGATGTAGCTGTATGCTTGTTCCACATCCTGACAGTGATCATCAGCTATCACGCTTATTACGAGAAAAGCGAAGAAGACGACTTGGTCAAGGCATTCATACACGGAATAGGAACCTGGGATAGGACATCCAAGTGGTGCATACATGCGTTGTCCGTGTGTTGTCACGAAGTACCTCTCTCAATCAGTAAATCGCTGGACACGATCGTTCAGAAGATGTCGCAGATCGTCACGAAGCCAGCAACTGCCATTCACATTCTAGACTTTCTAACATCCATGGCCCGCATGCCGGATCTTTACAAAAACTTCCGCGAAGATGAATTCAAGATGGTGTTCGGGGTCAGTTTTCGCTACTTACAACACATCCGCGATCAAAGAAATCGAGTGACGGCATCCAGTATGTCTCAAGGCGGACATAAGTCGCTTCGACACAGCGGGGTCGGCATCTCAAGAGAGTTGGCAGCCTCGCCGGATCTCGGCCTAAGCAGGAAGAAGCTCATTGAAGAAGATCTGCCACAGTATCTGTATTCGCTTGCTTACCATGTTATCGCCTTTTGGTTCATGTCTCTCAAAATGGAAGATAGACCTAAGCTTATGCCTTGGATAGCACGAAATTTGCGCTTCACCGACAGTATGGGCAGACAAGCCGAACTTGAAGAGCAAGGGCTAGTCATCATCGACATGATGAACATGGTAGCCTGGTCGGACCGCGACGAGACGATGCGAGATGATCACTTTTCGAGCGTGGGCGACGGGGAAGTCTGGAAAAAGACATGGATCGTTGGGCACAGCCTTGTGACGATTGAAACGGCTGCTAGAAACGGACTGTCGCAGATTACGACTCGAAGACCCTGCGGCACTCGATACCTTACGGCACGCCCGTTGTTAGCACCTTCTCCAAGTCACCAGGCTCCTATAACCGTCGGTCTCGCCTCGGAAGCTTTCTACAGCTCGTCGTATATTGGTATATTGCCAGACGACATCTTCCAGAACTTCTACGCTTCGTTGAACGCGGCGTACGATCCACCAATACCTTTACCGGATGATGATATGATACGTCGTGCTATTGGGTCTTTTGATCGTATTTCTGCAGTGGATAGCTACAAAGTCGGTGTCATTTACATCGGCGAAGGTCAAACCGACGAAAGGGAGATTCTTTTCAATGACATAGGCTCTCCGGCCTATACTTCTTTTCTCAGTGACCTAGGCACCCTTTGTCGCTTGAGGAATGCAAAGTTCAATACTGGTGGGCTCGATACACGCGACGACATGGACGGAGAATTCACCTACGCCTGGCGCGATCGCTGCATCGAACTTGTTTTCCATATTACCACGATGATGCCCACGAACCCGGACGATGACATGACCTACCCGAACAAGAAGCGACATATCGGCAATGACTTCGTCAACATCATCTTCAACGACTCTGGTTTACCTTACAACTTTGACACTTTTCCTTCCGCTTTCAACTATGTACACATCGTCATTTCGCCCGAGTCCCGGTCATCATTTGTAGATCGACGGCTGGGTACCGACATCGACGACAGACGTCGGTACTACAAAGTCCAAGTCATGTCTAAGCCTGGCTTCCCCGACATCTCCCCTGCAGCTGAGACTAAGATACTTGCCGGTCAGCATCTCGCCGCTTACTGTCGACTCATCGCCATCAACGCCTGCGTCTTCTCACAGGTGTGGTTCATCAAAGATGGTGGTGAGTCTATTTCCTCATGGCGCAACCGGCTTCGGGAGATCAAACGCCTTCGTGACCGATATGGCGCGAGTGAGATGCCCCACTCCGCGTCCCCTTCATCGCCAGGTCACCAACAAGGTCTCTCCAGCCCTCCGTCGCGAGACAACAATCTCGCCACGCAATTCCAACGAACGAGTGTTGCTACCTACATGAGCGAAAACACGAACCGAAGCAGCATGACCAGCAGTTCGCATGACACTGCCCTATAAACAAAACCAAACGTTTGAATGTCCCTCTCTTCCTTCAACGGAGCAAAATCGGTATCGGTGTTATTAGAGCGTTTACACAGATACCCCCGTCCTCGTCGCCTTTTCTGTCTTGCCTTTTCATATCATCACAAAAGTTTGCCGGAGGATGGTTGTGGCTAGGTAACTTTGCTATTTTGTCGTCATGTTTTTTTGCTGCATTGCATGGTGTTATTTGGCCCGTACTGATGATGATTGTCCAGGGGCTTTGTAGAGCTAGGAACTGCATGCGGAAGAGAAAAGTTTGTTTATTTACTTCTTCTGGTGTACTCTTCGCTTCCTCGCTTCTTCGCTTTGATGTATTGAGATCCTTTTTGGACTTTTTCATAATAGATAGATGTATATGTATGATCTTTACACGCTCCTCTTTTTTTCAAGGGTCTTCTTGGAGTGCGTCGTACTGCCCTTCTAACATCGCGCTATGGATGCTGCGGTGTATGGTACATTTAGGCGTTATGCGAAACCGGCCTATGGTGTGTGCACAGTTCCACATGTCCTTCCTTCTATCATGCCCTCTCACACTTTCCGGCTTCCTCATCTCGCTTCGCCTCGCCTCTTTACCTGACTTCTTCTTTCTTCCTCTTGAACGCAGTGTATCTATTGCTTATGGTCAATCTCCTTGTAGTTACTTCACCCTTTAGTCTTGTACACGTCCACCGGCATACTATATGTCCGGGTCGGCTTTATCTTACTGTACGCTGGAGGACTGGGTGGGTCGGTGCTGAGTGAGTCGACGTTGTAGATAGAATGTGTTTGGGGAGCCTGGTTGAGAGTAAGTAAGTAGGGCAGTGCATGCACCACTTGATCTGATTAACTTACGGGGCACTGGTTTTTGGTCACTGGATTATTATACCTAGGCGACGAGGTTTGCGTACTGGGGTTGAGGTGTCGGAGTGATGGTAATCCCGGTATCTATACCACCACTGTCAAAACGACCTAAAGCATGTAGGCTTTGGATGGGAAGACTTACGGTTCTTGGGTCTTCGATACCAGCGTGATGGCGGACCGCTTTTCTTCTTCTCTGGTACATGTGGCGGAGTTGGAGGGTTGCTATTATAAGGCCGATGGCTGCTATGAGCGTGCCGAGGATGCCGAAGATTAGGGTGAGGCTAGGTGGGTCTTGTGGGGTTGTGGAAAGGTATGAGGATGGGGATGGGGATGGTATGGATGTGTAGATGGTGGTGTTGGTTTCGAGCATCTCGATTGACTGTATTGGGACGGTCAAAGTAAAATGTAAATTTATTCGAGGCCGAGAATCGAAGTTCCGACTGCTTCAAGTAACGGTTTGAAACCGCTGAGTTGAGTTGGAATGCCGAGTATGGGGGGCTGTTCTTATAGATTTTGTTCCTACTCCGTGATGTGTGCAATTAGCCAAGTGTGTAGCCCGAACGCAACGTTTGCTACCAGGATCATTGCTCTGTAAGAAAAGGTAGTGCGCGCCCTGGCAGCAAGACCGACATACCTGTAGCTGCGAAATGTAGCTGATAGGCCAGATATCCATGTAAGATTAAAGTCGCCCCAGGAAGCAGAATCAGTTGCCTGTTTTGCACCATAATCGGTCTGCGGAAATGCAGTCTAGATGATGCAGTGGTCGGCTGTCAACACGCCCATTCGTTCGGTAGATACTTCGTACTGCTGGCCCACAGCTACTGTCCTGCTTAGAGATTTGAGTAGTACCCATGATACAAAACCATGTTTCTCCCCCTCTTGGTGGTATACGGACACTAACAGAGCAACCTTTAAGCAGCAAAACCATCTTGCTACCATCCCTTGCCTTTTCATAACGCATAGTCTGTAGCATCAGCATAGATTTCTAAAACTCTCTATACAAGAGTGCTCCTAATCAAAGATGTTGATGCCCATGCTAGGTCAATTCGTCCTACAAGCGCAGGGTGCACAGGCGTTTTCAATAATAGGATAACAGCGTTGAAAGATGGCTTATTCCCCTCTTTTCCGTTAACCAAGAGGACGCACATCGTTCAGCATCCCTCTGCTCTACTCGTACCACCTAATTCCATCTTTGTATCGCCCATCCTAATATGGCCATCCTTGCCTATACCTGTCTTCGCACCATGCCACCATCCTCGGTGCCTAGCTTGTCCTCGGACCTGGACGGCAGAATCGATGCAGGCGGTAGGCCATCCAGATGGAGGCGCAGGCTACACATTATAACCCCGCTTCTCGTATCATCGCTTTTTGTCGCAGCTTGTCGCAGCTTGTCGCATTTTGTCGCACATTGCATCTCCTTACAAAACAGCAGCTTGTCGCAGCTTATCGCACTTCATAGCACTTCATCGCAGAATCGCATGTTGTCGTAGCTCATGGCCTATACCAGTCACACATAGAAAACATGGCATCAATCACTCGCGAAATCGAAAACATCCAGCCAATACAGCAAGAGAAGAGGAAATTGGCCCTTGTCAAATGTGAGAGGTGTCGGTTAGACAAGCAAAAGGTACGTCGGATAGGCAAACTTGCAGATGGATAAGTGGTACGATAGGTACTGACTTAGACCCAGGGTCTGCCTGTTGATCGTGTTTGGCCGACCAAATGCAGTCGTTGCACTGAAAGGGACTTTCCTTGCGCAGAAGGAAAGCGAGTTCATCGCAAGACCAAGCACGTCGTTTCTACAGATGCTGTTCAGCCTAGTCCCAACGGCATCGATGAGGTACAACACTTGGCTTCATCAGAACTGAAGGAGATGGTCAAAAAGAGGGCAACTTTATTGAGTTACCAAAAGCTGATGGATCTGGCCATGAGACGCCTGAATGACCTGAAGACTGAATCCATCAAGCCCATTCTCGACCAGAACAACGATGGAGGAAGTCCCTGTGATCAGCTTGGCTTGTTCTACGATGAATTGGAAACGGCGATTTCGGATCTCAGTCGACATTTTCAAAATGGCATCTACTGAGAAGTCTGTCAGTTCTGAGATACTGATAGAATTTCTTGGTCAGACTGGACCCGCATTCATATGGCAGACCAACTGCCCCATATGTTATGATGCAGGGGATCGGTCAACTCTTGACGCCTTGATCCGAAGAGGCAATGTCTGTGGAGAATATGTCACACGCCTGAGCCAAGTGGTTCGTAATTTAGGTGGAAGACAACACTGGGAAGACAATGCATCTGATTTCCTCAATCTGGAGCTCCGGCGGCTGAGCGCGTTGTCCTTTGAGGTGGAGTTAGTTGTCACTGCTACTCTCAAGGATGTTAAAATATTCGATATATTACCCTCCGTGTCGCAGAGCAATTTGCTCTTCAGACCGGATGAGGTGAACTATGAGATGTGGCTGCATGCAGAAAGTGAACTGGATTGCCTTGGTCGGACTGGCCTTCACCAAGCCTTGGATGCGGCTGCAGAGATTAGCACCGAAGCCTTCGATCGTATGCTCATGCCTCTATCTTTCCAATATGTCAACCAGCAAGACATCCTCGGACGAACCGCCTTGCATATTGCCTCCCAGAAAGGTTGGTTGTCAATGGTGAGGCGATTGTTAGAAATGGATGCCGACCCCCGAATTGAGAACTGTTTCGGCATATCTCCTCTCGTCATGGCTGTCTCAAGAGGCGATTCCGGGATAGTACAGATATTGCTCAAGAATGGTGCTTTTGATGCTGATGATGCTCTAAACCACAGATACAAGCTTCCTGATTCTGGTGATCCCAAGGTCATCGAGTTGATTGGCGAGATGATTAGGACATACGGGTGGACGGAAACTTGAACTCTTCTCGCTCTTATCTCATGGTCGTAGTGAGGTACCCGGTGGGATTTAACACGTCAATGACGATTCAATAAAACCTGATATGGTATGATCATGCTAACAGACTTCCACGCTTCACTACATATTACTATCATTGACAGAGCACATGTCATTTCAGCCACTATTACAAAACAACTACGTAACCATAATAGTCCATTTCCTAACGTCCTTCACTCCACAGAGCGCCGTTCAACTCTAATAGCCCAGCTTCCACCACCTAGTCTTCCCATTATCAGCCGAAGGCAATTCCACATCGATGACGACGAAGTCATCGACAATCTCGTCGTTCGATTCCGCATAATTGATGATTTCCCAACTCATTGTAGAGCTAGTCATGCTCTTCGTTGAATCATCAATAGAGCTGGTGATTTCTTCAATAGCTTCCACTGTTGTTTCCGGGAGTGAGACAACTCCGTAAGTGTTCTCGTGGATGAGGAGCTTGGGAAGCGAGTCGGGCTGTCGCTTAGAAGGCTTGCTGGTAGACTTAGCTTTTTCAAGCTCCTCAACCTTGACTTTCTTCGGAGTATCTCGAGAAGTATCTTTTGGAAGTATCTGGCCCACAGTCGCGGGTAAAGGCTTCGGTCCGGGGAGAGGCGTACGACCTGGAGCTGGGGCGGGTAACGCCGTTGGCTTCTTCATGGGGGTCGGATTAGTACTCCGAGGATACGGCGCAGTGTACCGGAAAGGATCATAGCTATCTGTGTCTTTATGCCTCTTGCCTGACAAATCATCTCTCCCAGCAGCCTTGATCGTGTGATCAAAGTTCCTCCGCTCGGGTTCTTTGGGAGCACGTGTGGGTGGTCGGCCACTATGAGACCGAGTGTGCTCTGTATTAATAGGCGTTGTTCGTCGCTCTAACTGGGGCTCTGACACCCGATCGGGGGCTGATGTAGATGCTGGCCCTCGTCCTGGCCTCGACGCTGGCTCCCCGGTCCTTGCTTCAGCAAACGCCTTCTTTTCCCTGCGTTTCCTTTCTTTGTTCGAGATAGCGAAATCGTTTATTTGTGAGAAATGATCAAGATCCTCTACGAAGGCGTCAAAAACGCCCTGCGAGCGGTTCGGTTTGGCATCGCGCTCATGGGAGCTCCTGGAAGCACCGGTGTTCTTCTTTGGGGGCATGTTTGTGTTGATGGCGTTTGGTAGATATTTATATCAAATGAAATTTGCAAAGTTCTGCAGGATGGAGAGGTGGTAGTAGGTGTACAGTCCTTGCGGTCGCATTGCGTTTTATAGTATGTTGCAGTCCCGGTTTGCGTATGTGAAGACGTTATGGAATTGGTAAATCGAACGGTTGCGCATCATCGGTAACAGCAAATGCGAGATATGCGTCTTCAAGCTTTACAGAAACATATGAAACACAATTAATTCAATAATTGTCATGTTCTGCGATGTTAACATTCACTTTTTGTGTGGCTGAAATAATGGAGGCTGAACTGGAAGATACCTACTTATTATTCGCAATACTGGAGATTCCAGGAAGTGAAGAGATTTACATCAAACCGGATGTAATCATTGGTAAAAAGTGTTAGTTTAGTAGATACTCATTCCACTGTAGTGTCAGAGGCATAGGAGAAGATGAGAATACAAGTCTTAATAGGCAGCCCATACAGCGTAGATGATCACATACATCTCAAATTAAATTGAGAATAGAACGAGTATTAAAAACTGGAGTGTATCTGGGAGCTACGTGGTCGGTGCGTAGACGAGGCTAATCTGTTAGCGGCTTCCATGCATATTCCAGCTATGTGGAATATAACCAAAGGCGTAACAATCTAACTAACTTTATATAAAGTAATATATAAAATAGATGACTCTACAGTATGTAAAGTAAACTTACTTCTACTAGGATTCTTCCCTGGCAAGTTTCTATAGTAAGTAACCTTAATTATTATAAATCACTACATTACTGACGCAAGGATAGTACTATCTTATCTATGCTCCCTATGACTATGATTCTGTAGTGTAGAAAGAGACGAGGGATCCTGTCGTTGTTGTAGAGTCAGATACTGATAAGATTATCTACTTTAAGGGCAATCTGAAAACATGCAAGTGCCTAGGCTTAACGATAAGTTTAGCTTTTGTCGCGTAGGTTAGATTACCTGTAAGTTCGAGGAGAACTTAGAGGAAACTCTAGATACACGCTTTTCTAACTGTTCTATCGCTTATCATCTACGGGGTTGTAGTCCTCTAAGCTCGTTTTACTAACTACTCAAAGCATGGACGTTTAAATATATCGTACACTTGAGTACATTATAACTCCTTTAACTAATAACACTTATATAGTTTCTACATCTAAGTTAGCCATTTTGCTCTCCACGTTACAGCAAAGAATAAATCGTTGACAAGAATCTCGGACTTAATAACTACCATAGGTCCTAAGATCTAGAATTATAAAGTGTTCTGCGCCTATTACTAGAGATAGATACGTAATTACATCGGCGACGGGAGTGTATATGTTTCGGAGACTATAGCTAAATAATCAAGCCTGTATCCACGGTTGGTAGGTAAGAAGATGGCAAACTTTACTTTCGAGTCTGGAAGTTCTTAACGGCCTCGACCAAGGTCATGAAATGGGCGCTTTTACGATAATGACACATTAAGAGGGTAACATATTTGCAGAATTTCGCCAGAAACGGTTTCAGATATCACTTTGGGAAGAACTTCTTTTTGCAGAATGGACAGATATATAATGGCGTTCCTTCCAATTTAATACCAACTGGCCATCGTCTACTCAGTAAAAGCATTTGTTAATACAAATATATTCTTGATTCCTTAGACCTCTTACTGGCAGTTATACGTCACTTTTGCTTTGAAACGAACTTGTGATCCGTGCGGGAACCTTACCTGATCCTCCTGTACCTGCGTTCTCCATCCCCTTCCACGCCCACAATCCGACACGTCAACTTCCGTTTTTTTTATTATTTCACCAGCAAAATGGATGGTACGTGCAAGGTGGCCATATCTGGGCATGAGCTTTATTGACAACATGTAGTCTCTACACTCGACCCGCTCAGCGCACAACTCGCGATCGAGCTGGAGATTGAAGATATGGATGCAAACATTAACGCGATCCTACCAGACCTAGACCAGGCACAGAGGGATATGGTAGAGAAACAGCATTATAGCTTTAGAGAGAAGCTTGTGAACCAGCTCGGACTACTACGCATCCAAGTCGAGTTCGGGCTATCGATAGAAGATACGCAGATCATGATTGACGATGAGCTCATCGCAAGACTCAGGGACTCATCGATTGATAAAGGTGGCAAGAGTGGGGTTGGTGGTGGTAGTGTTGACTTTGCAAAAGACGGTCCTATCACGAGCAAACACGACGATGCGCTAGCATTGACAGATGGCCGACGTCCAGCGGTACCCACTCAACCTGCAGATCCTGCCCCCTCCAGCACTTCTCTTCGGAAAGAGGAAGAACATTTATGTAGTGTGTGTCTGGACTCTTTTCCCGCCAAGAACACGACCACGCTTGATTGCGAGCCAGGTATTAAGTCTGCAGTACTTTGGTATTATAAAAGTGGTCTCTGCTAACCCATTACCTTACTCAGAGCGCCACACGTATTGCCACACATGTCTGGCTCATCTGTTCGAGACAGCAGTGTTCAAGGAAACATCACTCTTTCCGCCGCGTTGTTGTCAGAAGGACATTCCACTCGACATAGGCCGCGAACTACTATCCAAGGACCTGATCAAAGACTTTGACCTGAAAGTGGAAGAGTTGAAGTCGCCAAATCCAACCTTTTGTTCAAACCGGGAGTGCGCTAAATTCATTCGTGCAAGCGAGATCCAACACAACATAGGCACGTGTCCATTTTGTAAAGACAAGACATGTAGCACCTGCAAGGGTAAGGCGCATGAAGAACAACTATGTCCACAAGACCCAGATACCATTTCGCTTCAAGATGAGGCCAAGCGATCCAAGTGGCAGCAGTGCTCCGAGTGTAAGAACATGGTAGAGCTATCTGCTGGCTGCTTTCACATTACGCAAGTTCACCCACGTTTTTGCCTTTCTCGAACTAACATTGAGTAGCTGTCGATGTCGCCACCACTTCTGCTATCTCTGTGGAGCTAAGTGGAAGACTTGCGAATGTGTCACGTTGGCGGAGGAATATGTTGTTATTCCAGATGGTAAGAGCCAAGCCCCACAGGCGCCTCGTAGATGGTCTTTGCTAACGTATTATCTTTAACTTTATAAAGCAGCTTAGTTTTAATGAGTACGTGTGCGAAGACGTATATGATGTTTACAACGCAATGATTCTACGTAACGCTTAGATTGTCCTTTTGAAGCATAAAAAGACGCATTTTATCTCATACATACCACAGGATTTTTCTTCTCTTCATAAATAATATTACGTTGTTATCCACGACTGGAAGACTGCTGTTCAGGATGCAATGCATCAGTTAAGCTAATATATGTAGGGGTTATATCCTTCTACTCAAGCCGCCATGGATTTACGTGCGACTTTGTCACTGACTTTGATGTTGTTTTTGCGTCTGGAAAAATTGTATACGCAAATCACAAAGACAATCCGTATCTCATCTCCCTGAGGGGCGGTCTGAGCAACTTCGGAATCGTCACATCATTCACAATGAAGACGATCCCTGCTGGTAAGATGTGGGGTGGGGTCAGCTTCTATATGCCTGGAAGCTTCTCATAGCTCTTCCAAGGCACGGTTGACTTTGTCTAGAGTATTACAAAGGATACAGACGCACTGTACTATCTGACCAGACATTGCTACCCTCGTGACTCGGCACTCTGTCACGAGCTCACGAGCGTGCATCGCGATAACGTCCCACTATGTGTATATGTGCGCCAGGGCAGAGTCGTTTTGTCGAGCGGAACCGCTCGTGGGCTCTGGATGTTTACGCTGATGGGCGCGGTTTGTGACCAGCTGCGAAGAGGCCATACGGCGGGCGTCCGTAGAATGGGAGGGTGGATTTTCCGCGACGCCCCTGGAGAATCATTAGCATTACGTAGCAGAATTTTTAGGAGTCGAGATGATTTAGCTTACTTTGACCGAAACCAACAAGACCTTCTTCGAGATTCTTTCTCTCCTTCTTCCAGACGCCGTGCTGATAGGCCATAAAATATAGTGACACCGGTCGCCTAACCCGCGGCAATCAGAAAAACTTTATAGTGGAATTCCATTGTCAACGCCATCGTCAAAGAACAGGAGTGACAATATATTTTTGAGGGAATAAAGTCAAAGTGTAGTGAGAATCTGCAAAATACAGCAGCTCATAGTCCTTTCCCTCTCTCCAGTTGATATCTAATAGTGCGACAGCTTTTCGGAAACTACTTCCCACAACGCATAGTTACATCCTGCGCTTCACGTCACAATCACCACCCGGTCTATCCGTGTCACAGACCCTTTCCTTTTGCCGGTCTCAATAGACCGTCACACCGCTCAAGCAATGAAACCGTTCAAGCACGACCTTCGAACTTTTTCGTCTACGTTACGGAATGATACGTCAACAAGATAGCGACTAATATACTTTTGTCTAGTTCAAACCAAGCACAAAATGCTTCCCCGGCTGATTACGGCATCATGACGCGCAGTGCACCAATAGAGAGCAGAACGTTGCGCATTGAAGAACAGAGAAAACAGCCACTTCTATCGATCTCCGTTCGAGCTGATACTCCATATTACTGATCTTCTTTTTCTTGATCCTGTAAATATCAGTGGTCTGGCTTTAGTCAGTCGGAGATGGTGGACGCCACTCTTGGAATAGATGAGAAAGTTAGATGTGCGGCGTGCCCGACGACTGGGCGGCGATTAGAATCAGATGGATGGTCCGGCTGGGTGCTTTGTGCCCCTTGTGAAGAGGAAAATGAAAAGTCTGTTTTCATTCGGTCTGAAATATTGTTGATGTTTCCTTCCTGTATCGGCACTAAAGGGATCTTCCAATTTTGCAACCACCATTTTCTCAGACCTAAAGCGCTCCGACAAAAGCTATCGCAGAACGACGGCTCTTTCATCTGTTTAAAATGCCCGGACACAAATATCATCATGACTTTAGGCATCTTAACCGCTATACAAACTACTTGTATCCTCGTCGGTGCTGTAGGTGCGTGTATCTCTACTAACCAGGTAGAATCGGCGCCGTCGTGAGCCAATCTATACATCTGCCGTCACCTACGCACCAGCACCAACAGAATCGCTGTCATCAGAAGTTTGGTCAAAGACGACATACTGTGCAATCTTGGAGAATACTACCATTCAACCAGTGACATAGAAGTCACATAAAAAAGCCGGACGCACAACTGTAATACTAATCTCGCAACCATTTGGGATCCGCAAAGCAGGTACTTCTTCTTCCGGGTGACTCGTAAGCTTGGAGGATTGGATCCATGGGATCCTGAATGGTATGTCCAGATTATGAATGGCTATGGGAGAAGAAATGGATTGAGGTTGCCAGTGCGTGGTTGTAGACAGGGAGACCCCGTCAAGATATCGTCTTATACAATACATACGACGATATTGAGATATTAAGACCCTGTGAAAACCAGTCAACACATCACGATTGGACGCCACAAGTTTGGACGGGGAGACGGGACGGGTATGAACATCCGGTGCGGGAAGTACGGAGTCGCTTACGCAAGAACGAGCTGATGTCGATCAGGACGGCCGTGCCGTTGCCTAAGCCATTCATAGGTGGACAGTGACGGCTAATGATGGGCGATGACATTATTATTTGCAACCTACAGGGCAAAAGCATGGACTCAGGGTTCACCTACGCGAGTTTCTTAAACGGAAACTCCTTCATCTGTACCCCAAGCTCGGACGCCTGACCAGGGAATGCTCTTTCCTGATGCACTTTAGCCATAACAAATGACAAGTTCAGGTCTCACGCACCATATATACACTTAAACATCCACCAGGCTACCCTCACAACGGGTATTGTCCTTCTATTATTCAGTCCTTTCATTCATTCATTTTAATTCGCTTTTTGTTCCAAGATGTCAAGTGTACTCACCGAGTGTCGTTCAGAGTACGCGATAGGCACGCTCATCTTCATAGTAAGATGGGCCACCCGAGGAAAGATGAGGACATGGAAATTAGACGACTGGTTTTCAATCTCAGCGTGGATGTTCTTCACCCTGTTATACTCCATGGTGGAATATCTGTGTAGGTCTATTGTCGAAAGCACACCCTGGAACACCCTGGAGCTAACAATGCTTTATAGCGGTTGTGGGAGCCCCGATTGCGTTCAGTCAAGCTGAGCGTGAAGCATTACCCACGGCGATGAAGATATCGATGCGTGAAGGCGCAAAAGCAATGTTTGCTTCCTTCTTCTTCCTCATTTGTTTGGTTTGGAGTTTGAAAGCATGCCTGATTGTGTTTTTCTTGAACTTGACGTAAGTCATTCATTGGAATGCAACTCGCAGCGACAGCTGACGATAAACAACAGGAAGAACACACCCCTTCGTAACTACATCCGGGTCCTGGCTGGGATATCTGTTGTGTGTTTCATGGCTGCAATCATCACAGAATTCACGCATTGCCTCCCTCTTCATCGCAACTGGCAGATCCTGCCCGATCCCGGCAAAGAGTGCTCGGCTGGTATAACCACCAACATTATGGTAGCCGTTGGGAACGTTCTGGTCGACGGTCTCCTGCTGGTCGTACCCACACTCATGCTCAAGGATGCTCGGATCACAGTTTGGAGGAAAATCAGAATCGGCTTCCTACTATCCCTGGGTATCTTCGTCATGGGCATGGCCATCGCACGCTGTTATCTTTCAATAGGGAACACCGCGCAAACATCCCAGTCCTCCGTCTGGGCGCAACGAGAAGCTGTAAGCTCTTTTTACCGGCGTGCTTTATCACTTTTACTGACGAAAACGCAGCTTGTATCCACCTTCGCCGTCAATGCTCCCATCATCAATGCTCTCTTCAAACCAGAAACATGGCGCTCTAAAAGTGGCACTGGCACCGGCCAATCCAAGGGGGCTTACTCCGAACATAGCCACTTTGATCGTAACAATTCGGGCAAGGGCTTAGAGATATACAAGATGACGGATATCGAGAGGAGTAGCAAGGAAAGCACAGCTGAGTTAGTCTCTGGTGGACCGGTTCCATCGCAATGGAATATCAACAATGGAGCTGCCAAGGGCCATGGTGGGATGGTCTGAATGCGCTCGATACTTCAGGATCAGCCACCTCAATATTCTGCGATCTGACAAAGAACCGATTGAATACGGAAAAAGCTTATACCGGCACTTGACGAGCCTATCGTGCAGTGGTCGACAAATCTTAGTTCCCTTTTTCTCAAAACAGATGGAAGATTCCTCCTCCTTTATCTCAATCGAGCCGCTACAATAAAATCATGGGAAACGCAATTCAGCATATGGTGATCGCTCCCCGTTCAACTTGGTTCAACTCCCCCATCTTTCGTAGGATTGTGTCGTACTAAAGCATGAGCCACGCGGACCGTTTTACAAGGGGCCCGCATAGACAATACGTAAGCCCCCTGTTCGGTGTCTAGCCGAGTGCCATCACTTCCAGGGATTGGTGACGACTTGGGTCTCTTTTGATGCGCAGTCCCATAATAGATAAGAGACCTTTCCGCTGGATAGAGCCTAGTAGTGGCCTGAGATCTTACCGAGTGATTTGAATCCCCCTGAATGTTGGTGCGGTCGTGGTTTCAACAATGATGTGTAACACTCGTACGGGTAGGTGTTGACACTACACCACCGCAATGTCCCAGAATTGGTACAATAGCAGTAGTGATTACGGCGATCAACATACAGGTAATTAAAGAGATAACAACGGAGCTAAGCACCAAGTTCCAACTCCCTCACTATTTGATCGAGACATTCAATCACTCCCTTTTACGAATAAAGGTACCTGAGATAATCTGATCAAGAATGAATACTTCCATTGGTTACATATAGATCACCGTAAGCACTATCACGATTCCATCAATTCTGGCATACTACCTTCCCGCGCAACTGCAGGTGTAGTGATGGGGAAGCGTTTTACGTTGAGGAAGGATGCGGAAATATGGAGCCGCGAGCAAAACCGGAAAGGATAATTTCCAATCATGCTGCCAAATATTAACGACTCGTATTCTAAATTCACCCTTCCCTCCAATCCAGCATCCGCAATCATGTCAGACGCTTTCAAGTCCACCATTTCTACCATCGAATCCATCGACCCCTCGCAATTTGCAAACGATGCAGAGCGGTTCCAGGCCAAAGAGGCCTTGCGCAAGCTTCTTGTTCGCATGGAGACGCCTTTCGAACGTATTTGGGCTCTCTCTTTTGAAAACCCACCGCTAATTGCTGGGCTCCGCATCGGCGTGGATCTGGGGCTATGGAAGAAGTGGGCGGCGATATACAAGGAAAAGGGTGAGGCCGAGTTGACGCTCGACCAAATCATAGCATTGTGCGAGAAGAAGCCTGAGGTGAATCTGCTTCGTAAGTGTATTGTAGATCAAATATATTCGACTTGGTCGAGAGACGATGGGAAATCAGATATTGACTATCTGTAGGACGCTTCCTGAGGCACATAGCAGCGTTATACATGCTTGAAGAGACTGGTCCCGATACCTGGAAGCCGACTACCTTCTCCCTCGCCCTCGGTGATCAAGCCGGCCACATCAGTGCAGGCGTGGTATGCGGCGACGATCACACCATCCCGTGTGCTCTCAACATGCCAAAGTTCCTGGCTAAGCACGACTACAAGGACCCGGTCGACATGGACAAGCTGGATAATTACACTGACCTTACGGGCGGCACCAGTTTCTTCCAGGCCTGCGCGCTTGACCCAGTGGGCAAGGGCGGCAGCTTCATCGGTCTAATGACAGCGCTCCGCAACCACAAATTGGACTGGACGGAGGTGTACGATACGAGCAAGCTTGTCCAGGGCGCAGACATCAGTGGTAGCACACCGCTCTTTGTCGACGTTGGCGGCGCTCACGGTCTCGACACTGAGCGCATTCTCGCACGGCACCCGGACCTGCCCAAGGACATTCTCGTCCTGCAAGACACGCCCGAAGTTGTCGGTATGGAAATTGAAGGCCTGGATCCGCGCATCAAGCGCATGCCCTACGATTTCTTTACGCCGCAGCCTGTGGTGGGGTCGCGTGCGTATTTCTTCCATGCTGTGCCGCACGACTGGCCAGACGCGGATTGCGTGCGCATGTTTGAGCAGGTGAAGAAGGCTTTCAAGAAGGGGTACTCAAAGTTGCTCATTTACGAGGTTGTTCTGCCTAAAGTTGGCGCGGCGAACATGCAGACGACGCTAGATCTTGAGCTTATGAACTGCACGAGTGGCTTGGAAAGGACAGAGGATGACTGGACAAGGCTGCTAAAGCAGGTTGGATTTAGGATTGTGGATATCACGAGACACGCCAGAGCAGTCGAGAGTGTTATTGAGGCCGAGCTTGAGTAGCCGCTGCCTCCAGTATCATATCATCCCAGTATCATCATCGCAGCCATATCATCTGAGTCATAGCATCTGAGTCATAGCATCTCAGCCAAGTAGACCATTATACCAATGTCGAGCCCATTGCAGTTCTCGCACGCCGCTTTGCTCAAGGGAAATCTTGCGGCCAGCACTTCTCCTTCGGCCATAGGGTTTGATCGTGGCTCAACGCGTGGTCCGCGAGCTGCGTCTTGTTCGTGTTCACAATCTCGCGGCGACAGTTCTGGCACTATAACCCATAGGTTAGGGCGAGCACAAGGACAGAGTCACGATAGTACATACGATCGATGTCGGCTTCGGGGCCTTGACTGGCAGTCCGTTCGCCTTGACGGGCGCGCGGGTGCCGGCCTTTTCGGCCTTCTTGTGATCACGCTGGATCTGCGGGTGGAGGTAAGCTAGGGCGCTATGGGATAGTCGTGCGGCAAGCGCACGAGGGGAAGTGGAAACGTACCCTGTTCTTCTTTGAGATAGGCATGGTGGTAGATGAGAGACAGTGGCAGACTCTCGGGCGTTGGAGTCGTGCTGGTGTAAGATTTAAAAAGCTCTCCCGAGGTCGAGCCGATTTGATGTTGGGTAAGCTTAGCGCTACCGTGCACTAGTGCTTACGCTACGCCCAGACAGGTTAAAGGCGGGGTGCATCCCAACATCACTGCATCGTCTGACTACGAAAAACACCGGCAGGGCTAGTCACGACGGCTACTTCGATAATTCGCAAAAATGTTATAAAGGAGTTGCATCTCTGTAAGTATTACACGGTTATGCTAACAGTACTGATACTGCCTGGGGGAAGTGGAGGTGCAATATGTCGCCGTCGTACTTCACCGGCAAAAACACGTCACTCGAGGACACCATAACCAACGCAACGGATTTAATTCTCAAGTTCTCAAGTTTTTCATACTTTCCTCCTACAGTTAACAATATCCAACGTTCGATTCTACAATACTATCCCGCATTAATCAGAAATTGAAACCTCAAAGACCCAGCAATGTGCTCCCAGCACCGCATTCTCTGGTGCTGTGGCCATGACACCGGAAAAATAAAAGTCGGACTTCCATGCGAACTATCCGGAGTGCGAAACTATGATGAGAGACAGAGGGGTGTAGTACGCGATGCAGAGTCGCCTTATCCATATCACTGCCCTCCGAGTTTCTGGGTATTGGACCGAATACCGCACTTTCTCTCGAGATTATGTCCAGGCTGCATCACGCATCTTTAAATACATGGAAGGCTGCCAGAAGATGTCTTGGATCTGGTTGGTATCAATGCGTCGGGGCTGCGGACATGGCAGTAGCTTTTTATTGAATGAATGATGTGCTGTTTTCTATATCGAGAATAGCTTTATGAAATATACATGCACCTTATGAACTGTTGGGTCTACTACAGTGTGAATGGTAGTAGATCGGTGACTGATAGTGAGCCTAATATGGTTTATGATTTCGTGGCAGAACTCGTTCTACTTTGTCAGATATAGTGAGGACTCAATCACATGTTTTTAGATAAAATTGGAAAACTTTCATCGATCAACTGTGTGAATAGGTTCCCACGGAGATTTTGCTGGCAACCCTTTAACACCTACTTCGACACTTTGATTCTGACGTTTTGTAGCTTTCAATGATTGCAATACGAGTGTCAGCAGATACTCGTAGTATATATAAGTACCTTCTAAGCATACACTTACATTCTCTAAACCAACTCTCCACAATCTACTTATACAGTCATAATCTACAAACCCACCCAAACCTACATTGAACATACCCATTATGTGTTCTTCATACCCCGTCTATTATGTCTGTGGCCATGATTCAGGCACCACTGCTGTTCAGGTGATCGGTTGTAGACTAGCGAAACGTGCCGGTATCGCAAACTGCTATGAACCAGAGCAGACGACAGATCCTACGAAGAAATATTATCTTCAAACCCACTGTCCCCCTTGTGTCGCGTTTTTCACAGAACATGGGAAATACACTGATGAGGCAGCTCAGTTTATAGCGAGCGGGGCGGGTAGATTAAGCTGATTTCTAAATAATCCGCAAATCATTGAGCCTGAGCTGTGAAGCTACATTTGTTCAATCTATTCGAGGAATTTTGTTTTGAAACTTTCTGTATATTATGAAATTCAATTTATTATAAAGGTTCAAAGACCTAAGTGCAAATTCGTACTTCTATTCGCCATTAGCAATGTATCATGAAAAGGATAACTCGTGGAAAGGATAACTTATACGAATCAGGAAACCATATTTCAACCTTAGTGATTGGTACTGTGCAGCTTAAAGAACTGTTACGTAGTAGCTCTAGGATATCTCTCCCTAACTGGTCGTTACTCTAGATACTGTCAGTTGATCAACAACTAGTTATTGTCGCGACAGTAGCTCTGCCAGAGGTTGAGTAGGTGTGCTCTCCTTTACTAGTGCCAGTAGGGAGTAGAGCATGTAGTGTACAATCCTATGCTAGAGCTAGCAGGGAGTACTGCATGTAGTGTACGATCCTATGCTAGAGCTAGCAGGGAGTACTGCACAGTAAAATAAAAGAACAATAAGGATAAGATGTAAATCTATTCTTTAGCCTGCCTCCTTCCTCTGTGCGAGAAAGGAGGCTTCTTATAGAGAACTACCCTTGTCTATCTACCCTTGTCTATCTAAGCTTTTGCCTGGATTGAGGATACCCAAATCCTCAGCTAATGAGCTTGTTTAACACTAAGAAACTATTCTGTGCGGTGTACAGACAGATACAGTGTAAAGATTAGTAGACCAAAATTATTCATAGCACTTTTAGCACGAGTCGTGAGAGGGAAGGAATCAAGATCTAGGCGACATTGATTGATTTGAAATATGTTTTGGACACGAATTGATAAGGCTGTGGTGTATTGAGGAGCTAGAGAGTCCCAGTTAGACCCGTGAATCTTTCAAAGGAGAACAAAAATCAACAAAATCATTAATAGATACCCCGACACATAAGCAAAACGTCGGGAAATATCAAACCCTGCAACTTTCCCTTGGAACGTAGGCAAGAAGTATGACTAAATTTAGAAAGTTAGCCATCATACTAAGATGACTTCCTAGAAGTGGCCTTGTACATGGGCTAATACCATAGCATGAACAAGAATTTCAACTTACGCATATGCATTTCCATGTCAGACTTTCACAGTTTCGATAAGAAAGTTTCACCACCAAGGAATATATCTTTTTCTAGAGGCGACACCATCTTCCACTGCCCACTCTCAACGCCCCGTTTCTCTGAGGAAACCTTAAACTGCACCCATCTCTTGGCAACCTTGACAGCAACTTCGCTCTGGTTTGTAGATGCATCAAACATGAGCAAGCAGCCACATACGATTGCTTCGAGAAGCTCCATGATGTCTCGGCCTTGGTACAGTAGTTCGTCTTTGGATGCTCCTTCCGCGATGCTCAAAAGCTCTTCGAGCTTTTCTTGGACAAGCTTCGACTCGTCGGCGAGTGTGCTCGAGCAGTCCTTTAGTGTTTCGTGAACCCAGGTAGCGAACAGATCTATCTTCTAGAAGCTTTCCGCCGCCTAAGCGTTTGTCTGTCAAAACGCGTATTATATCCTCCGCCATGACGTTTCTAAAGTTGCAGTTGTAGTCAGTAAACCCATCTGTAACACGGTAGCAGAGTTTCGTATTCATGGAAGACTTACACAGTGCCCTCCCATATCGGGTTAACAAGGTTATCGCGATATATCTTCGCAATATTCATCAACCCGCCATCTTCATTATTCTCGCAATACCCAACTCCACCAAGACATTCCATACATTCGCGAATCCCATGCACCGACGCCACACTCACTCTCGCCTTCAAAACAGGCGTCAAAAGACGCAAAAGCGTAGCCACATACACCTTATCCTTCGGAATCAATCGACCTGCTTTAGTATTCGCAGTCATGCTATCCCAGTCTTGCTCGACGGCACCTTGAAGGGCGACGTTGAAGAAAGTGAAGTGGGTACTAGCCCAGTACTTCACCGTCTCATTAGCCATCCAACGAAGATGTACCGCGTTGTCTTGAAGTCGACCGCCACGAACCTTCCGGACTTTGGAGTAGGCGCGGCAGATGGCGAGAGAGCGTGCCCAGCCCGCAGCAGATCCGGCTGCTGTGTTTAAACGCGTGATGTTGAGTATAGTAGATATTTCTTTGATGCCGTGGCCTTCTTTACCAATGAGCCACCCGCGTGTACCTTTCAGTTCTAGTTCGGCGGTAGGAACTGATTTGGTACCTAACTTGTTCTTGAGACGTATGATACGGATGCCATTGAGTTCGGTCTGTGGGGGATTGAGTCCGCTGATGAGAGTTGATGCTGATGTAGACGCAACGCGGCGACGCACTGGTACAAGGAATGCCGAGATCCCATGTGCGGTACGCGCGAGGAGGATAGCCAAATTAGAGTCGGTGGCACTACTGAACCACTTGAAGCCGTCGATGCTCCAGGGCCCAAGTGGCATTCCCACCGTGTCTACAGAGCTCTCCAATGTCTCACTGATCAACGCTTCGGCAGTGAGGCGCGTGGCTATTGTTTCGGTTCCAGACACATCACTACCACCACTCCTTTCCGTCATCCATTGTCCGCTCGTCCATGCTATAGTTGGATCGCGAGAGGTAAGTCTCCGGAAAACATTATTGAAGACTTCTCTTCGTCCGGGCTGGTCACCATCTTCATCCTCCAAATGCCTTTTCAGCAATGTAGCTGCACCATCCGTCATACTCATAGGGCAGCTAGTCATGGTCGATGTCGGGCCCCATAAGTGATTTAGAGCAAATTGGTAAATCCGCCGATTGTATTTGGTGTGCGATTCATCATAAGCGACTGCCACCACGCCTTCTCTGTACCCGATCTCTTTAAGTTTCTGCCAACCTGTTGGGGTCCAGAGCGGATCATTTTTGTTCTCTTCACCGAAGGTGCTCAGAGGTCGCAGTGTGGGGTGGTTTACTTCCGCATCGCATGAATGTATAAGAACTTCGGGGTCAAGTGCTACCCGCGCCATACGTTGGACGTGCTCGTTCACGTGAGGTACGTCGGAGGGGAGGTAAAGGGAGAGAATGCGGGCAAAGACGCGGTCATCCGATGCTTCTGCATGTCGGACAGAGTATTGCGGGGACAGGACTGGGAGTTCCTGGAAGAAGCCTGTTGTAGCAGATGATGGGGTAGGATCTGATTTGGCCATGCTCACTGTTGCCGACAAGAGTGAAAAGCTTAGTGGATTCAGTAAAGAATAGTGCAGTGTTGCTAATGTAAGGGGGTCGCAGTAGAATGATTGTTGATGGTTTAAAGACGATTCGCGATCAAAGGAGTGATGCGGAGGTGCCTACTTAGACCTCGGCTCGTCAACTCGATCATACCGCGTCGTCAAAATGTGTGGGAACAACACTTTCCCAACTGATCACAACGACGACATCAAAGGGTTCGCTTCTATCATCGCAAAAATGATCTTCCACACCAAATCCCTACCTAGGAATCTCGAAAACGGCAACATAAAAGAGGCCTGAGAGCGTACAACAAATCACGAAACACGTAAACGCGCCGAATAACGTTACAAAGGGCGCAATCGATAGCTAGATTGAACGATTTCGAGAGCATTGAAGATGAACAAAAGACCCATCGGTAATATATCAAGGACGCGCCAGTATAACTCGCAAAGGGTTGAGAACGTATTTTGAGGGAGAATACCTGCAAAGCTGGTCCAGTGTCCTTCAAAGTTCACATTTCGTTGCTATTCACTATTGATTCATGTCAGCCCTCTGGAACCAGTAATAGGGGTTAATTAAGGGGATATCTCATAATCAATAGAGTAATTTTCCCCACAGACCCTCCGAAGTTGACAGACGTGTAGCTCACTTGAGGGTATAGATATTCTATACAACAGCACATACAGAGCTACTCAAGGACTAACTGTGTAATCATCATCCTCCGGGTTCAAATTAGACCGTCGTTCCACTTCAGCTTTAGTGCTTGCGAAAGCAACCCCTTCATCTGTACGAAGTAAGGTAATCATTAGCACCAGATCTTCTAGATCGCAGTATCCATAGTTATGTCGTGAATATCACATAACAAAAGCCATCTGTATTCTGAATGGTGGTTTAGGTAAAAACCATGTCGTCATACATGCTCACCAAGCCTTCCCCCATCGGACTTAGCAACACAAACCCGGCCTAGACCAAGAGTTTTGTACCTCCAATCCTTTATTGCCCAATTCGGACAGCTTGCGGCGAGTGCATGACGAGCGTGAGCATGATCCAGGGACACCGCATAAAAGTACCTAGAGGCCCAGCACTCTAGCTAGCTATAACATCCTCGCTGAATCCAAACCAACCACCACAATGCCATTCACTCCTCCCAAACCCCCTTCCCATATCGACGCCACCAATAAGCCCCGAATCGAAGAATCACATTCCACCAGCATACAACTCCCAATCTACAACACCGTCGAAACAATCTCAACACCCGACCTCTCCCTCAGCGCAATCCTAAAAGGCACAGCAGCAACCCCACTGACCAAGTTCGAGAAGAAAGCCGCTCTTATCAATGCCGAGATTGATAAATTTGGACTGGGTAGGTATCAGATATGTATCTGGTTCCTATGTGGGTTCGGGTACTTCCTCGACCTCGCATGGTCGCAGGGCGTAGGCTTAATTGCTACGGCGGTGTACCAAGAGATGGGTGTTGCACCTGGTGACACAGGAGCGTTGTTCGCGTGTGCGAATGCGGGGCTAGCTGTCGGGGCATTGGGTTTCGGGCTCCTAGTTGATGTTATTGGGAGGAAGTGGGCGTTCAATCTGACTTGCCTCATCACTTCGGTGTTTGGGCTACTTTTGGTGTGTGGAAATCCATTCACCCCCCTATTCATCCAAAGGATTAAAGTTATCGCTAACAGACATATTGACAGGCTGCTCCCGAATATAACTACCCAGCTGTCTGCGGCATCTACTTCCTAGCCTCCCTTGGCTTAGGAGGAAATATCCCCATCGACGCTACCATTGCCCTTGAATTCCTGCCGCAAAGTCGCCGCTTTCTGGTCTCCCTGCTCGCTATGTGGCAACCCATCGGTGTGGTTGTGGCCTCCGGAATCGCCTACGGTACCGCCGCGAAATGGCGTTGCGACGTCAAGCTGCCGTCTTGCAAGGCTTCCGGCCTAGGTGAACCGTGTTGTACCGTTTCTAGCAACATGGGATGTCGATATGAAGTCATTAGTCTCGGCTGCATGACCTTGGTGGTGTTCTGTCTTCGGTATTTTGTTTTTCATTTCCATGAGAGTCCGAAGTTTTTGCTGGCGAGGGGTCGGGAGGCGGAGGCTATTGAAGTGTTGAATAAAATTGCAGAGTTTAATCGCGTGTCTCCTACAGAGCTGACAATGGAGATGTTTGCGGCTATTGATGCGACGAATGGGCTGGTTTCAGAAGAGGATGTAGAATTCATGTCGGGGACGCCGACACGGATAGAGACTGCGAAAAGGGTCTGGAAGGGGTTCGTGAAAGAACTTGTCCGCCTGAGGGGTATCTTTACGAATAGGTTACAGTGCTTTATCTTCGTTTTATTGGCAATCGCATATATGGTAATCGCAATACATCTTCCCAGCCTTTGAAACCATCACTGACGATTTCTAGGGCGACTACTGATCTTTCAATCTCGCAGGCGCCTTCCTCCCCATCATTCTTCTCCAAAACAACGTCTCGTCCGGCCGCGGCACCGTCTCCGATACCTACCAACAGTACGTAATAATCTACACCCCCGGAATCCTCGGTGCAATCCTGGCGCTCATGTCCGTCCAAATGCGACTCGTCGGGCGCAAATGGTCTCTCGTCTTTTCCGCCATCTGTCAAGGAATCTCTATGGCCATGTACACGCAAGTACGCACCACGGCGGGATACGTTGGACTAAATGCGCTCGAGTATATCATGCAGACGTACTTTAACGCTGTGCTGTACGCGTCGGCGCCAGAGCTCTTTGATACGGGGTATCGGGGCAGTGTTAGTGGAATGTTGAGCTGTATGGGCAGAGTCGCTGGTATTGTCGCGCCGTTTGCCGGGGCGAGATATCTTGCTAGTAATAGTTCGGGCATCCTTTGGCTTGGGGCCGGGGGTATCTGGTTGAGTGCTTTTGTGATGGTGTTTCTGCCGGTGGAGATGAGGAATCGGCAGATGTTTTAGAAAGCTTAGCTATCAATTCGGTGGAACATTTCATAATATGGAAGAATATGTGTCCAAGCTATTAGCTCATCGTGTTTTGTTAGTCATCCTGCTGGTGAGTGATGGGCTGAGGCTTCGGCGGGTCGGCGGAAATATTCCCCGAACCCCCGAGCAGTCGCATTCTATGTAGCAGTCAATAATGGTGTCCCGAGTCGGCCGCATCACGACCACCAGCACTCAATCCTCATCAAATCCCCAAGATGCGGACCTCACTATCGACTCTCGCCTGCTTGGCTTCCTGCGCCTCGGCCGCCCGCTTCATGCTCCACGTCCCCGCGACACCTTTCATGAACCCGTCATCTCTCTCCTCCACCACCCACGCCACGCTTCAGTCCTCAGGCCCACCACAAGAGGCCTACATCACCCGCTCGAACGCTTTTAACTTTCACAACATCTCCGCCGGCAGCTATTTGGCAACCGTACATTGCCACGACTTCGCTTTCGAGCCATTACGCATAGATGTCACGGTCGAGGAGCTCGTGGAAGGCAGCGGGGATAAGAAGGAGGTAGTGCGCGCATGGCAGACGTTTATCGGGAACGAGTGGGACAACACGGGTGAGAGCAGGGGAGAGGGCGGGAATGGCTTGGTCGTTGAAGTCAAACCGCTGGGGCAGAAGAATTACTACCAGGAACGTCAAGGCTGTGAGTACGCCGGTGCATGCAAACATGATCGGCAACTAACATGCTATCCAGTCTCGCCATTATCCATGCTGAAGAACCCCATGATTCTTATGGCGCTCGTCTCGATGGTGCTAGTGGTTGGCATGCCGTACCTTATGGACAATAGTAAGTTCATTAACCCGGCGAGTCCTGCAGCTAAGAAATCAGACTGACATGCATATAGTGGACCCTGATACGAAAGCCGAGTTCGAGGAAATGCAGAAGAACAGTCCAATCAAAGGCGCCGCCACCGATACCGCATCGCAGATTCAGAATTTTGATCTTGCCAGTTGGATGGCTGGAAAGAAAGAGAGCAGCAGTCGCGGGCAGAGTCCCGCCCCCCAGCAGTCCAAGAAGCGGGGATAAGCAATTAGCGGGGGGAATGACGGCACGCAGGAAATGTCTTGGTTGGGATCAAAACGAAGTTGAATGCACTAATGGCCGTTCGAGACTGCATATGTTCTCAGGGAATAGGAGGAATAGCTCCAAGGGCTTATCATGGAAAATTAGATACCCAATGCTGCTTGTTGTGTGGTCGTTTGTCCCTTCTTCCTTGGTGGTCTTGATCCATTTCGCGTCTGATCTCCAATCTACAACCGAGCCAAGGGGCCATGGGCTCGCATTACTCCCAGCGACGCCTTGGTGATATCCGACACCGAATTACACCCAGTCAGCTGCATGCATCTTTTAAACTCATCATACAGGATATCCAACGCCTTCGTTACCCCAGCTTCGCCATCGTACTGACAATCACGAATTAGTAACTAAACCACCCACTGCATGAAAAGAGAAAGAACCACTCACCGCCAATCCCCAAAGAACAGGCCTCCCAATCCAACAACACTCCGCCCCCAGCGCAATCGCTTTGAAAATATCCGAACCCGAGCGGATCCCTCCATCAACATGCACCCTAATCTTCCCCGCTCCCGCCTCTGCACACTCTTGCAACACATCGATAGTAGCAGGCGTGCCATCCAGCTGCCTGCCCCCATGATTACTCACGATAACACCATCGCAGCCAAATTCTCGCGCGAGAATTACATCTTCGGCAGTCAGCACGCCTTTGATCCAGATCTCCATCTTGGACACACTGCGTAGCCACGGGATCTCACGGGCCCAGGAATGATCATCGGCGTTGAAAGCTTTGAACTGGTCATCGTGCGTTTCAGCGCGGATCTGCCTAATATATCGAGACATCAAGTCAGCGATTTCCCGAGAATCATTGCGGAATGACTTACGCCGATGTTTTTTCCAGCATAGGGAAATCGAGGCCCGTAGGAGTGCGGAAATCGTTGCGGTGTTCGTTATAGCGGATCCCGAGGACAGGACTATCAGCTGTGAGGAAGATGGCTCTGCAGCCAGCTTTCTCAGCTCTTTGGATGATACGGAGTTGTTTAGCCCGGTCTTTCATCGTGTACAATTGCATCACATGAGCGATCGGGGCAATAGGTTTCGCGGCCTCGACGATGTCTTCGACGGAGTGGTTGGCGAAGGAGGATATGCCCATGTGGATGTTGCGTTTGGCACAGGCGCGGCTTGTGGCGAGTTCGCCGGTGGGGTGCGCGATGGCTTGGATGCCGGCGGGGGAGACGCAGAGGGGGAAGGCGATTTGTTGGGAGAAGAGGGTCGTTTGGGGTGTGGCGAGGGAGACGTTGCGGAGGACGCGGGGGCGGAGACGATATTTTTTGTAGGCCGTGGTGTTTTCGTGGACCGTGATTTGGTCGGTGGATCCGGAGTTGTAGAAGTCTGGGTGGGGGTTAGTGGGATGGGATTGCTGTATGGGCTGTAGATGGAGGGTGAGTGTGGTGGATGCACGTGCCTCGAGCGCTTGAGGGGAGTTTGGCTGATGCTGCGACTTGGAGGTCGGAGATACTGAGTATCATTTCTTCTGGGGAGACTTTGATTGGGGCTGGTAATCCTGCCATGGTTGTCACTCTTCTTTCCGACTCTCCGCTGACTGGATGTTGTAGGCAATTGGGAAGATTATTCTTCTTCCTTTTATGTCTGAATGCTTGTTGAATGTTGTTGAGTCTATAAATCAATCACAACAGAATACATGTCACGTACGTTGAAGCAATGAAGTGGAGTAAAGATACCCGTTGAGCAGTTTCCCCGACGGAAAGATAGCGTATGCAATACGAGCGTGCCCGCAAGTACATACAAGCTGCATAAAGCTAAGCCCAAACTAGACATGATGTAACACCGCATACATTAATACTGCATATATCGACCTATACACGCGCCCTTCGTCCTCCATCCCGACATCCTAGCCTCGATCGGTATAGCAGGGAAGTCAGATCACTGAAATTCTTGACCTGACATTAGTCTTCCGTACCCCTCATTTTCCGTCGAAAAGACAACACCTAAGGTACAAAAGATACGTAGAAACATCGAACCCGCATCGTACAACCCACAAGCCCCTCCACCTGCCGTGCAGCGGAAACACAATCACCAATCACACCAAAATCATGCCCACCACACCAACGAAAGACAGAATCGCCATCCTTGCAACAAACGCCCCCGCACCACCAGCTTTCCTCTCCCAAGCCATTCGACAAGACGATTTTGTCTTTTGCTCTGGACAAATCGGTACGGATCCTAAGACGGGGAAACTTGTTGGGGGGGACGATGCAGGCTCTCAAGTAGCATGGAAAGTGGGCTGTAAGGCCTGTGCGCCAACGCCATCTAAAATGCTTTTACCCTACAAATTACTGCTTAAATAGCATTTATAAAAGTATTTTAAAGCTTGAAGATAATTATCAAGCTTCTTAATTGTAAAGAGTTAGGTATTTTAAGATTTCTTGAGGTTGTAGCTAGTATTTGGTTGCTCTGCTACACAGGCCTTGCAGCCCACTTTCCATGCTACTTGAGAGGCAGGATAGAACGGTAGCCCCTCCTCCCTTATAGTCTTCCTTTTCAGGCTTAGCTGTGGATGTGTGATGTGTAATGAATAAAGCTCTGCCGATGGGTACGGATGTGGAGATCGAATGTATCGCTGGACTTAGTAATCCGGGTCCAAAACTGTGAGAAATGAGCGTATATGGACAGAGGATTTATTTCCTCTGTATTGAGGACTATCATGAAGAAAAGTTACAATGGGTCGGTCGTTTCAAATCTTCGGCGATGCCTTTCAATGCAGCAGATCGGGATCTAGGCCAGAGTGTCGCGGGCCGTGGAATTACATGGAAGGGCAATCCATAAACTGAGTCGTCAGCAGTAAATTGTGACTTCGCATAATATCTACTCGAGAATTAAACATAACCGGTTCCAAGGAGAAGCATAGTCCCCCACCCCAGACAGACATGAACAAATCATCAATCATAAAAACCCATCCCTCAAACCGACCCAACCGTCGAAACAACAAAAGACCCCGCAGCCGACGCATCAGTATTATACGTCAAATGCGTAGTATACCCGCCTGATCCTGAACAAACAACATCCTGAGTATGACAGAAAGATTTAACCAAGGAGGAAGAAACAGAACCAACAGCCTTTCCATTATTCGGGTCACCAAAAACGACAACAGCAGCAATCTGTGCCGTGACAGCAGACGTGAGCTTCGCGGCAGCATTGTGGACGAGTTGTGCGCCCTGGCTGTATCCGCCGAGCACGATCTTTGTGCTAGGGCATTTGGAAGCCGCTTGGTTGATTAGGCTGAGCATTTTTGCGGACCCAGTGGCGTCACCGCCTCCCAAGTAGCTTTACATTTATCAGTGATACTCAAAGATACACTCTAGGTAGAAGGGAACTTACCCAGCAATAGTGGCGGAATAGTCCACACCTTGCACCGTCACCTTCGCGGTGGTCAAGGAGCTGCGAAGGACAGTGAACCACGGCGGTCCGGCAACCTCGCCGACATTTCCAGCCTCATTGGTGCCACGAGCGTAGATTATGGTGACGGCTTTGCAGGCATCGGTTGATAGGCCGTTCTCCGTGGTCGTGGCGCGGTCTTCGATGGCACGTATGAATTCTTCCATGTTAGCTTCGAAGATGGTGGCCGGAGCAGCCAACGCTAGAAGCGGGCTCAAAAGGGTGAGAAAGGTGATCTTCATGGTGGTGGAGATGGGTGACGAAGAAGCCCGGAAGGTTGTAATTAGTAGTGAATGTAGAACTGAGAGGCTGGCAGCTTAGAAACTCAACCATAGGACGAGGTGAATGAGCTTTATACCTGCGCGGAGATATCATGAGTATGTTGTATGGGGAAGGTACACAAGTGCACGAGATCTTTCCTCTCGTGGCCGCATTTCCGTGGACCTAAGATGGGTATTCGATTCGAAGGGTATGAAGAGGGGTAGGCGTCATACGCCACCAGTCCAAGATACAATCTAAATATACACGACGCCACCCTTCAAGATCCAGAATGTGTGGGTAAAGCTACGGGTTAGTGGTCGTTTAGAATGAACAGAACCGACGAACGCAACTTCGGCTGCCCTATGTAGAGATTGTGGTCCGCGCCTTTCGTTGGAATTACCAAATACGGACGCTATCCGATGGCGTGCATGCGATTCGTGTAACCGTTCGAAAGGCTTCCCCGGATCTACGGGGACCTCGGGAGGTTTGTTTTACAGATGGCGTAATATCTTACCTCGGCATATAGGGCTCGTATTTGCCCGGTAAAAGCTAGAATGGACTCCCTACAGTGACATATTGACTCGGAATTGGTATTGGTATTGTAACTCCAAAGTATTCACCTTGAAATGTACTACAGTATTTGACACTGACTTATACAAACGATAACAAGTGGAGCACCGTAAGTACCTTGAGTAATGTAAGCCTCATTAATCTCTTAACCACGAACAATACCACAAGTAAAAGAGTGTATCGGTAAGCCACCTACTCGAAAACGGTTACTGTCGGCAATGATATCTAGGTACCATTGTTCAATGCCGTTTATGCAGAACGCTGGCAGCTTCCATCTGGTAAAGCTATCTGTAAGATACGCATACATTTTGTGTAAGGATACTAGCGAATCACAAGCCTTGTGGTATAGTTCATATCGGCGAAGATGGAGGACCTTCCTCAACTCGGATAGCGTAAACTCTCATTCTGAAACGTTCGGCAAATCGCGGCTATGTGCATCTTTTGTAGATCTTCAAAGTTTTTCGCTTGGGCTCTTGATCTTAGACTTCTAGCACGATCGCAAATCCGCCCTTTTGTTTTCCGAAGGTTTCGTCGTTTAAGAATACGAATTGGTTATCCTTTACAGTCTAGTGTGATTCTCGTCGCGACTGCCAAATCTATTGTTGTAGTCATTACGTGAACCATCTCTAACCACTGCAGCGCTCGAAGTCGTACCGATTTAAATGTAGACAGAATAGAAGCAATTCGGAACTTTGGCGTACAGCCATATACCAAGATTCAAAACTCTTGCGACATCCTCGATACAGAGCATAGACACTTCCGCACTAATACTCATGAAGCAAAGTGACTGATTCTCGATCCAAACCACGATTGAATAGATGCAGAGGTATAAACAGTGTTCTAAAAGTAGTAATTCCATAGCCATAAGGGTATATATAAGAATCGAAGCGCAAACCCCCTCCAAATTACTTCACCGTAAACCCCTTACATCCCATCCTTCAACATAGCATTCACCATCTTAACATGACGATCTCCATTCGTCTCGCTCCACTCAGTCTCATAGTTAAGTCCATAAGGCCCTACATCACAAGTCAGCAATTATTTCAGTCCAAAAAAAACCCCCCATTCACACCCCCTCGGCACAACTTACAGAAATGACTTCCACCACAGCTAATCGTCGCAGTACTTCCATCAAAAGTCCTCAACAGCGGCAGCGCAGTCGGCCAAGTCCCACTCGCGCACAACTTGTCGAAGTTGGTCGTCTGTCCAACGCCCAGGGTATGGGAGATCTCGTGTAGCGCCGTCCGCTGCGTCATGTAGCTCCTGTCGCTTCCGAACCGAAGGTCGCCGTTGTAGCTCGCTTCGGCCGTGGGTACGCCGGGCGCGTAGTACACTTTGATGACTTTGGAAGCGGAGGAGTATTTGGTGTAGCGCGCGACAGCGAGTTTCATAGCGGCTTCGATTTTGGTGTAAGCGTCGGACTGGTCGGAGGTAGGCGACGAGGCCTTTTCGAGGGACCATGTTATAGCCGCGGAAGCCGTAGAGGCGTAGGTCGCGAGGGCGAAGACAGCTGCGAATTTCATGGCTGCGGTAGTGTTGATCGGATAACTCGGTGTTGAAAACTCTGGACGAAAAGCGAATGAATGAATGAATGAATGAGCGTACACAAAACAAAAACTCAAAACCCACCCGTCCACAACTCAACTATAAGTACTCCCACACTCCTTCCACTTCATTAAACCCATCCCATCCCAAGCGGACCATATAAGCGGTTATATTCCCCATTCCAGACCCTTTAGATCACTTAAATCACACCCATCCCATGCGCACCTATCGTGCATTCTCCCAAGACGGAAATACCCTAATCCTTCCAATCACGTTCCCGGTCCCATAAACAGCTTTGATGCCAACTCCCTAAAATGCGTTTCAACCATTGTTTATCTTATATTGGCTTGGCGGCGTGGATTGAAACATGGGTCGGCTTTCGCTTCGCTTCCCCCACAAAATCTTGTGACACCGCGCATTAGACCGTGATCTCGCTTGCGGAGGCATGGAAGACTGATGTGATGCGTTGGAAATGTTTTCCGTGGGTGATGGGGGTCGTTGTGATGGGGTTGTGGATAGAAGGCCGAAAATGTTAGTGGTGTTGATGAAGAGAAGAGGGCAGCAGAAAACGGCTTCCCGCATTCGGTCTCGCTCTCGCATCGCGGAAAAGGTGGAAAACGTCAAACCTAACGTCTAGTTGACGTCCGTTCCGTCATGAAAGACGCTTCTTGTCCATCGTTATCGACACCGAAGTCTGCCTTTTATCAACGAGTCTATGCAGCATTTCGCTATGAATATCCGGACACCAAGCCGTCTCGAAAGTCGCCAAAACACGTCGGCCCATGTTGTATCTTTACACATTCCCTCCAGTAACGTAACTCAATCTTTTACAGCAGGCGATGAATACATTGATAACAATTCCCTTGCATCAAGTACTCCCTTTCTCTTCAACTGCCTCATACCATCCCTCCATCTCCCATCTCACCCTCAACATCTCTGCCTTCACCAACTCCCCATTGTTCTGTCCATCCGCCCATGGTACCTCAAACCACTTTTGATGCATTGTCTTCAGTCCACCCTTCAAGTCGTCATCATTCGGATACATCAGGTTCCAGGTACTATTCAACGGCTTCCACGGCGCGGGACCATGCCAATTGTGCACGCTATTTAGCAAGTTCTGCTCCGCGAGTGACGGGTCGAAGGAGTCGGGTAGATTCACTTTGAACATGAAATGGTCGAAAAGCTGTTTGTTAGGCGCGAAAACGAGGAAACCGCCGTTGAAATACCCGCGCTTGTAGAGGCCACCGTTTGTACCGTCGCCGTCCCACCAGGGAGGGAAGGGGTGTTCTGAGCTGAAGGTCTCACCCACGCCAGCTAGGACGTACTTTTCGGGCAACGGCGGTGCGCCCTCTGGCGGCTTCCTTTCGACATCGGCATAAGGTAAGAGAACCTGGAACTGCGCTGCTTCCTCGTCGAATATGTGATCGATCGGCTCCCTGAGTACGGTATCCGTATCCAGCATCGCAATCCGACTATACTGCGTCATTTCCCACCCCCTCAGCTTTGCCAGAATATCTATCCATCTCGTCTCTCTAAAATCACCCCACTGTTTAGGCAGAAACTCAATGGGGTGGATGATTGCGCCATCGGCTTCAAGGAGTGCACAGCGCGATTGGGAGACAGAGGGCGTGACGATGACGACAACGTCAATGTGGCGGCGATTGCGCGTCTTCGGACTGTGGAGCAATTGCCAGACGAGCATGCGTGCGGAGATGAAGTAGTTGTCGACGGCGAGGTCCTCAGACTGGTCCTCTGTGCTGGAGAAGAACATCGCGAAGGCGAGCTTTTCATTGTTCGGGCCCAATTTTGGCGCCACAAACGACGTGTTGTTGTAGACCTGGCAGTTTGAAAAGGCTGGATTCAAGTAGCAAGCCGAATTGCGCTCGCGGTTAAGCAGCAGGCAGACATTGAGCAAAATGATAGCGAGTGTGGCGACGATAAGCGAGCGCTGCGTTAAAATCGGCATCTTGTGATGCACCTCGAGGGACGGACTGAGAGTGAGTTGGGGGCAGAGGTCGTCCTCAGGGACAAATTGTGTGGTGGTAGGACTTGTGTGAGGTGCGCGTTGTTCAGGTGCGATCTGTGGATCGTGAACCAAAGACCTTTTGGGAAGGAACCACTCGGCGCCTTCTCTTTTCAAAACCTCCTCCATCCATCCTGCCCACTGACCATATTGTTAGATATTTTCCGAATTTCCTCACTGTCTTTCACGAATGCCGACGTTGCATCTAGCCAGCTGTGATCACCAAATTTCTTGACACACCACTCGAGAATGCAATCGAACTCTTTCTTAATTCGCTTTTGGATTGCTTCCTCTTCCCTTTCTTTTCTCTTGATAGACATATTGCGAAATTTCTCGACATCATCAATCAACTTACTAAACCCATCCGCACCCCCCTCATATACGAAGTCCATCAAGCTCTGCTCTACTCCCTCACCTCCCCGAACCTTCTTCACTGTCTCATCCCCCAATTTCTTCTCCCCTCTATGCTTCGGAATCCAGCCCTCACACGCATCCCTCACATCCCCAGCCCAAGCCCTCGCATTCGCAAAATCCCCTTCGCACCTGTGTAGTATAGCATGGAGCAGCATTCCTTCCACCGCCGGCGGCGCCTGCATATGGCGGACTAGAAAATGCGCCGAAGGAAGATCAGCATTAAGGATATGTAAAGCAGCTTCAAGGCTTGGATGCAGTTGAAGTGAAGATATTTGAGGAGTCAAGGACGGGTGTGCTGCCCTTGGTGGTAGTGGGCGTGAGAGCTGAGTTGTAGGGAGGAGGCGGTTGATTAGGGATGAGAGCGTAGGTAGTGGTCGAGACATGGCTGTTTTAGTGAAGATGTCGGGATGTTGAGTGTAAATGCTTGACTAGACGTCGGGCAGCAGCGGATCTGGTGCTCGAAGGTTTATAGATGAAATGGTTAGACGTTTTGAGATGACGTACATGATCGTGATTGTGGAATGTATACGTCATTGACCTTCGAACCTACCAAATTCCACCGCTGAGTAATTGGTAACTAGCGAAATACTGAAGTCACTTATACATATCGGTTATGAATGAAATAACTATTCATGAAGCATTATTCACCATATAAGACGTCACATTATCACCCTACTACATACTCATAGAAAGAAGGCGTTACCAGCAGATATAGACTCCTTTAAGCTCCAAAAAGAAGATCAACATTCATACTATATGATTACAGAGATACACGAAAACTTCTTCCTACACTTCCCGAAGCCAATGCCGTTAGAAAAAACAATCTCCTTCGTATATCAGACTAGAACAATCCTCTGCACATCAACTCCCCTCTTCCGAAGCTCGTCCACTGAAAGTCTAGGATCGTGTTTTGACACTTCCCTATCCTCCGTATTGTAGTAGAACCTAAAACTGCGTTCTGAAGGCTCATAATGTCTACTAAACTCCCATCCGTCAGGCAGTGGTCCCAAGCGCGGATCGTCATAAAATGTAATCCCTGAGTTTGAGTCGCGGAAACCTTGGATAAAATAGCCTTCGTAGTCTAATTCTTCATAGGCCTTATAATCGGAAGGTAAAGGACCTAGCAGAGCTTCTGTATCCATCAAACCGTTGACATAGGCAGGGCCCACAACTTGATATCCCGTCTGGTCCCCGATGATTGTGGAAGGGCGTAGAATCAAGGGAGCTTCCAATCCAAGGATAACGACAGCAATGTCTCCTATACCAAGACGTTAGCTTGCGTTGGAAATTAGAGACCGGGTAGCTGTGTTCTGATGTTACGTGAACTGCAGCGAAAATCGTGAACAGTCATCTTTTACCCAAGATCATCAAAGTAGAAGCGGTCGAACTAACCTTCTTGTGTAGCTGAAGGACCAATACCAAGATTGCCTCCCGCTAAACGAAAGAGGGAACGACCTCTAATACGAGATGATGTCAATGGATCATTCGTGCCATGTGCTCTTAGACACTCCTCAATCCTTGAATACCCGAATCCCGGTAGAACCTCGTCGGTCTCTCCACACTGCAACACCTCAACAAGATCCTTCTGGTCCCACTTTTCACCTTGAACTAGAGATATTTTGCGAAATTGTCGATCCCACGTTCGTAAAGTCGTTACAAGACTACCATCCACCGGCGCAGGTGCAGATACATGCTGTACCTTTCCGCAAAAGACGCCATACACTGCAAGTTCCGATTTTTTCAAATACTCAACAGACCCGCAATTACTTTCACCAGAAGCAAAACCGTACAAAAATTTTTCTATCGATGAATTTTCGAGCCAGTTGGGAACCCAGGAAGGCTTCTCCGGAATGGAACCAGAACAACCTAGATCGCAATGCCTCAAGAACATTACATCTCTATGGAACTTGATCCATGCCGAGCATACGTTCATGAAAAGATCTGCGATAGGAAGGGAATAGTCGGCTTCAATCAAAGCTACCAATTTAGGTTGCAAGAAACCAAAAAGAGCAAAGATCCGATCGTGCTCTCGACCGTGCTGGGCCGTTCTAGTTTGTTCGAGAAGTAAACGTATATCGCCCGAGAGTTTTACATTGCAAAAGTCAAGCCGTTTCCGTAAAACAACACTGGGTAGAACATGGCAGTACTTAACATCGCCCTCTTTACGTCTGTCCTGCAATAGCACTATTCCACGTCTGACAAGATACCATGGGTTTGATTGTGAGCCACATTGAATAATGCTCCGGTGACTCGCCAGATGTATTTCTTGCCAAACCCAGAGTCTGTCCCACCACGCTCGTTTTAGAACACTGTGCATCGCCTTGTAGTGTGATTCCGTATAAGGGAGTTGTCGTTCAGGTTCCCATATTTCTATATCCAAATCGGATAAATCGGCTGGTGTGCGTAATAGAGTGTTACATTGAGTATATTCGATCTGTCCACCAAGCCACTCGAGAGCATCAAGTCCCTTTTCGCCATCTCGATTAGGTTCATCCGGTCCAAGCCAAACGACTACTCTCCAGGCTAGAGAGTATATCTGGCCCATTCTTTTGACTTCGATATTTCGTTCCTGCTCATCACCTTGGTTGATAGAGATGGCATCTACCCAGAATATGCGAGGGTTGTCAGTCTGTCGAAGATGCCTCAAGGCTAGTTGTAGATTGTGGCGCATCTGAAAGGTGGTTTCTGGGGAGTCTGGGACATGGGATGACATGATGACTTTCTTAATATTATCCTCTTCTTTTCCCCAAGCATATGATAAGGCTACGAATATATTTACGTATCAGTGAACATTCTAGAAGAATGGACAATATGAGATAGTCTACTAACCTTCATATCTCGGTTCAAAATTTGGGTATGGATCTAACACAGCTGGACAGTCATAATGCTGTTTGTCAAAGTTTGGATCCGGATGTGCCCATTGTGTTCTTGTCCCTGGTTGCCTAAATATATATCGCCTTTCCCATGTCTCATAAACACGCCAACCCGGAGGCAATTTTCTCTGAAGATCTTCTCGCGGCATTCGCGTATCCGGCGCCCGTTCCGGCATAATCAGCGGCGCATGGAAGATCTCGAGTCGGAGTACATCGTCAAAGTTTCCGGGAAGTATTTTGAGGAGCCTTATCTCTCCAGCCTCCTGATCGAGTGGCCGGTACTGATATGGCTCCAGTTTGTCGATATCGAAGTATTCTCGGAGAGGCTGATTTGATGTCTGCTTCCGCCTTGTACGAAAGTGCCGAATAATGCGGCGATATCGTTTGGTAACGAGCCGAAAATGCATAGTATACGTGATAGAAGGAGGTGAAATGAGAATCGTGTCGCGATCAACAAGGTAAGTCAAGGGACGTATGTACGTGTTGCACCCAAATGAAAAAGCGTAGTAGGAGAAGGAGCCAGAAAGAAGGAGGAGACGACAGGCAAGAAAGAAGAATACTACCCCGCCTCCAGAAATCCCCCCAGAGCCGCAGGCAACCATCCACCTTCGCACCTTCCCACTTCATCCCACAAGGCAACGGGGCGCAGCAGTCGTGACTGCCTTCTTCTCGTATCCGTCAGCCCACCAAACCCTATTCCATCCACACAGGCCCCGCAAAATATAAAATGTGTGGTCGCACAACACCAACACATGAATGAGGGGAAACATACGGCACAAGGCAACCAATATTTCACCCCCACGGGACTCCCTCTAAACACAATAACCGGAATCCCAGCACATCCACAGCCATACACACCACAAAGCCCATCCAGTCCAAGCCCATCCAAGCCCATCCAAGCCCATCCAAGCCAAGAAACACCAAGCAAGCCAACAATCAATCCATCAATCAATCCGAAAAGAAAACAGAAGAGAGAGAGAGATGTCATTGCTCATTCATTACACAAGAGGAAAAAAAGCCCCCACCCCTCTAGGCGCCCCTCATCACAGGTAAGTAAGTATTTCCGTGGACCAAAGCCAGCGAGAAAAAAAAGCACTCATCTATACATCCCATCTATGCACACGACAGACACCCAAAGGAAGAGAAGAGAACGCACTGACTCTACCCCCTTCCCTCTCCTCTCTCGGCAACTTCCACCACACCATCAGTCCCAAGACAAGCCAAGCCAACACAACACAACACAATCCTATCCTACCATAGCCTAACCTACCCTATACTTTCACCGCCACCACCACCACCATCACCTCCTCAAATATCATCCAAATCCTCCGCATCCCCACCCACTTTCTTCCCATCCCCATTCAACCGATCCATATCCACACCATCCTCATCACCAAACCGTTTCCGCGCGGCGCCTCCGCGCGGCTGCTGACCCGACATGGCCATAGCCTGACGCCCCGTATCCGACGAAGCCAAGAACTCGCGCAGGCGCTCCTTGCCAACCTCGAGGCCTTGGTGGGACGCCGCGTTCGCCATGCGGGCCATAGGGCCCCATAGGTTGAGCGTGTAGGTGATGTAAGCGCCGACGCCGGCGAGGATGAGGAAGATGAAGTAGACAGGGTTGCGCAGAACTGTGACTATGTTAGTGTTGTGTATTGAGAGGGCTGAGGGGTGGGGACTTACCTGCTACTATTTCGTTCCAACCCAGAGCGAGTAGGAGACCGTAGAAATATAGAGGAACTTGTGTCATACCGCCGATCGCACTACGCTTGGCTTCGACATACACTCCGTCGGCAGTCTTTTTGAAACGGACGAGGAGGTCAGATTGCTTAGCGTCACTTATGACGGTCATCTCTTCGTCGAGACTCTTGCCTTCGTCATCGTCTACACCGCCGATGGGTGTTAGGTCTTCCTCGTCCGCGGGAAGTACCGAGGCTGGTGCCTCGCCTATCCAAGTGTCGAGCGGCGGTGATGCGGATGTCTTCGAAAGCTTGAAGCGACACAGGAGCGGTATGAGGGTGATGGTCGACTCGCGAGCTTTCGTATACAATCCTTCAATGTCGTCGGTAGGCCGCCAAATCCTAGGCACACCAGAGTCGTCGTACCGGAACTTGTCTTCAAAGTTTTCACGCAACTTCAGCAAAATGTTACCCTCCATGACCTCTTCGTCGATCTTGGCATGCAGCACACCCCAAGACTTGCGCCGTAATCGCCATAGGCCGACCTCGACTTCGTCGGGACTAGCGTCGAAACTCCGCGCACGGTCTGTGAAGCGCTTCTCAGCATCCTCAACCGTTGCAGTGAAGATGTTCCAGACGCGATCCCATAGATCCTTCTCGGCAGGTCGATCACCATGCTCGGGTGCACCCGAACCGCCGCGGCCGCTGCCAAGCTTGTTGAACTCCAATCCAATCGATTCGTCCAAGCGTGACCGGACCCAGCGTTCGATTCGCGTAGCCAGCCGTCGCATCTCTTCCTTCCGTAGGTGTGAAGATACCTTGTCCAACTCTTTCTGATACAGGCCCAACTCTTGCTTGTAGGAGCTCCAAGCAGCGCCTTCCACCAGCACAGCCTGTGCCTCCGTCTCGAACCGAGTAAGCGCATACTTCTTCTCACTTTCGACGATCTGCGCGAAGTCGTACGATGCGCCTTTTTTCTGGCCGCCTTTAACGGCTGCACTGACGGCGTCGCTAAAAGTCTCGACACCGGACTTGTGGACGGCACTGAGTTGCTTCTGGAAGAGCGCTTTGAGGCGGGTGTCGACCTTGCCCTCGAGTTCGGCCTTCTTGCGCCCGTAGACGCCCTTGTGGTATCGGCTAGCGTTGGTCTCGAAGTCCTTGAGCACCTTTGACCGAGCCGCATTCATCGCTGCACCGAGCTCTGCGATGACCGAGTGCCCGCCGGAGCGGGCATCTTCTGCCTGGCTATCCTCAAACGGTGTGACCTTCTCATCAAAAGCGATCAAAACCTCGCGTGAGATCTCGTCGCATCGAAATTGTGCCAAAAGCTCCTGCTGGGTCGGTAGGTCCAAATCTTTGTTGTTTACAATTTGGTCCCAGATGCCCTCGGCGTATACGGAGAAACCGTCTGCGGGTATCCGTCGGTGGTACTGCGGCAGCAATACAGGGAGCGAGGCTTCGTCTAGTAGACCGCTCTTCTTGGGGTCAGTGTATCCTTCTCGGAACCTCGTGCCCAACTTCTCCACCTCTTGCTCAAATTTGTCGGGTTGCAGGATCTTGTGAGGTAGCGCAGCAAAGGCAAAGTCGAAGTAGTCTTCGATCCGTGAGTTTTCGAGGTTGGCGGGTTTGGAGATAGTGGACCAGAGCTTAGACAGATCTTGCACAATCGTGTTCTGAAGGTTGGCAAGGGGTGTCGTTCCGAGGTGGTCGCGGATGACGAAGAAGAGGAGAGAGCGCGGCATAGATCTGAATTGTTAGCGAGCCCTACAACATCTCTCGGGTGACATACTTGGAGTCCTTGACAAAGAGCTGCAAGTTGACTTCAAACACGGTCTTGAGCAGTCCCATGTTCGCACCCTGGTACAGTCCGACCTGGTGCTCCCATATGTTCACGATGAGCACCTCGCTGGTGGCCAGGGCGAACAGGGCGCTCTTGCGCTCGAAATCCTGGTCTTCTCCGCGTTCTCGACCATCCGTGCCCTCGACATCCATAACAAGTATATTTTCGGCCATACCCCGGGCGGCATCTTCCCGCTTGTTCTTGCTCATCCATATTCCTTTTGTTGTCTGGCGGCGCTCCTGCTCGGACATGACGCCGAACTGGGTGCCGAACAGGTAGTTGAGGAGGGTCGACTTGCCCGTAGACTGCGAGCCGAAGACGGATATCAGGTGGTAGTTGAAGCCGGCGGGGATGATCTTCTCGACATTGAGATACGTATACAGGTTCTCGCTGCATTGCGCCCGCGTCAGCCACCAGCACGAAACATGTCCACGATACAAAATACGCACTTGAAGACCTTGTCCTCGTCGACAACCTGTATGCCATGGTCGTATTCCTGGCGTGAGGCCTCGTCGCCGACCGAGGCGAAGTGGGCATTCATCATTAGGGAGGGGGCGGAGGGGTGCTTGATGTTGTTCGGCCTCCCATTGCCGTTGCCGTTGACCTGGAGCGTAGCCATGGTTGCGTTTGCAGGCCAGAACGCGACTCGGGCTAAATAATAATCGGTGTAGTGTGTAGGTTGAGGTGACCAGGCGTTGATGTCACGCGGCGAGGGTGTAAGATGGCAGCGGCACTCATTCGTCGTGGAGCTCGCTTAAGTGCGCATGGTGACTGCTGCGTGGATGACGATCTGGATGCATCATGCGAATACTTGGAAGGCGTGGTGTGGCCAGATTTCGCATCTGTACACTTCACTGCCGCTGCCGTTTGCACTGCAGAATATTCGATGCGGATGCTCAGGCTCGACTTCGACGTGGCCTTGGCGTAGGGCACCCCGGCTACTCCTGCCGCTGTGGACTCGGAGCACTCGGCGGGGGTGGGATGTCGTTCTATCATTTCATGTATACATTATATAAATAATCGTAAACGCCATCCAAATGCTCCATGCCTTGGTAGTTCTATGTCATTCCATCCCAAATCGTATGATACATATCCTTCCAGCTCAACATGTCCAAAAAAAGCACCTCATCCGTAAGAAATGCCAACGCCCCCGGGCCTGCCATTCATCCCGTTGGGTCTCCAACTCTCTTCTGCTTTTGTCGCTCCCGGCATCCAAGTGGGTTGGTTTGAACCCGCCCGTGTCCTAGACGGGCCAACATCGTCGTTCCGCTTCTCTTCTCTCGCCACCAGTGGATACGCTCCTGTTCCGGCGGAGAAGGTGGCTGGGCTCTCTGTAAATGCAGGGCGCGCAATGTCGCTCGTATTGAGGGGCAGAAGCGTGCTTTGGGACTTCGACTGCAGTGCGCGCGCTTGCTTGTCCTTCTTTGCCGCATCCGACGTCCGGTCGTACAGATACAGTCCGAGGAACGTGAGGCAGAAGCCGAACATCTGTATCTTAGTCATGGGCTTGCCAAACCAGACGATTGCGAAAACGATGACAAAGACGCGCTTAATGAGACTGGCCACGGAGTACGTGACCGGAGAGATCATAGATAGTAGAATAAATGCGACGATGTTCTGGCCGAAGTGGAACGTGCCGTTGAACACGAATTCCATGAACAGTCGGCTGTGGTCGTACGACCCGGGGTGGTTGGAGAGATCAATAGATGCATCGCGGAGGAAATCGCCTATCAAAGTGAAGCCCTCGGACCAAAGCCAGAGCGGAATGGTGAACAGGAGGGCAAGGCCGGAAGAGTAGCATAACAGGTTGAGTTTGTCTGGCTTCGATGCGCGCGTCGGGACAAGTCCATCCTTTTCGGCTGCAGCGGCTTCGTTGAAGAGCTTCTTGGACACTATGTTCTGCGTTACGAATAGTATGGCGCTGGCAAAAGCCATTATTAGGCCCATGAAGTTGGCATTGAAGTCGGCGGAGCAGGCCATGACTACGCCGAGGGTAAGTGGTATTAGTGATAGGTAGGTGGGTATCGAGTAGTGAATCTTGTAGAAAACACGGTATGCGGCGACGGTCAACAGCGGCGACAGCCCCTTGATGGTGTGGACCAGGGATACCGGTATTCGTCGCGTTGCATCAGAGCTCATGACGTGTCCGCCGATCTGGAAGATGGCGAGAGGTAGCACGGTCTGGACCAGTTCTTTCGTTGGTGGTCGTATACCGTACTTCAAAAACGGCATAATCTGTTTCATGCGGGGGTATCTGCGGGCTAGCGTGGCGAGCAATAAACACCATCCGGAGACGAAAGCGAATTGTACCAGCGTGAGGGTGACTGGCTTCGGCAGGGTGGTGAGGATCGCCTTGGACGACGTGTTGGAGAAGATGGACGTCATGTACCAGACGCCGCAGAGCATCTGTTCCTATCAGCATGCAATGCCATATATGATAGGGTCCTTACATACCACCAGTTTCGGCGACACCGGCGCCCTCAGCGCGCCCGCAAGCTCCTGTGCATTCTGGCTGACGCTCGCCTTCCTAGTGCGTATCGTCTTGAACGCTTCACTCAGACTCTTCTGCCTGCCATGCGCCGAGCCGTTGGGGGGCCCCCGTTTCTGCTCCCTGCGCGGCTGCCATATTTCTGCAGACGGCGCGTGTCCGTTGATTTGCGCTGCGGGATTCGGGCTGGGGGTGCGCGAGGAGCTGACGCCGAACGGCTCTTCCTCCTCGTGCGTGGGGAGCAGGTCGGGCTGGAAGGCGGGGAACTTGAAGGTGGTTGGCGACGCGGAAGCCATGACGGCGGCTGTGAGGACGTGGTGGGTCGACGGGCTATCGCAATGCCGTCGTCAGGCCATGAGGGCTGATGCGCTTCTCTTTGCGGTGGCACGGGGTGGTACAGCCAATGTCGCGACGTACTGGCGTGAGAGCGGTACTGGTGCACTATATAAGGGAGAGATTTGATCCACGGCCCACGGGTGCTGAGCCAGAATTATTGGCGGCGCCGTTCGTGACAGGCCCGCCGTCCGAATGCGGTTCACATCTGTAATTAGCAGTACCGGACAGGGGTGTGCTCGCCAAGAAACATGACGATGCTTGACCCAACCACACCTCGCCGACGCCCGCCTCCATCTCATGTGAGCCTTGCGAAATGTTGACGTCTTGCGCCAGTAGCGTGATGGTGGCCGTCCGTTCCTCTGCGCTGTTGGCGCTGTGTCTTTGCGTGCCGGTCTGCGAGGCTGCACGGCATCTGTCGTTCAGCAGCTCGTGGCAGGTCTTGGGGCCGTTTCAAATTGGAACCAGAGGCATGCCAATTCGCTGCGAGAGATGCAGATCATAACAAGGCTGATGTTTGGACAGAAGCTACGTGGGGAGCAGATCCGCTAGAGTACGCTGGAGGGTTTCGCTCTCTCCAATACGACCCCAGTGCCCGATTCCGGAGCTCGCTGCCGGCCAATGGGACTGCAAAGTGGAACATATCAGAGGCAATCCAGACATCCACTTCCGCCGCCTCGACCAATGCCACACTGGGTATCGCATACTCTAACGTGGACTGGGATTTTCTCAAGCTTGTCTACGGATGGGCTGCTGTGCAGTATCAAGCATGGGCTCGCGGGACTCTGACAGTGTCCGGCAATGGCACTCAACACTTGATTCTATATACCGATGCTATTATCGAGTATTGGGTTGACCATGTTCACTACTTCGGGGGCGACTTCTTCACGTTCCGAAAAGCTCCGCCAGTCCTGCATCTGACGCCAGGAACGCACCAGGTCGATCTTCGCTTGGTACGAGATGTACGAGCTTTCGGCGGCATTCTTGCGCCAACTATTGACGTGACTATACATGCCGAGCTTGCAGCCGGGACGCTCGAATTAGCTAAACCTGGACTCCTAATATCGGATGTTGTTGACGGAAATCTTGCCTCTCCAGTAGGCTCAGTGGCCCTCAGAAACAGCGGGGAGGACGATATCGAGATCGTGGACATTCAAGCTTCACACGTGAGGTCTCCAATTTCTTTCGACCTGAAGGGGCTGGACTCTCCTCAAATAGTGCTCGTGCAGGGTTCGCGAGTTCTGACTGCTGGCCAGACAAATTCTTCCCCTAGTGATGCGCTTGGTATAGTAATAGCTGCTGGCCAGACGAGGCCAGTAGCCTTCAATATTTCTTTGCCAAATAACGCAACTTTTCTTGACTATTTGATCACTTATAGGACTGTTGATGGCCGTCTGTCCACACTAGCGGTCTCGCAAAACCTAACGAAAGCATCGATTTACGAGCCTCACAAGATTACCTATCTGCATCCTGGAGGCATGGTGTCTTACGCTATGCTACGACCTCCGGCTAAGAATGCGTCATGCGCGGCAGGGGAAAGTTCGAGTTTGCCGGTTCTTCTCGCGTTGCACGGGGCTGGGTTGGAGGCGGACAATGGAATGGTGGCCCACGCACTCGACCCAGTCCCTGATCTTTGTGCTTGGGTGATGTTTCCAACAGGGTACGTGACTCCCGGGTACTGGTTGAATTGGCCGTCAGTCCCTAAAATAATACAAGACCATGTGCTTCAACAAATACCTGATTGAGCTTTGCTAACCTCATACCTTCGACTTTAGAGTAACGCCTTGGAGTGGTGATGACTGGCGTACGTGTTCCTTTGGAAGAACCCAACTACAAATTGACACATGTAGATAACTGGGGCTTTGCCGACGTTGAAGCTGCCGTGAATAGCATTCCCAATTGGATCGATTATGTCGGTTGGCAAGGCCCAAATGTCGATGTCGGCCGATGGATTATATCTGGCCACTCAAACGGTGGACAAGGTACATGGTATGCGCTCACGCATCGCCCAGACAAGATACTTGCCGCTGCACCCTTATCCGGCTACGCATCAATTCAGAGTAAGTCCGTCTATGTTGGATGAATTTTCTCTGACTCGATGCAGAGTATGTGCCATACGAACTGTGGCAGCCTGCAGATCCTCGTCGCACTGCTATAGTAAGCGCATCTCTCAACAGCTATCGCCATGAGATGCTTATGCCCAATGCCCGCGGCATCCCGATCCAGCAACAACACGGCGAGATTGACGACAACGTACCTACCTACAATTCGCGACTACTGGCTCAACAGCTTTTTCTCTCTGGCACGAACTCGAGTTACAATGAAGTCGTAGGTCAAAATCATTGGTGGGACACTGTCATGACCACGCCACAATTGGTGGACTTCTATTACACACAGACAAAGAACAATGTTACTATTCCAAGGAAGTTAGACGAGTTTGAGTTTGTTGTCGGCGATCCAGGAGATATGGGTCCGAAAGGTGGTATCAAAGTACTACTTCTGGAGGACCCCGGCCAGTATGGTCGTGTGCGTGTAAAGGGACATACAATCTCGACGTCCAACGTTCTGAGTCTAGAATTCGATCCTCTCCTTGACACCCAATACCTATCCATCGACGGATCTGTCATATCTCTTCCTTCCACATCTGCAAAAGACTCCACCAGCTCCACCATCCTCACCAAGCGCGATAGGAAATGGCAAGTCGGCGCCTTCACGGTCAACAGCGCTATCCCACAACGTTCAGGCCGACAACTCGGCTCCATGACCGCCATCCTCCGTACACACGGGCCTTTCATACTCAGGCACCAAGGCTCGAATACAACCACCCACATCGCTCTGCAGATCTCGCGTAACCTCCACCAATATTTTCAAGCCGACTCAACTATCCAGTCCTCTCAATCCTGGGACACACCCACTTCCACCACCGGCAACATCATCACCCTCACACTCAACACAACACTCCCATCCTCTCCGTACCCTGACTTCGCTTTCCCTATCGAAGTCAATTCGCCCTCCCCTGGTATCACTATTCGCGATGCGAAAGACGACAAATATGTGTATGGCGCCGATGGGAGTTCTATCGGTGCAGTATTTCTGAGACCGCTTGAAGATGAGAGGTTGGAGCTTGTAGTTTGGGGGAGTGATGAAGAGGGTTTGGAACGCGCGGCTAGACTGGTGCCTATGGTTACGGGGGTGGGGCAGCCTGATTTCGTTGTCTTGGGAAGGGAGGCGACATGGAGGGGTGTCGAGGGAGCGAGGGCGATGGGGTTTTTGGGGTGGGATTGGAGAGTTAGTGGGGCGTCGGTTTTGGGGTAGGGGAGGTGGGTGGGTGGGTGGGTGAAGTATATCTCTTTGCTACGTTCTTTTTGCCACGATTCCTTTATCTGGGGCTTCGGGGCCTTGCGTTTTAGGTCTGTATGTAATGATGGATGTAAATGACTGTCTGTGCTGTTGTTGCCTGTTTTGCATCACCGCTCAATGCTTTGTCTATTGTCCTGCTCGGATCCGTTTTTCCTGTTACCATGGTGCCTGATAACTGTTTCTCTTTCCACTTTCACCTCTTTTCTTTGCTAGTCTTCTAGCACAGTCGTAAAGGTACGTCAGGCTCCTGCTCGAAAGCCATTCTTCTCGCATACGAAACAATTCCTAGTATCTAGACTACAGGACCAGAGAATACAACTAAGTCGAGCAGCAAACGGCCCCTACCAGCCTGGGTTCGAAAGACGGATAACTTGGAGACTTGCTGCTGAGTCTGAGATCGACCAATGACAGCCCCCGACTGCACAGTGCTCAAGGTCACAGACGTCCCTGTTTTGCCAACTTGGAGAAGGGATGTGGGTTCCTTTGATGTGAGAAGACATAGACTTGTTCTAAGAGATATCTCCGGGGTAGACATGATGGATTGAAGGACCACAATCTTTGAGGATGTTGAGCGGTCTATAAGCCGTATATCTCACCATTTCAAACAATTCTCCGGAAAGGAACGGCTATATCGAGCGTGCACTACAGCCATGAGTCATGTGTTCAACATCCGCCAATGCTTTTGGACAGTCAGGCGCCTGTAATGGACTGTTCCAGTATCATGCGAGGCCCATCCAAGAATACCTTGGGGTGTTCCTTCCTCACATAACCCCCACAACACCTTTCACGTGACTGCCTTCACCCTGTTTGGAAATCGATAGTATGTCAGCGTTGGCCCAATCGATCGGTACGTACAGGTCGCTCTTGCCTTCTAGAATTGGCGAGACAGTTGACGTGACCGCGACTTCCCCCGTGACGTGACCGCGCCTGCCGTCGCTACTTCTACAACAAACGCTGCCCCGCGCTCTCCCACCACCACTCCATCACCCCACCACCTCTCTTTCTTCCTGCACTCCATAGTTGCTGTGGCCTGCCTTTGCTTTGTCCTCGTCCTTACCTGCCATTGAGGCGTAGCAGCAAGGGCTATCTGACACATATACTGCCATCTGCGCGTTACTTTCGCTCACCGTCAGGGATTCTGCATCTACGTTGGCCATCTACGCCATACCGGACCTTCACGCTGCAGAGAGCTTACCTAGTTATCTCGATACCAATTGACTCGCCCGATATCCAGGATCTCTTGCATCTACGCCGCACTGTCAATATGAGCTACAAGATCACCGCCGACGGATCGCCCACGCCCCGAAAGGGTGGCGGCCGGTTCACCATTGCCGAGGATCAGCTGAGGCTCGATACCTCGCCAGAGGCGCTTGCGGTAGGCAATCGCCTGCAGCACCCGTGGCGTCAGCCTCTTGGCCCTTTGTTGACGTCCAACTTCCAGAACGTGAAGCGGTCAACTCAGCAGACCTTCGACGGATTCAAGGTACCACACGCTGAGAACACGCCAGTCTAGCAATACTGACCTCTCTAGAACCTCAAGATTGACTCAGGCACGGGCAACTATGACGAGCCGTCCATTGTCGATTCTCTGTTGCAGCGTCTGAACGACAGGTCGCCCCACGACCAGTATGGCTCCTGCAACAGCTCTGTCCCCATCACGCCGGTCACAAACGAGCTTGCTGAAACCACTCCCACCACCGATCCGGAGTCCATCATTGTGGATGCCACGGAGTTGCAGAGGCTCAAGACGGAGCTCCAGGAAGCCCGCAAGGAAGTTGTCCGCATGAACCAGGAGCTTCATAGCACTCACGTCGCCAAGTCCACCGTTGAGCATCTCGGCCAGGCGTCTGACGCTGACTACGGTTACAGTGGCGAGGTCACCGAGCAGACCCTCGCCCAGCTGCAGAACAAGTTCAACGCTGATACCCGTACCGGCTATGGCTGGGGTGCTGAGACTCGCTCATTCTACAACGCTCCTGCCCAGCAGAACTTTGGTGCTATCCAGCCACAAGCTCCATCGCGCGTCCCTGCAGCCCAGCCAACCTACCGTACTCGCAATGGCTACCTCAATGAGCCGACGCACTTCCCACTTGACTCCAGCTTCCGCGGCGTTGGCGGCAACAACAACCCCCCGAGTCGCCCTTCGTCTGCGTTCGATTCTCAGTCCTTCAATCAGTACATGAGCGGCAACCAAATGTACTCTAGCTACCCTCCCGGTCCTGTCGGCCATGGTCCTGTCGGTGGCCCGATGAACTCTAGGCTTTCGCCGGAGGCGTCCGAGTTCAGCGGTAGCATGATGTCTACCCCGTGGAACTCCCAGGTGAGTCAGCTTGGTCCACTCTCTACAATCATGCCAAAGAGTTCATGTCTAATACTATGTTAGCCCCCGAGCGACTCTACCACGAGCGCACAATACATGGCGTCGGTCGAGCCCATGAACTACCGTCGGCTGCTGGACCGCAACATGAGCTGCAACTGGAAGTATATAGTCGACAAGATCATCTGCAGCAACGATCAACAGGCTTCAATCTTTCTCCAGCAGAAGTTGAAGGTCGGCACTCCGGACCAGAAGTTTGAGATTGTCGAGGCGATCATCTCGCAGGCCTACATGCTCATGGTCAACCGCTTCGGCAACTTCCTCGTTCAGCGTTGCTTCGAACACGGTACCGCGGAACAGATCATCGCTATTGCTGGAGCGATCCGTGGCAATACACTTAGTTTGAGCATGGACCCATTCGGCTGTCACGTTGTCCAGAAGGCGTTCGACTGCGTCCCAGAGGAGTACAAGGCGACCATGGTCCATGAGCTGCTACGTCGCATCCCGGAGACCGTCATCCACCGCTACGCCTGTCACGTCTGGCAGAAGCTCTTTGAGCTACGTTGGAGCGACTCACCACCGCAGATTATGCGGTACGTCAACGAGGCTCTACGCGGCATGTGGCATGAGGTCGCTCTGGGCGAGACAGGCAGTCTTGTCGTCCAGAACATATTCGAAAACTGTCTCGAGGAAGACAAGGTAGGTTGGCTTTGCTGTTAACCCCATAATCAGTTTCTAATCACCGTACACAGCGTCCCTGCATCAACGAGGTTCTGGCTAGTATCGACGTGATCTCTCACGGCCAGTTCGGAAACTGGTGCATCCAACACATTTGTGAGCATGGTTCCCCGGCCGATCGTAGCCGTGCGATCGACCATATCCTTCGATTCGCGACGGATTACAGCGTCGACCAGTATGCGTCCAAGGTCATCGAGAAGTGCTTGAAGATTGGTGGCAATGAGTTCCTCGATCGGTACCTGGAGCGCGTGTGCGAGGCTCGACCAGACCGCCCCCGCATGCCCCTGATTGATAGTACGTTCACTGCACTGAGAAACGCTGGCATGTACTTTACTGACTGTGTATAGTCGCTGGTGATCAATTTGGCAACTATCTCGTGCAGTACATCCTTACCAACACGGGTGGCACCCACCACCGTGAGCTGGTAGCATCGCACATTCGCAAGCATATGGTCTCGCTCCGTGGCTCAAAGTACGGCTCTCGCGTCGCCATGCTCTGTTGCAACCCTGCTTCGGCTACCCGTCCCGGCCCCCCTGGAGGACTCCTGCCCCCGCGATACAGCAACAGCCGTGGCGGTAGCGGCAGCTACGGTGGTTACCGCTAGGTCGACCCTCTTGACGGTGTCATCTTCGCAGAAAGGGTTTTCCGAAGCCATCTGGTTATCCTCAACATACTACACGTTTGGGTAATGGACGTGCTCGTCACTATCGATCTCGATCTCGAAGCAGGTACACGGATATGCCAGAACTAAGGAAGCTTCATGTCGCAATACTTGTTCGAAGCAGTTGGCATACGAAAATGACATCTCTCAGTCTGCCTGTTGGCTTAACATCCTTTCCGACTCTTGTCTACCACAGTATCTCAGTGGCACATCACAGTTGGCAGGATTAACGGCGGTAATACGGTAATACGGTAATACGGTAATAGGCAAAATTGTAGGTTCTTTCAACTATGCACAATTAGCCTTCTTATGAAAAATCATGGGAATTGGAGGCATGCTTAAAAGGCTCGGATGATGTATGTATCTTTCTAGAAATGGATTCATCCTAGCAACAAGGTTTCCTTTTTGTCGTGATGCTTGCAGATGCAGATGCTGCTCTGTTGCCGGTGAGTCGTGTCAGGCTTGGATGATTTTGACTTTACGATTATGTTGTTGGATGGTTGGTTTGCGTAGAGCACGGTAGAGGTCTGATCGATCTGCTCGCGGAGATTCGGAGATGGTTCGAAGGTGATCCGGGATCTCGGGACCGAAGCGGTTTACGTTCGGATGAACGATACCGCGAAAATAGTCCAGGAACACCAAAGGAAAGAACATGATTTCATGTTGTACGGAATCCGGAAGAACAGAAATGCAGAGGTAGCAGAGTACAGAAATATTGTCAAAACGTGGTACGCGTCGATATATGGAATGTGATGTCTTTGTAGGATGTGATGTGCTTGCGGCATACGGCATGGAGAGGATGCCGCTTCGGCATCTTCCGAGACCGAGAGTCTTACGAGACTCTGCCGATGATATCTATGGGGTTGCATGGATGTATTGTAAGCTTTTTGATGCACGGGGTTGCTGACTTCAGAATAATGCATTTCTACGGCGCGTAGAAGTATTGCTGTTGAGTGTTTGGAGAGTTATGAGGGGTAGCGGAAGAGCTGCCCTCCAGCGTAGATTCACGTAGCACTTTCTACAAAACTAAACTATATATTTGTTCTACATGGAAAATAGTGTAATTAGTAGGGCCGGAAAGGGACACTTGAAAGTCTTTTAGGACGTATGTCGTGATGGTGGAGTGATGGCTTCGACCCAGGTCTATTCGTATTTGAGAGCCTTACCTCATCAAGTGTGGCCGGCACACCCCGGTCTTCGCTCGGGAGGTTCGGCGACGTCACCATGATTGCCGTTCGGCGCCCGCGAAGCTTTTATCTTTTATAAGACGTCGAGCCCGTCGCTTCACGGCTTTCGATTCTTCCTCACTAACTTGTACATTTTTGTTCGTGCGCGCTTCCGGCACTGCGTTCTTCTGTACCGCAAACTAGCAATTGAAGAGCTTGCGTCATTGAATAGGAAATCATGAAGATTCTTACCAAGGAAGAGGAGGAGGCGCATTACAAGTACGCACCTTACGATTGAGAGGGCGGTCGGAAAGAGTCAAAGCTGACGAAATGACAGTGCTACGGTCAAAGGCGGAACCATTGGCGGCATCATTGGGCTCGCAGTCGGAGGCGTAGGCGTCGCAGCAGCCAGCAGAAGATTCTCCAACTTCCGAGCCCTCACAGTGCCCTTCCGCGCCTTCCTCGTCGCATCCTCCGGATCCTTCGTCGGTACGTCCCCCCCAAGTATAAACTATAAACTACCATCATGCTAATGCGCAACCCAGCCGTCATCTCCGCCGACCGAGCCTCCAACGCCTTCGACATCGCCCACAACCCCGAAAAACAACGCGAAATCAACCGCGAGCGCGAACGCGCAGCGCTCTACGATTCCAACAAAACAGCCGCCCAGCGCGCCAAAGACTGGGCCGGCGAAAACCGTTACCCCATCCTATTCGGCGTATGGATCGCCTCCATGGCCGGGTCGTGGATCGCGGTGAACCGCAAGAGCGCCATGGGTGGCACGAACAAACTTGTCCAGGCCAGGATGTACGCGCAGGGTCTAACGCTTGCGGCGCTGCTGGCGAGTTTTGCCTTCGAGACGAATGATGCGACGAAGGGGAAGGGAAGATGGGAGACTATCAAGGTTCTGGATCCGAATGATCCTGAACATAAACATATGATTGAGAAGAAGATTCATCATGAGAGGTATGCTGGGGAGGATCAGTGGAGAGGTATGTGTTATAAATTCCCGTTTTTGTTGGGGGGATGTAGTGCTGACTGATGCGATGTAGAAATGGTCGAGGCTGAGGAAGAGCGCATGAATGCTCGTAAGGCTGCTGTGGAGCAGGCGAAGAAGGAGAGTGAGGCACAGAAGAAGAATGCTAAGGCTTCGTCATGATGACCTTGTATTCTGTTCTACCTGCCTACTTTTACACAAAATTCTCTATATCTCTTCTCTCTTATGCACCGCTCTGGTAGAAGTCGCGGATGGTTTCTAATTAGGGTGGATATACCATTTCCCCGGCGTTGATTTTTTTTTTGCCGGGGCTCTCTTGGCTTGTTTGTTAGTCATCTATGGCATTTCGCGGTTATTGTAGATATTACGATAGAAGTGACGTATGAAAACAACTATATGTTATGTGCTTGCAGTCCGTTACTTGTATGTGGATTTATTGGTAAATCATTACCTACTCAGGGCTTCTACCAAATGCTTACTGATGCGAAGACTGTCGTGTAAGAGCTTGCTCGATAGCCATTTATCATTTCAGTGCCCATTTCGGCATTCTTTTTACCAATAAGACGTAATCGCTGTAATTATAGGTATCCCCATTTAGGTTCTTACTACTGTTAGCTAACAACATTTAGTTTGTTTAGCGGGATAGGTTAATACAACATCCTCACGCCTCACGCCTTACACAGATATGTTATACAAAATACATACGAATTCTATACGAAGTAAGGAGCAGTATGCTAGCATACAACACCTCCCTGACTATCCCGAGAGCTCGTTTGTATAGTAGTTCTCCCTCTTTTTGGTGAGAGACTGGTACACGCATCTAGTATTTCTATAATCTAATAGTAACGCTGGATCTCTAGACATGATAACATATTGGACTGTCGTATCTCGAGCTCTCTGATTTATAATCGGTCTTGTACGGTTGTACTGGGTGTGATGTTCTGGGTGTTCTAGGCTTGGCTTGAATAACTTGTATAATTTAGTGCGGAGAGGGGAGAGATAAGGGTATATTATCGTGTTTGCGGTGTGGTATGATATTTGCTTCTAGCGTCTTGGGAAGAAGAGGTTATTCTATTATCCTGTAAGGTATTGCGGAATCGAAGGATCTTGGATGTTATACTGTATCAATCTCGGCTAGCTGAAAGCTGATCACGATCCCAATGTCGCTTTCTAGCGCGTTCGCTTTGCGTTCTTGATATGTTGGTATCTGTAGATGATGTTTTGGTAACGGTTTCGCTAGATCTAGGAAGTAGGGAATGGTGGGGAGGGGGTTGGAGGGGGTTGGTTGATGTGCGTTTTGGATGGCTGGGGGGTCTGTGTTAGTTTAAACAGGTGAGGATAATTGGAATGGTGTAGATGTAGTGCATTTAGTGGAAGACTGAAGATAATATACAGCGTCATATTTCATAAGGGTAAGCCTAATTTCTATATGTAGTCGGTAGTTAGGCAATAGTGAGCAGAGCTTTCCGTTGCACAAATATGTGTTGGCATAATGAAATCGGTAGAACGGAACAGCCTGCGAAGAGGAGGAGGCGAAACAGTCCTAGACAATGATGCATATAGAAGGAAGTCGCGAGCGAGGCAAAGGCAAGTGTTGCTAACCTTGCTGTCAACTATCCTCGCTTAAGATTCCCACACCTGAAATCGTGCCAATAGCAAGGAGAAGCAATCTCTCGAGGACTCGGTTAACTTGTGCCAAGTAAACTCGAATGTTCTTACTTTCTAGCAAATAACTGTCTCCTTGGTAACAACCATCTTATCTCTTAGCCAGTGGATTTCGAGTACAGTTCATTTCGGGTGGAAGAGGCATTTGGGCAGAAATACAAGCGAGCTATTGATTACATCTATAGTAAATCACTCCCTACTCAAAGCCTCTAACAAGCGCTTATTGATGCGTAGACTTTCTTCTTGCGAGTCGAGTAACTCTTTCAAAAGGTGCCTTACATCCCCGTTTAGGCCTATGGTATTAGTGGAACCATCTTTGGTCGACAAGTCATTGTTGTGTGCTGGATCACTTTGCCTAGATGCTGTGATAGATTGCTGTCCTTGTTCATCCATAGGAGAATATATCTCTTCTAGCACGGCAGCATCATCGTGCTCAACCGCAGATTTACCAGTACGATGTTGTTCCCTAGAGTTCAAATCGGGCTGATGGCCACTAGACGCCATAACATCCGGATTAACAGGCCTCGGTACGACTTCGTTCAGCCCAAGGTCATCTTTCTGTTTGTGCCATCTTTCCAGCCGAGCGCGCTCGAGATACTTGTAATTCTGCGCCACGTAGTACATGGCGATGCCGGACAGCGTGCTAACAATATAAAACACCAAGATCCCAACAGACCCAGTCCCATACGACGGGATAATCTTGGCAGTACAGAGTTTCCCAAGATAGATACCCAAGCCGATCAAGAAGGTATTAAGCGCCACTTTGAGAAGAGTCATGGGAACCACCAGCATCACCGCCGCGTGTGGCGAAGCAGCTTTCCATTTCTGCAGTTCGGTAGCAGCAAAATGGTGGCGCAACTGAACAGACCTTGCAGCGCTCATCGAAGGCGAAATCGAGGCAATCTGGCGAAAAGAAAGGCTCGGATTATCCCCGTCCGCTTCCTCAACGTCTTTGTTCGACGGTGTTGGCTTGGTGAGGAAATCCTTGATGTCTTCGGCGCTGTGTAGGCCGTGGAAGGCGGGGCTGACAGCACAGGAAAAGAAGACGGATAGGGCGCCGGTGACGAGGCTGGTGATGAAAAAGGCGGTCCCGGTCCAGTGTGAGGATTCTAGGTTGGTAAGGGATAAGGCTGAGATGGCTACTTGTGCTATAATGGCTCCCTGTACAAGCTATCAGCTCTATCTATCCTAAATTCTTCGATTGGAAGTTATACGAATAGTTCGTCAACGGAGCCAGAAAGATGGCTCGGAATACACTTACGGCGACGCCAATCATGTTGAAACTCGAATTATACGACTTCATGAATGCGACCACCTCTTGATCGCTCGCAGTGAGCACATACCGTTCCACTCTTTCCATGACGAAGAGGGCATCTGGGAACAGTATGTGCAAGTAGAAGGTCATCACGATCCCATTTCTCGCAATGTGCGCTCTGAACCGAGCTATCTGGGTAGATATACGAGCTTCCGATTCCCTAGCGCTTGCCATAAAAGGCAGAATGCCTAGCACAACACCGGCCGCTTCAATTCCTGACATGGCGGGAATGTATGGTTAAGTGAATGCTGATAGATGGATGTAGGGCTTTGATATGATGAGGGGATAAAGGACGATGATTTCGAAATGTGCGCTCGGAAGGTTTAATAAGTGAGGGGTATACGACGAAGACAAGTCTAGCCCCCAGCCTGATGTTGACTGCACCTTCCCGTATCAGTTGTGTATACATCACGTGACTGGTCTTGGCGATGTTATACAGCATCTCACGTGCATAACATCGATTTTTTACCTCCTACTACATGTATCTCAGGTACATCTTGTCTTTTTACACTTCTGGTATTACATTTCTTAAATGTCTAAGATGTTTACTCCTATTAAAAAACAAAGGATCACACGTTGAACTAATATTCAATGTTAATTGCAGGCCGAGAAATAGCACGTGATAAAAAGTAAACTAGCACCAGTTACATGTAATTCCAAAGATACATACGATAATGTACTACTGGGGCACCACTTCATTTTCGACCATCTAACAAACCACTGCTATACATAAGTAGCCATGCAATATCAAGTGGTGGACAGGCCATGAAGACCCAAGACTACATATGTAGAGCTCAACGAGTACCCTAGTGGTACCAATCCTACGAATTCGCTATCATACAAAACGTAGAAAGCGCCGAAGCCTAATCGCGAACAACGCAGCATAACATCATATCCCCCCATCCATACACCCATCCATACATTCATCCAGCCATCCACAGCGCCAAAATCCCCCATCCCTCAAACCATCGCATTATCAGCCCTCCTCTTCGCCGGGAACGCCCACTCGTAAAACTCAAACCGATTCCCCTTGGCCGGGCCCTCAAACTCCCTAACACACTGTTCCGGACTCAACACCTCGTCCACAACCGCAATCCTCTTTTTCCAATCCCTCGCCACCACGCTATTAGGCTCAGTATGCACAACGAAATAGTGCCGATATTCTTTCCGCAAGGAATTCAGCATGCCGCCAAAGTACTCCACCATCTTCGTGTTCGCGAACGGGACCGGTTGGTCACTGGATGGGGACGCGTAGTACATTTCCTCCATGATGTCGCGGCGCTCGGATATGATCGGGAAGTAGTCATCCGGACGGACTGGGTGTACGAAGTAGGGGTCATTGATATCAGCGTTGTCGAGATCGTCTTGCTCGATGTACCCGGTTGTGGAGAGGATTTCGTAGATTTTGATGCGCGCTTGTTGGTCTGGATGGGTTGCGCTGTAATATGCCGACTGCTCTTCAACGGTATCGTACACGGTCTTCATGAATTCGGGGCGGACGGCTAGGCGCCAGAGGAGGCAGCCGTCATTGACGTACTTGTCTGGGTCGGCGGGTCCTGTTACTTGCCTGCAGGCTTCGATTTTGGCGAGGAAGAGTTCGATGATTTTTAGGGCGAGCTGTGGCTTTTTGACAAAAACATCGTCGGTCATGTGGATGATGCCTCCGTGCGGGAAAATCTCGGCGCGATCGTAATGGACTTTGGGTGATGAGATGGACATTGATGAATCATTCTCTGATTCTTCTTGATTGCCGATTGACCATAGTCGAACCTTTGTCCTCAGCACCTCCGCCAATCCTGGGATCTCGGGGTAGAGCTCGTATTCTTCAGGGGCAATGATAATCCCAGTCTTCCCATTGCAAGTTTCTTTTCTGAATTCTTCCCATGAGCCTTCAGACCAAAAGTTGAACGCTTCTACCTCGTTAACCAGAAGCCACCGTGTGATCATGTCCAATTCCTTTGCATGGATTCCCGGATGGAACAGAAGGAATGCTCTCTTATCTAGAGTGCCATCTTCTTGATCATTATACGAGAACATCTCATTGAAATTGAGATGTAAGACCGTCTCAATCCGTTCCACAATAGCCTTGATCGACGCGGCTTCCGGTGTCATTTTGGGTTGTTCTTCCTTCGGTGGCTCTATGAATGAAGGCGCGTCCATCATATCTTCGTCAAGCTGTGGCGAAGCCTCAAGCCGTAAACGCTCTGGCAAATATACCGGCGGTTCTTGAGCATGAGGATTCAGAGACGGTGCCCCCCTCAACACTTGGGTGTGCGACCCTACGATGTTCATTAGTACGGCGGCAGTCTAGGAGGCGTCTTAGGGACTTGCCGTCAGGGAAACGCCAAAGTCGGGGTGGGTCTGCGACTTTGCCCGTATAACGGTGTAGATATGGGCAGGACTCCTCGGTGTTCTTGCACGTCCCGTGATTCCAGAAAAAACAAGTAAGCGCGCCTGCTGTGCTTGAAGGACGGCGTTGAGGTTTTTGAAAAACTGGTAGTGTGCTCTTGTCGATGAGCTTCCACTCCTGCCCGCCGCGACCTGCAAGATACCCAGTATTCTCATGTGCGTATTTACACCCTTCCGCAGACTTTGTGCAGCCACTTGAACCGTTCATCCAATACCAACATGTCACTGGTGGGGTTCGATGCTTTGGCAACGTCATTTCCCGGGGTTTCTCATCACGGTCGATTTTCTCTGGTGGTTTCCCAAAGATAGATGGGAGTAGCCCAGTATTCTCATGGGCAAACATGCAGTCGTCTGCGGACGAATTGCAACCATGTTCGTTGCGCAACCAATAGAGACATGTCTCGGGGGGATTCTTATACTTTCCAGGGATCTTCCCGTCCCATGGGGAGATCCTGTAAGCTTTACCGTCGGGGTCCTTCTCTCTGTGCATGAATCGGCACACTGGAGCTGTAAATTTGCAGGTCCCGCTTCTCCAGTCAAAACAGGTCATTGGAATCTTGCCCCTCTCGTAGGGTTGTAATTCGGCATTAGTACGTGCCGGTGGTTCATCCCCAACATCGACTTGCTGCCGTAAGCCAGATTCGCGACGGCCATATATATTATCAGCTGCTAACCAAGGCCTCGATACTGAAGGCTGATGTGGAAGTATCCCGACAGGGTCCCCATTGACGAATTCCAGCCGCGTTGGATCGGGTGTCGCTTCAATACGAGAGCGTTTGTCCGCTGTTCCCCGATAGTGCAATGTGGAATAATGCTTAGCACTGTTCTTCCATTCTTTGCGCGCTGTTTTTGGCTGGTTGACCATCTTGATGGGAGGTTTGGGAGCTGGGGGAGTGATTCCGGCTGCTGCACTACTTCTCTTGGCTCTGGCAGGTGGATCTAATACCGCTTTCCTTGCTACGAGATTCGCTGCTGCTGTCGGAGGAGCCCGAGCGCTAGGTTTACTCTTGTCGTTCTCTTTGCTGCCCAAGACAGGAGCGGTGGCTTCTGGCACTTTCCGTTGTACTTTCTCAGTTTCGCCTTGCGTAGTCTTCCGATTGCCGACATTCTTTGACTGTAGAGAGCGTCGTTTTAGCTTACCCTCTTTCGTCTGCTGTTTCCCTTCGTTTTTCCGGATGTCTTCCATAAGCGAGTCTACGGACGTGACAGACTGCCTATCGGACAAATCCTCGTCTTCAGAAGATTGGTCTAATGGCAGCCTTCGAGCGACCCGGTTGGCCCCGGTGGGCTCTGGGTTCCCCGAAACGAAAAGAGAAGATACATCCGCCGATTCTTCTCGGGACTTTGTGGCAGGGGCTACGGGCAGTCTACGCTTCAGTATTAAAGGCGTATCGTCGTCGCTTTCAGCCTGCGGCGGGGAGACGGGTTTTTTCATGCGAGACAACTTCCTCTTTTCTCGTTTTGCTCGCTTTTGACGACGTTTTTCCTTGTTTCTGTCCGCTTTGCTTTTCGCGTTCACCCATTTTCTATGGGTTTTGGCCACCATCTCCTGGAAAGCTTCGTCGCCCATGTTCAATCGGCGAGCGGCCCAGTCGCGCATTAGGTTTGTGTTTTCGAAATTCTCGGGAGGCTCCCACGTGCATCTAGAATCCGCCATTAGGTGACTTACACGCTCAGTGCGTCATGGCAGCGTACGCGTGTATGGGGTAGTTGGCCCATTTGATGAGGAACAAGGGTTCGTTGGGCTTCACCAGGCTCTCCGCGATGATTGCTTCTACGTCGTAAATACCGCCCGTGTCAGACTCCGTCCACGTACTCGACACATTGTCAGTATTGCAGTCAAGGTAATCAACGTCGTATTGCTTGAGCTTCATCTCCGGGCGGGCCATCAGCTCCCAGCCAGCCATGTTGCCTCGCCGTCTCCTCTGCTTTGAAAAGGAACGTGTCTGGTGGTTTCTTTGGCGAGTCAAGGCAACCTCTGGAGGTGGTGGAGGCAAGGTGGCGAGGCTCACATGACGGCTCATCCACCGTAGGCCTGTGACCCCGCTATTCCAGATCAGGCTAGCCGTCACGTGCCCGTGCCCGCCGCCGCCGAGCACATCCCCGAGCTCCTGCTTTATCACCACGTCGAAGCAGCCGAAGAACCAACAGCATCCCCTTGAACCTACTGCGCCGCCAGACTCGTCTTCCGAGCACCCTCTGCTGTGCCGCCGTAGCTTATACGTCCCGCCCCCCGCAGCCTCACGCCCGTCTCACTACACACCGCAACTCACAGCTCCTCGCCCGCGCCCACCGCAACAATGGCGAACGACGAATATGATGTGAGTCCCGCCGCGTCTGCTCCCTCTATCGGCCATGGCACGTACTGACTTTGCGCGCGCAGTTTCTTTTCAAAGGTACGCTGCACTACGTCACCCACTGACCCTGTCCGCCGTGCTAATTCCCCGCAGTTGTGCTCATCGGAGACTCTGGCGTCGGTAAATCCAACCTTTTGAGCCGTTTCACCCGCAACGAGTTCAACCTCGACTCCAAGTCGACGATCGGTGTCGAGTTTGCCACAAGGTCGATCCAGGTGGATGCCAAAACGATCAAGGCGCAGATTTGGGATACGGCGGGTCAGGAGCGATACCGTGCCATCACCTCAGCGTACTACCGCGGCGCCGTCGGGGCCCTGCTCGTCTACGACATAAGCAAGCACCAGACATACGAGAATGTGACGCGGTGGCTGAAGGAGTTGCGGGACCACGCCGACTCCAACATCGTCATCATGCTGGTCGGTAACAAGAGCGATTTGAGGCATCTACGGGCGGTGCCCACGGAGGAGGCCAAGCAATTTGCCAGTGCGTAGACGGTGCATCCGGGGGAAAGGTCGGGGGCTAACGCGTGTTCCAGGCGAAAACAACCTCTCCTTCATCGAGACGTCCGCCTTGGACGCCAGCAACGTCGAGCTTGCTTTCCAGAACATCCTCACAGGTACGCGCGCCGCTCTTTCGGGTCCACGGCCACACGCAGCAGCTAACAAGCCGCAGAGATCTACCGCATCGTGTCCAGCAAAGCTCTCGACCAGGGCGAAGGCAGCCAGAACGTCCTCGGCGGCGAGCGCAAAGTCCTCGAGATCAGCAAGTCGGCCGACGCAGAGGCGAAGAAGGGATGCTGTTAGACACCTTCCTCGTCGCGACGTGATACGCCACCCGTTCGTTAGCCAGCTAGGCCCCTCTCCAAGCCCGCCTAGAGGCAGCAATGATAATACAACCACCGCGCACTCCTATATAACGTATCACGTCTCGCGCGAACCACGGCTACCATATGTCTGACGGCGTCCTTGGGCGACATGGGGATCATGTTTGGGGTATCTGCCTTGTTTCAGCCATGGCTGCTACATATTACAGGATGCGTAACTCGGCCTTCTCTCTTTTCTCTTCTTGCGAATGTTGCATGCGTGTGGGGGTTCATGTTTTGAAGGCAGTAATGCTATGCTGAGCTGCTGTATGTTATGATCAGATGGAATTCACAGCTTAACTTGACCACCAGGACCGTGTTTGCGTCTCCATGTAATGTTTGTTCTCGTTTTGTCAAGTAAGCTATCACTAATCATATCGTTGCACAACTACAACCACTTCTACCAACATGCCGCCCTCGCTTTCCCAACCCTTTACATCTTCTCACTCTTCACCTTGGTGATTTCCCCACTGTCCGCATCCCTAACCGCGCCCTTCGCCTCGGGATCACTCGCCCGATCCACCATCACGCCCTCCACACCGACCTCCTGCCCAGGCTCGACATCCAACGGCACAGGCGGCCCCGTAAAGTCCTTCCTCCCTCTAACGAAGTACCACATGATGCTGATAGTAGCGAAACCCGCAAACACCACACTCGCATAATTCATAGTCGCCGCCTCGACGGGAAGTGAGACAGGCATACAGAACAGTACATCGGCGAGCACAATCCAACACAACATGGCGATATTAATCGCGTAGCCGAATCTCCCAAGACTGAAGCTACTGTGCTTGACAGCGCGCCGACCGCGCAGCACCGAGATCAGAATGGGCATACCGTACGAGGTACTGAGGCACATTGTCGCGACGCCCGTGAACGAATTGAAAGCAGCGCTGGACCCGAAGTATATGAGACCGAGGAGACAGTCCACGACAGTGGAAAGCACGAGAGCGAGCAACGGCATATCGAAGCGTTTATCAACCCTCTTCCAAAACCTACTCCCCGGAATCGCGCCGTCGCGAGCAAAAGCATACGTACACCTCGACGCAGCCGTCAGCGCCCCAACACCGGCGAAGAACCAGATGCCTAGGATCAGGAACAAGAGGCCGAAGCCGCCGGCGGCGGATCCCGTGGCCGTTTTGAAGAGGAGGCCGATGGGTTGCCCGTTTGCGACGTCGAGGAGGAGTTGTACGTCTGGGAGGACGAAGAGGATCGGTATGAGGTAGATTACTCCCGTTATGCCGGCTGCGGCGACGGAGAGCACGATCGCTTTGGGGACTTCGCGTTCTGGGTTTTGCACTTCTTCGCACATGGCTGCTACCATTCCGTAGCCGGTTAGTGTGTAGCCGGCTTGGAGGAGGCCGACGAAGAAGGCCCAGCCGGAGGGCCTGGTAGGTGTTAGTTTGTTTCTTGTCTTGACGGGACTTGTCTTGTCTTGTCTCGATTTAGGGGGGAAAGAGTGATTATGGGTTAAAGCAACGTACCATCCCGAAGCCGAAGCGTCATAATGCGCGAAAACGAATTCCCCACTCCTCTTCTCCTTCGCCATAGTAAGGATAGTAACGAGGATGATAAGAACGCTACCAGCCGTCCAATAAATACAAATCTTATTAAAAAGATCCAAATACCTCGCGCCAAAGATATTAACCAACATGCAAACCAACATAACAGCCCAAAACATGAGAATAGTCTGATACTGATTCGGCGCAAAGTCTTCGTCCCACAGCGTGATAGCGCTGAGAATCAACTGCGCGCCCGAGAAATTGATCGACAGCGTCACAGTCCAGTTCCCGACCAACGTGAGCCACCCCGTCACCCACGACGCCACGGGTGCGTACTTGCGCGTCGAGAGCATCGCCGACCAGTAGTACACGCCGCCGGCTGTGGGATAGACGGCGCAGATTTCGGCTAGGGAGGCGGCGATGGAGAGCGAGATTAGGGAGACTAGGACCCAGCCCCAGAGAACGGTTACGGATTGGCCGTCGGTGAGGGTGATGTACATTGTTGTCGAGGTGCCGAAGGGGACGGCCATGATGGCGAAGGATCTGGGTCTGGGATTAGTATCTTTTTCGACTTTTTTTTTGGGGGGGAGGTTGATGGGTCTTGGTTATACGTTGGGGGGAGGAATGTGTGGAGAGAGTCGTACAGGCCTAGCACGCTGAGCATGCTGAGGTTTCGTGGCAATTCACTCGAATACCCCATCTTTGCGAGCGCTGCATCGGCACTGGGATCGGTCGTGGATCCATGGCGCTGCTGGGTGATGGATAGACTGCGCTTTCCGTCGACCATTTTGGCCTTGGTTCTCTTCCTTCCTTTTCTTTCCTTTTCTCTTTCTAGCTATTCCTCCAAGGGCTGCGGAATAATTGGAAGTTTGCGCTGCCGCAAGTCGCAATAATGACGTTTCCCGGAAGTTTTTATTTCGTTCTGCGGAGAAGTTCTCGAAGCTCCGGTTGAGAGATGGGCTCTAGATGGATAGCGCTTCCCGAGGTCTGTCACTAGCTGCAGGTACAGCGCTCAAACCAGACCAAACCAAACCAAATTCGAGGCTGGGCAGAGGGGGGGGGGGAAGAGATGGTAATGCGCGGTTGGTTATTATTGCTGTGCAGGAAATGTGTCGCGCAAGAGGAGCAGCGTCGCGGCTTCGACAGGACGACTACTACTACTGCTTGGGACTCCGTCCAATACATGATAAACGCCCACGCCCGCCCGGGAGCGATAGATAGCGGGCCAGGCGTCGGCGACCGCCTCGTGCGTCATACAGGGTTGGTTGGACGGCTTCGCTTCTACTTCCCGTGCCGGCGGTGGTTTGTCGGTGCGTTTGGAGCGTGAAAGGGGGGTGTTTATCGCGGAGGATGAGATAGATATGTAGATTGTTGAGATAATGCGATAACGAGTACAAATAAGATGACAGCGGTCCTTTTTTTTGGGTCGGGCTGGTGGAGGATGGAGGGGATGTGGTAAGTGACTTTGGTCAGGTTTTAATGATGTATGGCGGTGAGTTGATGTTGATTGATGGAGTCATTGGGGATAGTAAAAGATAGGTAGATGATATGTTTAAAGGTAATAGGTACAGTGTTGCTCTAAGACATGCCTGATACCACCTACCCGGTGCTCGCAATGGCCTAGACAGTAGATATGAGTTGTCAGAGTTCATCGTCTGTATTCCCATTATTATGGTTTTTTCGCTGGCCTTCTTTTGTTGCGAGCGCTCACGATGGCGTCGATCTGCTTTGCCTACTCGGGACATGGTGGATGGGATGGTGTGGACGAGGTGAAGGGCGGGACGCGGTAGGGCGGTAGCGTCCCGGCACTAGTGTCCACGTACCACGTACGCGACAGGCCAACCTCACGCGCGCTGCTCTCCACCGCATGGACGCGTTCAGGTGGTTTGCTCACCATGGCAAAGTAAGTCCTATACAAGCCCTATACAAGCCCTATACAGGTCCTGCCTTGCACGGGTGGCCTGCTGACTATGCGCAGCAGTAAATGGGCGCCCATCGACTTGACGGCCGACTCGGACGACGAGGGCCCATTGAGCGAGCTCTTGAAATCCCCAAAAGTCGCGCCGATGCAGCAAAAGCCCTCTGCCGGAATGAAGCAGAAACCCACGGGCGCTGGTGCCGCCATGTCTACCCACAACAATAATGGCCAGCGAGCGCCAACCCCGCAGTCGGCCCCAACTGCCAAAAACCCTTCGCCATACGGAAACCCATACGGAAACCCATACGCCACTACGCCTACACCCTCCGTACCCGCCACCGCGACCGCGACTGCCGCATCGAGCTCTGCTACCCCGCCCCTGGACAATGACCCGCGCAATTGGTCTGCAGGCCGACACGCAACCAGGACTGTATATATGCCTGTGTATCCGCCAAGCAGCGAGGCGTGGATGAATGGATTCGCGATGCCGCAAGCAGAGAAGAGGCGGAAGCTGTCAGTTCCCGCGGGGGCGTCGGGTCCCTCTAGATCTAGCTCGGGAGCCACTTCCAATAGTGCGATGAGGTCAAATCCCACCGGCGTGCCTTCGGTGCAGTCTCATGCGGGGTTGAAGCCGAAGTCGAATAATGGAACCCCAGTACGTTCGTTACAGGAATTGACGGCTTCGCAGCCCCGCCCAATGCCCCTTGGGAGGTTTGATGGTGAGGTCCAGACGCCGAAACTCCGAGTTGGAGATCCCGCGCGGAAGGAGCCATCGGTAGCTCCTGCTGTGAAAGAAACAGGCACGATTGCGCCTGCCCTAGCCCGACAGCAGGACGAAGCTCCACCTGCCTCGATCGGATACGTCCCGACTTTGCTGCCTCCCACACCCCCCGCTGGTCGTGTAGCCTTCAACGCCCCCCTGACAGATGAAGAAGGCGACCTTCTAATCTTCCTCAAGGAAGTCAAAGGTCTGACCTGGAAGGAAATCACAAAAGAGTTCAACGAACATTACGTGGGACGGGCCTACACGAAGCTCCAGAGCCACTATTCCATAAAGCTTAACAAGCGCGACAGGTCCAAAGACCCGCCCGTTCTGAGGCTCCCGGCACGATACGCCAAAGAGGCGGCCGTGGACTGGTCAGTTGTACACGCAAAACATCCAGGTCCAGCATATGCGCGCCCCACTGATCGAGAAGCACGGGAGCAAGGCAGTCATGTGCAGCGTCCAGATCCCGTTTGGAAGCAGCACAGTGACCGGCAAGGATCGGAGCACTCTTCTGGTGCTGAGCAAGCATCTCGTCGTGAACGTCCGCGGCGCGCAGTGCCCGTCAAAAACTACACCTGGCCACGGAGACATGGGCAGTCGCAACTCGCCGAGGCAGAAGACTATGGGTTCGAGGTGAATGGCTCGGCAGATGTGTCTATGAGGCTCGATTCCGAAGAGCCTCTAGAATCACTGAAGCCGGCTCCAGAGAAAGCTATCGCAGTGGATAACACCCCTGTAGTAATGGAAGAGTACAGAAAAGAGGACACGTCCATCGCACTGTCATCGCAGCGGAGGCCAGCAACGTCTTCGCGACAGCTGCCTTATTTGTCATCCGCTCAGCGTGCTTCTATTCAGAACACATCCTTGGAAGAGGAATGGGATCAGCTCGACAGTCGGAATTGGCAGGGCGTTTTAATCCATGTCGATTTCAGTACTGAGGAGCTTGACGTTGCCGAACGAGTCATTCTCAAACTTTTGAACGTTTCTGAGTCGCGAAAGCGCCAGGGTCGGCGGAAGAGAATGAGAAAGCTGCTGCTCACACTCGCCGACCCAAAGATTCTCTATATAACCCACCAACTCCGCCGCCATCTACGGTCTCGGGACAGTGAAAGTATCAAAGCATTCTTGCAAGATGCGCGCGATGGCCAGGTTCAAATCAGTCGGCCTCGCATTGAACGACTAGCCGCAGCGCGACCGAACAAAGACCACAGCAGCGGCCAAAAGCTATCCACAAGCTCCATGCTACGGCAACGTGAATTGGGCCATCAGTCAAAGCGGGGCTGGAATGCAGCCTCGAAGCCTCTTGCATACCAGATAAAGAACAAGATCCACGACACCCTGGGCCCAGCATTCTCCTACACGGGTGCCTCCAGCGACGTGCATACTGTAGCGTGGTCGCCAGACGGGCAAGGTTTCGCCGGCGGCGCAATCTGTGTTGACGATCCTCACTCAATGCAGTACAACCGGGCAAACAATCTTCTATACGGCGACGTTACCTACAACGTTATACATGAGCTGGGAAGACATAGCATTGACCGTCCGAAAACAGAGACAGGGCCCAACTCCACCCATGCCATGTATGCGTCCCAAGATCCCAAACTCTACAAGACAGTTTCCGCCGTCGCCTTCTCCCCCGATGGCCAGTACATGTTTTCTGGAGGCTACGATCGAAGCGTCTGCGCTTGGGAGACGAAAACGGATGGATCTCAGCCTGTTTGGAAAGATGCCTGGAAGCACGAGGCGGAAGTTGACATGATAGCAATCAATCGGTCGGGACTGCTAGCTACTGCCTCCAAGATACCGGGCAACAAAGCGATCCACACAATCAGAATGTCTGCCGACGATCCCCACATGGAAAGCTTTAGCTCACAAAAGGCAACGACCCGGCCCGATTTTAACATTCTGCCAACAGCGCTGCAGTTCTCGCCTCTCTCCGACAGCCTTTTACTTGCCGGCTTTGGTGCCAATGTCCGGTCTGACGGAAGAGACATGAGCGGAGATATTTGTATTTGGGATGTCAATCGTAAAGATAGTCCACTGAATGTCCATGGTTCCGCCTTCAACGTTTTCGATCTGTCTTTTCATCCGCGCCACAACTGGTTCGCAGTAGGCTGCGTTCCTAATCAGAACGTCAATCGCGGCATTCGTTCGGTTCTTCGTCTCTACGATGGAACTGGTCTGGACAGCAAGTACACCGCTCCAATCGAACTTGACTGCAGGGCATATGACATGAACGACGTGGTGTGGTGGTGAGTAATACACATCGACTTCATTTCTAGTTCTTCGCTAACAATTGCAGCCCTGGGGATGATTTCCTGGTCGCTGCTGGATGTACTTCTGGTCGAGCCTACGTCTGGGACGTGCGGATGCCAGATGGCTTCTTGAGAGAACTTGCTCACGCCGAGTCGCTAATGCCTCTCGATCCCGATATCCACCGCGAGATTACCGACACGGGCATCCGGTTTCTCTCGTGGGGCGACAACGCCACGAGACTCTACACCGGGTCCTCCGATGGCGTTGTCAAGGTCTGGGACGTCACCCGCTCCGAGGAAGATACCTTTGTCAAAGATCTTATCACGACAGACTCTGGTATCATGTCTGGTGCGTTCTCTCCAGATAAAAGCCGACTTATTATCGGCGAGGTCAACGGCTCGATCAATGTGCTTGAAGTCGGTCGTGAAGACAGCTCAAGCAAAGATACCGAGAAATTCAAATACATCCCGTATAACGGTGATGGTAGAGACGTGGAAAGCAAGCATGCCTCATTACAGGCAGTTACAGATTCCGGAGTCGCCACTGCAGCCGAGCTCATCGAAACAGAACAAATGCGCCACGTCCCCATGGGCAGTTTACCCATCCGCCAAGCTGTCCAAGGCCCCCACTACGCAGGCCCCTTCGACACCAGCATCAACGCCCCCTTCCTCCGCGACCAAGCGCTCGCCTTCCAGCTCAAGCTCTCGCGCAATACGGCTCCGCAATGCAGTATCCCCGGCTGCGCAGACATTGTCAAGATTACCAGCGAAGAAACTGGCGACTCGGGAAGGAGCAGGGACCGCATCCCGGACGAACTGCGCCGACAGTTGGCCGTGGCTTCGAACCGCGGACTCGTTCCCGGCCGCATTCGTTGCGCTTGCGGACGCCCTGCTCGTGCTGAATCTAATGGCGCCGCCGATGGTACTGCCACGGAGTCGCTTTGTGAGCGTTGCAATTTCGCTTGCTTCAGGTGCGGGACGGGCATTTTCGTTGCTCCCACCACCGAGTTCTTGGTCTGCGAGGGGTGTGGGTGTAGGTGGGACGTTGGCGCTTTGGGGTATGAGTGTGTGAAGGATGAGGGGAGGAAGGTTTTGGGCTTGCATAATGTACCGAGACTGGAGAGGTTTGGGGGGGATTGCTTTGAATCCGCGTTGGAGCGCGTGGATCTTGAGGAGACTTTTGGGGATGAGGGGAATGCGCTTACCGATTATTACTTTGGGCTTGCTGGGGATCGGGCCGGGTCTCCGCCGTTGTGATGGGGTTGGGTGGTGGAGCGCTTGGGGAGTCTTTGGGGATGGGTAGCGGATTGGCTTGTTTGCTTCCTTGCTTGGTTGTTGGGGAGGGGGTTGTGTTGGGTCGACTTGGATGGTCTAGTCACTTGAGACGTTATCGTCGTATTGGGGTGCTTTGGGATATGGTAATGACTGTTTATATGTGTGGATATTAGCGGCATTGGCGGGGTTTAGCATAGCGTGGCATGGCATGGTGTGGTTCTGCGTCTTGCCCTTGCTCTCGGTCTGTCGTGGAAGACTTATGTGGACTGGGAGATCTCTTGTGTATAAAACTGGATTCTGGGCTACTACTCTCTCACTTTCACATTCACTCTTGCTCTTACTCTGTTCATACCAACCAAAGTCTTTGATCTTTGGTCTTTCATCTTTCCTTACTCACTCAATATCATACCGTACCGTACCTTACCGTACCCTGCAACACTACTAAAGCCATCGTATCGCATCTCACCTCATTTCCTCCCCCTCTCCCTCCCCCCTCCTGCCCGACTACCGTCGCCGACCCCCCCTCGGTTTCGCAATCCGTCGCCCCATACTGTTGACATTACCCCTACCACCACCACCACCTACACCACCAGCACCAGTACTCCCATTACCGAACTGGAACGAGAAAGGGTTTGGTTGGTCTGTGGTATTATTCGTGTTCGTGCTCGTATTGGCGTTGGTATTGGGGTTAGGGTTAGTACTAGTATTCATACCCATACTGGTATCAGTACTAGAGTTCATGCTCGTATCCATGTCGATGATGAAGCCGGAACTTGGACTTGGACTATTTCCAAAACCAACGCCAGCAGTGTTAGCACCACCAGTAAAAATATCACTGGTATTAGTATTAGTATTCCCACCCATACCCACACCCCGACCACCACCACGTGTCAACGACATATCCGGTGTATTCGGCGCCGTCGACCCCGCAAACGACGGGAAAAAAGTGAGGAGTTTGGAGAGCGGGGTAGGAGGATGATGAGGCTGTTGTTGTTGTTGTTGTTGGTATTGCTGATGGTGCTGTACAGTCATAATCCCGTTCCCGGTGCCGAATGATGCATCTGGTGTGTTTGGGGCCGTTGTGCCGCTGAAAAGGGGGAAGAATTGGTTGGTGGTGGAAGCAGCTGGGGCGGGGGCGGGAGCGCGGGTGAAGGATGCGTCCGGAGTATTCGGTACCGTTGTGCCGCTGAAGGAGGGGAAGAGTTGGTTAGTGGTAGAAGCAGCTGGGGCGGGAGCGCGGGTGAAGGATGCGTCTGGTGTGTTTGGGGCCGTTGTGCCGCTGAAAAGAGGGAAGAATTGGTTGGTGGTGGAAGCAGCTGGGGCGGGGGCGGGAGCGCGGGTGAAGGATGCGTCTGGTGTATTTGGGACCGTTGTGCCACTAAAAGAGGGGAAGAGTTGGTTAGTGGTAGAAGCAGCGGGGGCGCGGGTGAAGGATGTGTTCGGTGTGTTTGGGACTGTTGTGCCGCTGAAGGAGGGGTTTGGAGTGTTTGGAGTGTTTGGAACGGTTGTGCCGCTGAAGGAGGGGTTTGGGGTGTTTGGAGTGTTTGGAACGGTTGTGCCACTGAAGGATGGGTTTGGAGTGTTTGGAACAGTTGTGCCGCTGAAGGATGGGTTTGGAGTGTTTGGAACGGTTGTGCCGCTGAAGGAGGGGTTTGGAGTATTTGGAACGGTTGTGCCGCTGAAAGAGGGGAAGTTTGGGTTGGTGATGGAGGTGAAGGGGGCTTGGGCAGAGGTTGGGGGTGTGAAGGGGGATGTGAAGGGTAGTTCGGGGTACAGACTCCCATTGCTCTCACCACCAAGGGTGGCAGAGGCGGAAGAATTCTGCTGTTTAAACCCGGTATATGAAGGGCTGCCCGTCGTCGGCGCCGGTTTCGTGCTCGGGGTTTGAGCTGTGGTGTATATTTTGTACGGTACGCGGCGATACGTGGATGGAGGGGTATGGGCAGCGGCATTCGATCTAACGTATCCGTATTCGCCGAATTTAGACGGACGACCGGATTTCGCAGACCCGTTCGAGGTAGTGGGAGTGTGAATTGTACGGGGAAGGGAGGGAGTCGGGGTAGTTGAAATGGAAGCGTATTTCTTGGACATGGGAGGAAGTGTAGGTGTAGGTATAGGAGAATTCACATACCTTTTCAATCCCACAAAAGGATTCTTCACCACCTCCAGACTCGCCGGCTTCGCGAGCTGCGACGGCGAGACCTCGTGAAGAGGGGCAATCAGGTGTTTCGTAGGCAGCGGCGGCGGCGCCATGTCGGGTACCTTCATACCCTTGTGTAATCCGAACATCTTTTTCCGCTCCTCTAACTTCGGCGTGAAGTGCTTCGGCTCCTTCTCTGTCTCGATGAGCTCGTTGATTTCCCGATTCAACGTCCCTTCCGCCCGCATATTCAGAATCTGCCACGCCATCATGTCAAAGTACTCATCCGCGTGCGGCGCTACGTACTCAACGTATCCGATACGCGTAAAAAAGGTGTCCCAGATCCACATCACATCCCTCAGATTCAACTCCACGGCGCCGAAAATATCCCACAGTTTGGCTAGCGTGTGGGTCGCGAGGTCATGCTGTTGGAAGAGGTCGAGAATGCAATGGTACTTGATCACCGTGGGGATATCGATTCGTGCCTCTAGGTTCAGGCCGATGGTGTACTCGATATGTGCGTCTAGATGGATGATGGGGTTCTTGATGCCCTCTTTGGCGGCGTTGACGAAGGTGTAGAGAACGGAGGCTATCATGTCTTCGTCCAGGCACGGGGCACTGGGGAGTATGATGCGGTGGCCGTCGAGGAAATGGGATGCTTTGGGGATGAAGTGGAAGAGGTGGTGGGCGGAGATGTTGTCGCAGATTATGAAGCCGTTTGGGTAGCCTGGCTTCTCGGTTACGACTTGGATGTACTTGTTGTCGTGGGAGAGGCCGCGGGTCCAAGATGAAAGGGGCTTGGAGGAGGGGTTGGTGAAGTTGAAGAGTGGGACTGGAGGTTTGGTGGTAGTCTTGTCATTCTTCTGGGGAGTGGCTGTGGTTTGAGGTGTAGAGGAGCCCTCCTTTTCACCAGTCTTTTCCTTCGGATCTGCCTGTTGCGTCGTCATCGTCAAGGCTAACAGGTTGAGGTATTCGAGGGGTGGGTTGTTGGGTGATAAACTCGATAGGTTAGTTCAGCAGCCTGGGTTGAAATACGAAACTTATTGAAAAGCGCGTTTGAGCTCGGCGGTCGCTCCGGTGACGCAACGTAGGCTTACGAACGGTTCGTACAGTCACTATCTATGCACGTGATTAAGTGCGTGGTTCGCGAGCGCGGCATCTATATCGTTTGTAAGTAAACAACCTTCAAGCACTCAGCACAACCGAGCCCAACTTATCTTGAGTCCACCACATCTTGTGCCGAATAGTGGGCTACTTACCACTGGTGTCGCTTTCATGTTTTGATCGACTACCAAGTCAGCATCGCTCATCCAGAAGGGTGCCAGGTCACGTCGCCTGCAACAGCAGCATATACATACTCACCTCATACCACAATGTCCTACCTTCTAGAATTCCCCCCACGCGGCCCGCTTCCCTCCAAAGCCCGCTCGCCACCATACGTACTCTTCGGCATCAACGGCGATGACTGCTTCCACCACTTTCCCCCCGAAGTCCCTCTCGACGTAGTCCTCCACTACGTACCCAAGCTAAAGCAATGGATCCTCCCCATCCCCTCTCTATCCCCCAAAGCGCAAAAGATGGCCCTCACGAAACCCTACATAGGCATCGACATACTCGGCCCCTTCCGCGCCGAAGCTGTCTCCGGTAAATCCCCGTGTACCGCATGCATGTAGTTGACGTGAGCCACACACACTAACACGGTATGCCAACAACCAGAAATAGTCGTCCGCATGCTCCAACACGCCGGCGTCCTTCTCCCCCGTAAGAATTTCTACATCCACCCAACCATCCGCTTCAGCATCGCGATCCAGGAAGCTTGGCTCGCTTTCGAGCTCCCCATCGCCGGTCTCGCGAACCTACATACTCACATGCAAGCGCTACTCACGCACGGGCCGCCGATCCAAGACTCCGAGATGCGAACGCTGTGGGGGATGTTCCCTATCACCTCGCCCATCATCTATGAAATGGGTATGAATTACGTGCGTTCGCTTCTCGAAAAGCAATATACGCAATCGCAGGTCTCGACCATCAGGCTTTGGCATGCGGGTGATAGGGAGCCAAAAACGTTTTTCGAGAAATTGGAGAGCCAGTTTCCGCAACTTGATACTGCGCGGAGCGAAATTTTTGCGGAGGATGCAAGACGGGCGAGAGACAAGAGGATTAAGAAGGCGCAGAAGAAGGCAGAGGAGGCGAGGAAACTTGCAGGCAGAGTACGAAGGTGGTCCGATCTGTCAGCGAGCCATAGTAGCATAGAGACAATGATATGGGACCCGCAGGAGGTATACGAGGGAACAGAGAAGAAGGAAGCGACGACAGCAACGACTAATCCGCGCTCGTTACCTGCGGAGCACGCTGCACTGGCAGAGATGCTGAAAAAGATGGCTCTGGAGCGACAGCGTAAGAGTGGATGTCAGGAAGAAAGGAAGAAGGAAGGAGAAGATTTGGAGGCTGGGCAAGGCTTGGAAAAAGAAAAGGTCCGCGTGGAGGGCCCTGCCGAGCCCGGGGACATGGAAAAGCATGACATGTCTTCGTATGGTATAGATGAAGGTGAGAGCTGACGCGGACATGACGAAGAACGAGAAGATAGGTGAGGCAGTGCTGACAGGGACAGAGAATAATGCTAAAGATACCGAGGATGGAGGTAACGAGCAGTTAGAGTACCTTCAGCCTACCGTTTTCAAGAGGGCCTGAAGCCTCTCGGACAGTAGCCTCGGAGGTAAGGAATAGATTAAGCTGGACTGGGGGCAACAGCACGAGTTTGTGAGGTTCACGTCGTTTCTGTGCTGCTTCTATAGTTAGCGAACGGGTAGAAACTCAAATCAATCCACATGCGAAACTTTCTACATTCTTATTCCCGCCCATATAAAAGCAAAACATGCCATGCGAAAAGTGGGGCATGTCCCATAGAGATATTCATGGTAAAGAGGGACTAGCATTTGATCGCAAAACGTGGAAAAAGTTGGGGCGTGATCTAAATAATAGACATTCATCGTGTAGAGGGACACTAGCATCTAAAGGCAAAACATGCCAAACATGTCAAATATACCCAAAAAGATGGCGTGTGCTCCATATATACATTCATCGTAAAGAAGGACTAAAGATACGAACAGCCGTCTATATGCTTTCAGATGTGTCGAACGACATGTTCCAGACACAGGTATCAACAATGCATTAACATGCAAAAACAAAACTTTTTACAATACGAAAGGCAATGAGTACAAAGAAGGAAGACATGCGGTAAAATACATGATGGTATATCAAAGAACGGGGCAGTAAGGGACATTAAAACGATGAGCATGCGTACCCACAGGATACTGAGTGTGAGGCATCAGAAGCGACCGGCGTCAATGATGGATGATAGCCTCGAGTGTGGGTGGAAAGGCGTTGATTATGCTTCTTCCGCTTTTTGTCGGGAGAGCAGTTGCTTGACGCGTTGCTTGATGGATCGTTGTTGGGTGACTTCATAAAGTGGCTTGTGCTCTTCGTAGATATCGTGCGTGTTCTCGTAATCGACGTGCACGTAAGCTCTTTCGACATCGGCAAGGCCTGTGTGGGGTTAGCTAAGGTCGGGAACGGTCTCCACCTCGATGCCTGGTGCCTGGTGCGACTTACCCTCAAGCTTCCTTTGCAGCGATTGACTGACATCATGGGTGACCTTGAGAGGCAGATCCTCGTCCATAACGATGTCAACCTCAACATAGTAGTTCTGTCCGGCATGGTAGGCTCGGCACTGTAACAGCATCAGCAGTTGCCAAAAATTTCAGATGCCATGGTGAAACACTTACAGTATCAACCTTTTTAATGCGCGTGTCGTGTGTGACGACAAGGTAGATGAGCTTGGAGATGAACTCCCTGGGAGCCGATTTGCCGACCAAGAGCCAGATTTGGTCGAAAGCGTTTGCGGTCCACGAACCCATAATCAAGCAGCCGATAAGGATGGCACCGATGGGGTCAACAAACCATGCAATGCGGCTTCCGACGATGGACATGGTAAGACCGAAAGCGTTGACAATGACATCGTTGCGGTGATCCACGAAGAAGACATGTACCGTGGGATAGCGACGGAACAAGAAGCAGTAGATGCATAGCGAACCCTTGAGGAAGACTAGGTGATGTTATTAGTACTGTCGTGCACGGGAAGGAGATTCTGCGATGACTTACTTGCGACAGCCACAAAAGAGATGGGTATGATCTCGAGTGCCTTGGAGTCCTTCGCCCCACCACCCAGGGCTCGGCCAGATTCGATCTAATCGGTGTCAGCCACTGTTTGACTAGGGCATACAAGATTCGGCTTACGATCAATTGAATGGCTACAGTCGTCATCAAGCAGCAAAACATGATGATGCCAATTGTTTCAATACGCGTTCGGCCCACTGGGTACTTGTAGACGCTTGGCCGTGCCGCCATTCGCGAAGTGATGAGCATGACTACAGACGAAACCAGATCCATGAAAGCGTCGGCTGCGGTCGCAAAGAGGGACAGCGAGCCGGTCGAGATGGCAGCATACATTTGAATGACAAACAAGAAGGAGTTGACGGTGAATGAGGCGTTCACGGCGAACTTGACCTTGGGACCGTTTTCCACGGTGTCGAGGGCGGCCAAGCGCTCTTCGTCGCCGCTCTGGAGGAACTGGTCAATGAGGGCATTCTGTCTGGTGTAGAACTTCTTCATCCGGCGCTTGTCAGCGGCGGGATGGTCGGCCTTCATCTGGCGCTGCGAAATGTTCTCGCGCCGATGCTTGCCCAGGTCAAGGGGGTCGCCACCGTCGAGGGTGGCGACCTCGACGATTTGGTCCTTGGCATTGGCATTGGCATTAGCATTGGCGGTAGCAGCTGGCGACAGCGGAGAAATGGTGTCAGGAGCATGCTCTTGGGCGGCGAGAGTTGAGTGGTTCGATGAAGCCATAGGGGAAGTGCGGCCGGGCTCCATTGGAGCAGATGTTTGGGCAGCAGTTTGATCGTTGGCTGAAAGGAAGAAAGATCTGTTAGCACAGAAACACAACTGTCGTCAGCGGAAGGTGAGACTTACAGTGAGAGTCGGATGCCATGTTTTCCGATGTGGGTGGAGTTGATCAGAGAGTTGGATGCCTGGAATAGGACGACTGAAGCATAGGGAAGGCACTGTATTAAACAACGACGAGGGGCGAAATAACGGGCTAAAAGACGGCGGCACTAAACGGTTGCTACGCAGAAAGGGCACATCTAGAGGCAGCCTGTGCAGCGAGGCCGTGGGCGCTGCAGGGTGAATAATGTGTGATAGAGCGGACGCGGAGCGGGAGCGGAACCCAAAACGCACTAAGCCTTCTGGGCTCTGGACGCCAATTCGAGAACCAATCTGGGAAGCTTTCTGGGCGCCAAATCTGGGAAGCTTCCTGTGCTTGAAACGCAGATCGTTGCCTCGGGCGTACATTGTAGACCGCCTGCGTATGTGAGCTTCACAGGGAGGCGGAATCGCGCCGCTGAAGTCGGCGTGTCGATGTGACGATGCAACGGCGTGGTGTTGTGGCCCGCACGGCCGCACCTGCCACTGTCAGAGGCGGCGCGACCGCGACGGAAGGCACGTTTTGGCTATTCTTGCCCTTCGTACCCCTTGGCGTTTGGTGGCCCGATCTGGCCAAGCGCGCCTTCCTGCCAAGGCTCGGGTGGCAGTCGGCAGACAGGGGGCCCCGGCCACGCGCCATGCGCAAACGCGCAAGTGCAGCTGACGATCATGCGGGAGCTTCTTTCGTGACTTGTCGATCACCCCCACCCCCTGTACTGTAAAATCCCAGCGTCTCTACAGCCACGAAACTTCACGTCAATCACATCCTCACTAGGGCTGGCGTCGTTCCAAACCGACTCGTCCTGCTTCAGCCAAGCCTGGTATCACTATGCCAAACATGGGAGCGTTGCCGGTACCTCCCTGCCCGACTTGGCGCCTCATGTCACCCCTCCCCACACCCCTCCTCATTGGCTCCACCCATTTGTGTACTCACCATCTCGAACTGCTTCTGCATCAGCTGACTTGACATCCTATTGCCGTCAAAACACAAAGCGCATCATTCCCAGCCGGTGCCTGGGCCGTCAGGGTAATAATCTTCGCTACTCCACATTTCCCCGTGCGTCCTGAGCCGCAACACTGTTCTCTGCCTGGCTCCCCCCGATATGCCCACCTGTCACCCCAGTCTTTGGGTCCGAAGCGCAGTCAATAATGCTTCGATTGTGATCTGATAATCCCCGAAGAACGCCGTCTTCGTCACTGGTACCTGCCTCCGTTTGATCTTCCGCCCTCTTTTCACTACCGGACACTGAGGCATGGACCATGTAGAAGCTTTCACCAAGCATTCTCCACCCAAAACGTTCAGAGAACTCAGGAGTGGCTAGCGTCTACCTTCCCAGAAGCCTTAAAGTTGAACGCTGGCCCTGTGCCCAGACTAGACATTCAACACGTTGTGTCGACCCGTGTGGTACTTTACTTCATTTTCCCTTCTCTCTGGAAGAGACTTTTTCTTGTCTTCCTTTCTTCCCTCCTTTCCCCTCCTTTTCCCCTCCTTTTTCACCTTCTTTCCATTATCGTCGCCGGCGACGAGTTTGCTGGCTGTGCAAGACGAGCTTTCATTCATCTTCCCGTTTCAGTATACCTTTAATCAACCACAAAGATGCCCGCTATGGAGAAGCCAGTTTGCGGGAGTGAGTCGGAGAATGCCACATACGATTTCCCTCTTCACGTGGCCGCAGTTTGTAAGTGCCCCTCTTCCATGCCTATCACCTTCCACTAACAGAATCCAGTCATCGTGTTCTTTGCCAGTATTGGCGGCTGCGGTTTTCCCGTGGTAGCTAAAAAGGTCAGGTGGATGAAGATCCCTCCCACAATCTTTTTCTTCTGCAAGCATTTCGGTACCGGTGTCCTGATCGCGACTGCCTTCGTCCATGTATGTTCAAACTTTCCCGCTCGCCTCTATATGCCACTGACATTGCTAGCTTCTTCCCACGGCTTTCCAATCGCTCAACGACCCATGTCTTCCCGATCTGTTCACCGACGACTACCCTGCTCTCCCTGGTGTTATCATGATGGGCTCGCTCTTTCTGCTTTTCGTCGTTGAAATGTGGTTGAACTCGGTCACTGGCGGTCACAGCCACGGCAGCGCTACTGGTGCTGAATTCAACGGAGGCGCAAACCCCAACACCGCCGGTGTCCAGGCCGCAGTCAACCAACCCCGCCGCGGAAGCTTCGACTCTCAGCGCACCATGGCCTATCCCAATGAGAAGCGTGTTTTCACCGAGAACTCGTACCCAATCGACAACTTCCCCTTCCCCAAGGACGAGGAAGGTCTCGAGGCCAGGTCCGAGATGCCGCCGTGGTTCATCGTCTTCTACGAGCAGTACGTCCGCCAGCGCGAGGAGATGGTGAACATGGTCAACCGCGCCATGCCCGCTCTGCCCAACCACCAGCACGCACCTGCGCTGAGCCAGAATCAGCAGTCCTCGCACTTTGAGGACGACGTGGAAAGCGGCAACGTTGAAGTCGACGCAATGGCCTTGAAGAAGCAGTCTATGCAGATCACCCTCATCGAAGGTGGTATCCTGTTCCACTCCGTTTTCGTCGGTATGACCGTCTCAATCACCTCGGAAGGATTCATCGTCCTGCTCATCGCCATTGTTTTCCATCAGATGTTCGAGGGTCTCGGTCTCGGCTCCCGTATCGCTGCTGTGCCGTATCCCAATGGTAGCTTCAAGCCTTGGGCGCTCGTTGTTGCTTTCGGTTCAACCGCCCCCATCGGCCAGGCCATCGGTCTCTTCACCCGCAACACATACGACCCCAACAGCGCTTTCGGTTTGATCATCGTCGGTATTTTCAACGCCATCTCATCTGGTCTGCTGATCTACGCCGCGCTTGTCGACTTGCTCGCTGAGGATTTCTTGTCCGAAGAGGCGCAACACACCCTGACCGGAAGCGACAAGACCAAGGCGTTCTGCTACGTGCTCATGGGTGCCGCCGGTATGGCCATCGTTGGAGCTTTCGCCTAAGCGCCATGTCCTTTCTCAAATGGAACACAACTGCAAATGGGACACCACATCCAAGCTACCCCACTTGCAACCCGCCACGTTCTCTGATGGACCCCTGTCTTCAGAGCACTCAACCTTTCCTTATCTCTCGCTCTTATTTTGTCACGAACAGAAGCCTCCACAAATGGCATTATCATGCATAGTACTGGGTACGGCTGGATCATGCCATTGAGTACGACCACTTATGCAATGAGGGTCGGTACATTTCGCGTGTATTGTACATTAGGGTGTCAAGGTGTTTGCTCTATAAGCCCTTCTTGTTGCTGTGTTTTTTCTTTTTGTCTACATTTATATTCAAGAAAGAACGTTCAAAAGAAAAGTGGGGCAACCATTCTTTCGCTCTAAAATAATGGTTAGTAGTGGGGTAATGCCATGTATTATCAGTTGCCTATCAATCACGATGAGCTGGATTACATAGAATTGTCTGCCACTGGAAACGGTGTGTGTGGTCGTAATGCAAGCGAAGGAGCTTAGAAGCATAGTCCTAGAGATACTTGGCATGCGAAATTGCGAATACCAAATATACCCCACTGTGCATTAAAATATGGCTTCTTCCAGCGCTTGATTGTGATCCTCCGCCAAGTGTTGATTGAAATAGGATGCGTAATCTCCTGACTTGTCGCCCCGATCGTATGAGGCAAGTCTCCTGTTCAACGTCGTGCCTCCTTGGCGGTAGCGAAAAGTCGATCATGGCTTCGGCCTCAGCAGCCACAAAGTCGAATAATTTGGAAGACTTTTGCAAATGCGCAAATTCCATGTCGCCGAGGTTGTCGGCGGAACTAGAAAAATCCTCAAGGTTCGCATTTCGCGGCGGAGATTGTGGAATCAGAATCAGAGGTTCGTCATAGGCAAAAAGATGGAGGTTCAGAGGTTCACCCCAGCAAAAGCAAGTCGTCGAGCCAGAGGTTCCCCTACGAAGAAAATGGAGAAAATCGCCAGAGCTCCGCCGCAAATCAAAGAAGGCAGGACAATGACAGTCGTCCGGTGCCCTCTTTGTCACTCATCGTTCACGCTCCCTTATATATTCCAAAAGTCTGATATTGTCTTACAGTCTTGGTTCCCTTCGACCACGACGACAAAGGTCGAGATAGGCGGACAAGACTGATCCGCGAGGGGCTGAGCACGGGATCTTCGTGGCCGAAGGCTAATTGGAGAGAGTGTGTTAGCGGTGAAGTGATGCTCCCGGTAGCGGACCGGTGGCAGGCATGAGGGATTGACGAGTCCCGGTGGGTGCATGAATGATTGTCGACACATACAGGCATGATTGACGACTTCGAGAGAAACTTGGCGGGGTCAAGCCGTCGGAAGATTTGTCCGCCAAGCCGTTCGTGCGCTCCCTAGATACTGAAGTCGTCGGGGAAGGCCGGTTAGGGAACGCAAGAACTGCATCATCGCATGCAGTGGGTTCCCTGCTCGTCGTTTTACAGAGGCTCGGCGGTTCGTGGGTTTGAAGCGAGCTGTGCCACGAGCTGGTGGAGGGAACCAATTGAGCGGGGCTAGGTTGTCGTCAAGCCTTACGAAGCCTAGAATCTGAAACCGCGGAACAGGGCGGAATGCTTGTTCCAACGTTTGGTGTTTGAGATCCGATATCCTGGCGATCACTAGCCGTCTCGAGGACTTGCGCCAAGCTGGTCAATGATTCGAGCGGAGATACAGGAGTGGAGCGGGGAGGAAACTGAAAAGACGCTTCCTGTCTCGACTTTCGCTGCCCCCCGTTTTGCAATCTTTGACGTCTTGTTCCAACTTTCTGACTTTTTTGACATGCCGTCATCTCCGCGGTCTGGACCTGCTTACCGTAAGCAGCCTGGATTCCGGATTCATCACACGTCGTCATCCCAAGCACACACACACCGCTCTTGTGTTTCCGTACATCCATCCCATCCCATCCCCCCTCGCCTGGTTAATCTAGATCCCGCCGATGCTTTGCTTTGGCGATGTGTGGAGTGGATATTATCCGCTCCGCGTGTGCTTCCGCGCGCGCAGCAAACTTCATATAAGGCTGCATACGGATGCGAATGTTTCCGCGCGTTTTTTCTATAATCACGAGGCGAGAACCTTCTCGGTAGATCGACGATGGGTGGCTGTTATGTAGGCTCCTTTTTTGGGTGACGCTTGCGACCTTCTCCGTTCGTATCGTTTAAGCTCACGCGTAACTCCAGTATCGCAGGACTCGGGTCTAGAAGAAGTTGAGCGGTGTGGCGCACGTGACGTGGGTTTTTTTAGACCAGAGACTGGGAGAATGCGTAGGTTAGGGAGGCCTGCAATAATGGTAATGTTGACAAATCTATTGCGGCCTGCCGAGAACAATAATAGCAAACTGACAAGATGCGTCACGTGGGGTCCCTCAAATGTTGAGAACATTTGAGATGGACTGGATGTTGAGATGTGGCTGGAGTGGCTGAAGTGGCTGGAATGTGGTTGGTCACGTGCTGTGAAAGCTTGCACAATCGGAAAGCCGCGGGCAGAGTTTTGCGTTAGTGCCCGCTTCAAAGCGAACTCTGGTTCTCACCACAAGAACGCCGTCTCCTGCGATAGCCTGCCCTGTCGACCCATTGTCACGTCATGTCATTTCCAGACAGCAGCAAGCCAGCTACCGAAGTAACACCCGCTGAGGACGTCTCTGCGTCTAAGAAGCGGACCCACCCGGAAGACTTTAAACGTGCTTACAAGGCTTGTATCAACTGTCGGCAACGCAAAGCAAAATGCATCCTCGATCCCGGGCCCGGGGGAGAGCTGAAGCCTCCTTGCCAAAGATGCAAGAGGGAAATGAGAGAATGTGTGTTCAGGTCGGAGAGGTCGTGGGTGAAGAGACGGAAACCCGGTGAAGCCAGGGCTGATGAGAATGGGGAAGAAGTGATCATGTCGAATCCTAATGGGCCAAACATACATGATTCGCCTGCCCCAAGGTCGCTTTCCATGTCTGGTCACATTGCTACACCAATCGAATCACCTCACAGCCGTCGCTCCGAGTCGCTGCTATCCCCCGCCACGTTGAGGAGAGCGTCAACATCTAAGCCAGACCTGGCCCATTCTGTCATGAGGACTGTAGTATCTAGTGGAAGCGATGCGCTGAATCTACTTTTCGAAGCTGCTAATCACAGAGATGCCCTTGAGAATCAAGAACAAGCGACCTCTCAGCATTATGATACACCTCAGTCAGGTACCCCATATCCCCCACAAGGTATGTTTGCCCCTAGATAGTGCAGATAAGATGTATACATATGATCATATCGCATTTCAGCTTGCTAACTCCTAGTGTTGCAGGACATGATGGCGGGGCAGCCTCTCCGTTCACTTTCAAGGCACAGCCTGTTCAGATGTCGCGCCCCTCTCAGGAAACGCTCAAAGTCTGGACTTCATGTCGATTTGTTCAGATGGGATGGTTTTCTGCTCATGAGGCAGTGACCTATGTCGACCTGTTCTTCAAGAACTGTTCGCCTTTGTCACCTATCCTGTCAGACTGGTACCAATACCACGAGAACCACTGGTCGTTGATAGCATTGGATCCATTCCTGTGTGTCTCTATCCTCATGGTTTCTTCACGGTACAATGTTTTACCGGGTGTTGGTGGCGCATCAAGGGGCTACTTCGTTCATGATCGGCTTTGGGAACAATGTCAGCGCTTCATCATGAAGATCATGCTGGGCCAAGTCAAGCCGTCCAAGGCGCAATCAAGGACAATTGGTTCTATAGAAGCCCTCCTGCTCCTCTCTGAATGGCATCCACGAGCCCTTCATTTCCCTACTGCTGCTGATGGGTGGGACTGCGAGCTCATGATCGGAGCAAACAATACCACTACCGAGGGAGTCAAACTTCTTGAAGGAGACAAGACTTCTAGTCGCTGGCTCGAAGACGTTATCGAGCCTGCTAAACGATCTGATCGTATGTCGTGGATGCTGCTAGGCAGTGCATTGTCACTTGCTCAGGAGCTCGGGCTGTTCGAGGATAATGCCAACATTGAGAAGGATCAGATCTCTTACCCCAACTTCGCCCCGGAATTTCTTGTCTTGCGGCGGATACGGGTCAGGAAGTTGTTGTATGTTTTCATTGAGCAGCTGTCGTGGCGGCTTGGGTGTACATCAATGATCCCTCAGAGCCTGAACCATGCTTTGATGGAGAAGGTGCCAGCAGACTCTGCAACCGCGCATGTTGAGCAATGGCAGTCCTTCATGACTGCCTGGGTGGAACTCACAAAACTGGCAAGGTCTGTTTCTGATACTATATATCCTTCTGCATCGACCACGCGCAGTCTCCTGCGCACGGGGAGGTACATCGGCCTCCTCGAGCACTTCCAACCGCTTCTGACTACTTGGAGGAAGAAATACCTTGATCCCTGCAGTAAGTTTTACGATGAGCGATCTTTCAGCTACGTACTGACCCTGCACTAGAACTGAAGGCTGGTGTTCATGATATGTTGACGATAGAATACGAATATGTACGCATCTACACCAATTCGCTTGGCATGCAAGCCGTCGTCGAACGAACCTTGGCCGAGACCGATCCCGACGGTCCCCAAGAAGAGATCCTACCACTCAACCTAGAACCACGAGATTACGACTTCATCCAAGAGGTGGTTGATGGAAGCTGCCAGATCTTGCAAAAGGTTGTCCAACTCTATGAGTCTGGCGCACTACGTTACTCACCTGTCCGAATCTTCCTCCGTATCACTACGTCATCCATCTACCTCATCAAGGGCCTCAGTCTAGGATCTCGAAACCAGAAACTGCAATCTTCTCTCGACATCCTCGATAACGCTATTCGCGCCATGCGCTCCAGTACACTTGATGATATGCACCTTGCCTCCCGGTACGCCACACTCTTGGATCTACACGTCGCGCGTCTACGCGAAAGCTTCGTGGCTTCCGCAAGGCCGCCTCGAATTCCTTCTCGTGGTGTCTCGATTGAGAACAACAATACAAATGGTATGGACTTCTTGAGCAACCACAACGCTGGGCAGTCAGGTATCGCGTCTCTGGCGGAAGACGTCAAAGGTATGATGCCGGATGATGACTGGCTGGCACTACCTTTCGATCCGTCCATGGCACCGTTTGGGTTGGACTCTACACAGAGCTTCCAAGGGTTTGATGATGGGACTCTTGATTTCATCTGGAATCTTCCGACTGGAATGTAATGGATTACATGTGCAATGACATGTGCAATGACTTAAATCGACAGTTACGACAGCTTTTCTTTGTAAATGCTATTCTTATGTGGTTACGTTATAATATTCAAATATTCCTTTCAACTACCTGATATCTCTCACACTATATACGTAGACTTTACCTACATACCAGCATCTCTCCTCTCCTCCGCCAACGCATTCCTGACAATAGCACCACACATCTTCGCATAAGGATTCGTCCTCACACTCATCTCCCTCGCAACCTCATCCCCATACCTCGCCGCATTCGCAAAGTCCCCACTAGCCAGTTCCTCCAACTCACTCTTCCCCTTCCCCTTCAACTCCACTCCGGATTCTGCTGCTTTTAGGTACAGGTACGCGCGATGCGAGAACGCGGTCCGGAGTATCCGCGCTTGATATGGAGAAACCGAGTCTGTGGGCGCGGAAGACGGGAGCGAGAGGTGGATTGCGCGGGAGAGATCGCGGAATAGTGCTTCGATGTCTTGTTCCGATGACGCGGTGAATAAGGATACGTCTGGTTTTGATTTCCCGGCTTCGAGCTTCATTCGTCGAAGCATTGCGCGGTTCGCGTATACGCTGGGGTAATTCGGATTTTGCTGCATGATTTCATCTTCGTGGCGCAGAGCTTCTTCGATCTCGGACTTGGAGGATGAGGTTGTTATTTTTTGGATTAGATCGTTTTGGGTGGTTTCGAGAGCGTCTAGGTCGGATGGGAGGATTGTTGGGTGTGCGGGTAATGTGGGTTTGATTATTGAGGATTCTTTTGAGCGGGCGATGGAGGAGGGGAGGGTTTCTGGGTCGAAGAGTGCGTTGAGGATGCGTGCGTCGTTGGAGCTGAGGGTTGTGTTGGGGGTTGCTATTGCCATGGCTTTTTCTTGGAGGGAGTGCTCGTGGATTGGTGTGGTGTTGAGATAGATGCTAAGGCGGTCTAGGTTTCTGCGGAGAGTATTCTAAGGGCGACTTGTGATATAATGTCTAGAATTATGTAGGGCTGATGTTTGAATGATACTGACGTTCATTGTCCCGTGACCTCGGCTTACGGTTCGTGGCGGTTCTTCTCGGATGCGCTAGGTTCTTTTGGTTAGCGATCTGCCGTAATAGGACTCGGTCATGCTTGTTGGGTGGACGTCTCAACTCCAACACGCCCTGCGCGCCCTTCACTCTACACTGGATGACAGTACGAAAAATATACCATGTTCCATAATCTGTGTTGTAAAAAATGGCTCGAGTGCTCGAGGCAGCTCAGACTAGCTGTCCAAGAACGATGTGAACCGATATGAACGCGTCCTATAAGCAACACTTCCTTTCTTACATTCTCACACTCATTCCAATAATCAAGCATGCCATTTCAATCCCGCGCCGCGAACGTGCTTATCTGTTTGTAAGCCCGGACACTCCCACCGGCAAACGAGCGAACATGCCGTGTTCTTCGCACCGCCACTTCGGCTTTTCGGATACGCACGGAGCTAGGTGGACAAAGAACGACGGTCATTCCAGGCACGAGTGCTCGGCACAAGCCTCACCCACCATAATGACGCCGATCGCTCATCATGTGGGTGTGATGCTAACCTTAATAGCAAACCAACTCGGTTTTTGAAGGAGACGATTAGAGGTTAAAGATCGTCAGCGCTCCACCAGATACCGAACTTATATTCCATTACCGCATCTTCATACAGCCACATCTTGAACAATCAACATTGAAACTTCGAAGCATATCAACCTACATTTGTCTTCCTAATTCAGTTACACAACATGGCACCCGCTGCGATATCACCACCTGTCTCACCATCAGAAGCCTTGTCTTCGTCAGACATTTCAGCATACCGTGGATACCACCATGTACACTGGTACGTGGGTAACGCCAAACAAGCTGCTTCTTTCTACGTAACGCGCATGGGCTTTGAGCGTGTTGCGTACCGTGGATTGGAGACCGGTTCTCGTGCTTTCGCTTCACATGTCATACGGAACGGGAACGTGACGTTCGTGCTCACATCGCCACTCCGCGGATTAAAAAAGGGTTCACAGCTTAGTAAGGAGGAGGAGCAGTTATTAGTAGAGATACACGAGCACCAGGAGAAACATGGTGATGCTGTCAAAGGTATGGAATACTTCACTCCAATAGAGTGTTGTGAGAGCATTCGCTAATAACATGATAGATGTTGCTTTTGAAGTTGACAACTTGGACGCGATATACACATCAGCTGTATCCGCAGGCGCAGAGTCAGTAACCGCACCACATACCCTCTCTGACAAATGCGGCTCAATCCGCGTCGCCACGATAAAGACATATGGCGACACAACACATACTCTGATCCAAAAGGGCTCATATAACGGAGTCTTCCTACCCGGCTACCAATCATTCCCCACTGGAACCACCGACTCCCTGACAAAATACCTCCCTCCCGTCGGCCTCTCGCATATCGACCACTGCGTCGGTAACCAAGATTGGGACGAAATGGAAAACATCTGCGACTACTACGAGAACGTGCTAGGCTTCCACCGCTTCTGGACCGTCGACGACAAGGACATTTGCACGGAATACTCGGCGCTGAAGAGCATCGTCATGAGCTCACCAAACGACGTGGTCAAGATGCCCATCAACGAGCCAGCAAAAGGCAAGAAACAGTCGCAGATTGAGGAATTCGTCGACTTCTACGGCGGCCCTGGTGTCCAGCACATTGCCCTCCGCACAGACGATATCGTGCGCGACATCACGAACCTCAAAGCCCGAGGCGTCGAGTTCATCAAGGTACCCGAGACATACTACGATGCCATGAAGCTGCGGCTCAAGCGTGCGGGCATGGCGCTGAATGAGGACTTTGAGGTGCTGAAGGGTTTGGATATCTTGATCGATTTCGACGAGGGGGGGTATTTGTTGCAACTCTTTACCAAGCATGTGATGGATCGACCGACGGTGTTTCTTGAGATTATCCAGAGGAATAATTTCGATGGCTTTGGGGCGGGGAACTTTAAGAGTCTTTTCGAGGCTATTGAGAGGGAGCAGGAACTTAGAGGGAATTTGGTTTAGATGGTTGGGTTGGGTTGGGTTGGTTGGCATACCGTTGCATGGTTGGGTCCATGGGGGGTATGTGTAATTTAGGCGTGGGTATCGCTGATTGTTGATTCGCTTTTGATGTTGTGGAGTGCGGTGTCGTTCTGGGGGATACTCGGGTGACTTAGCGTTCGCAGGTACTGCTGTTGCATGGACATGGTTGTGTGAGATGTTGCTTCATCAACGTATATAACGTTAGGGGAGCGCGCTGGCGGGAATCTTAGGGCGAGAAGTGTGGTCGTGTTATAGTGTAGCAGTGTAATGAATCTGCGATGATGCGATTAGTAGGCACATGGCGAGATTTATCAAATGACCTGCCTATAACACATACTCAATCAATAGACAATTAATGCTCGTGAGTCACTGGAAAATACAGGATATTGTAGAAATTGGGTACATAGCGATGATAGTAGATGGGAGATGATAACACGGGATTGGAAGTGGACTTGGCAAATTTAACACTTGGGGATGGATGCTACTACACCTTGATATTTACTCTCTTTTTGTAGGCATCGGATAGTATCTTGTACTTGATAGTGTTTTAGAGTAGATGTTACTCTACACAGGATGTATTACTAGAGAGTTAAGGCGCGACATGATTACATTACTATAATCTATATAGAGCCTTCACGCCCCCCGCTCACAACATAGAGTTCTCCCTATTATCCAGCGCACCCCCAGCACCTACCAACCGCTACACCAAACGGGGACTTCTTGTCAGCAAGAACAGTCTAACTTCGTTCATATTAGCGATAAAGACTAAGATAACCAAGTAAGAGAGAAGAGGGTGTATGCGGACGAGAAATCTGATTAAGCAAAGCAAGGGGGTTATATACCTTATATAAGTCAGAGATGTGCTGGTATGTCGTTGTCAAGGCCGTAGTGCGGACGTAGAGCTGGGCTGGTGGGGAGGAGAGTGTTTATATAAGGGCGTCGAGATACGTTTGTGTAATTTTAGAGATTGAAGCGAAGGTGAGATAGACTTTTGTTGACGTCGAAACTATTAGTTCCGTGTCTAAGTGCTCGAAAGTCTGCTTCTCTTATCGGTTCTAACATACAGTAACCTAGGGAATATCTGTATTCGTCTTCCTAAGGTTTCTTTCGTCTTTTTCCTTCTTCCTTGGCGCTCTTCAGCTCAAGCCCCACCTCTTCAAGATCTCTTCGAGAACTACCTTGGTTGAACCAAATGTGTCGACAGGTAGACAGGGCAAACAGTTACTCCTAGTCATCTAGCTTACACATGTTTCCTAAATGGGACTAGCGTGAGAATGTATGTAGATGTAATACGCTGATCTAGTAGAAGAATTCGGTCGTAGATACCGTCATATACAGGTCTTCAGATCATCCGTGCAGTTGCGCCAAGCTCATAACCTGTAGAAACGCTTAGGTAAAGACATTAGTGTATTACTATCTACATCTGAACTCCCGCTATACCATATATACTCCGTTGAATCCCGCTAGTCTTATCTAAAAAGCACGCATAAGAGCTAAAGGACCAGGAGCAACACTTTGCCCTACCTACCTAGTGACAAAATGCAATCTCCACTCCAAATTCAAACAGCACCTGACCTCAAAGCACTCATAGCACTTGCCATAGCCGGCACAATATGCTGAGGAACCGGCGCATAACTTCCCCCCGGCAACAGAAACACATACCTCACCATAACTGTCTGTTCGTCCTGGACGACATGGATACCGGTACCTACGTACCGTCCACCCCCAATGACCTCACACCCGAGAAGTAGCCTCATACTATTCAGGCCGCTGTTCTTCCAACTGATTGCGCTGGGCGCGTAGCTGAAGCTCGTGGACGGTTCTTCCCCTAGATATATACCCTTTCCGTGCGCGGCACCGGTACGTTGGAGATGAGTGCCGGAATAGATTTTAAGACCATGAGCGAGGATGGAGGGGAGGCGATCGAGGGAGGTCCCGTGGAAGAGAACTGTTGTCTTTGTGGAAGACGATGATAGACGGGATGTGTATGCGGCTTCGAGGGCTGGAGCAGCGGACGAGAGGACGAATTGATGGGTTCCAGTCGGCATAGAAGGGATTTTTAGCATACCGCTTGCTGTGGTGAGGTAGCCGCGGAAGAAGGTGAGGGCCCAGACGATGAGCTTCTCTGCATTCTGGGAATAACCAGCAAGGCAGTAAGAGATGTCGTGGGCGTTTTTGATATCGTTGAGAGAAGGGAGTGCGTTGAGGACTCCCTGGATATATGATGGGGTGGTTAGAGGACAACCGGGAAGCAGGGACATGTCTCCGTTCATGGCGGCTACGTAAACGGCGGTGAGAATGAGGTCGACAGAGAAGGGATCGGTACGGAGTTCTGGGTGTCGAATATCCAGGGGTATGCTTTTCCAAATATGGGTGCAAGAAGCTATAACGCAATGTAAGGGGCGCCGGAGCCTGATATCGAGATCGAACGGGCGTCCGCATACAACGCATATTTTGGACATGCCGTCAATCAGTGGTTTGATGAGGGCATGTATTCCTGCGATATCAAGAGTACCGGGCTGCAAGTTGCGATGTAAGATCCGGCTCACTAAAGATCAAGTAGTTAGTCGAAGTCCTATATATTCCATCGCGAAATTCTCCCACTTACATTGCCAAACGAACATGTTCATCCTCCCCCAACAATACGCATTAACCGGTTCATCCGAATCTGAGAAACAGACCCACGGCGTATGCTCCACATTATCGTGATTCGTATCTGTATCAAGATGCAAGCAAAAAGCCGCAGGCAACTCCCCCGAATAATCTAAACACAGCCTTACATACAACGCTTTCGCGTCGCCAATATCGAATCCACTTCGCTGCAGGTCGGTATAATCACCTAGAGAGAACGTGATCTCTATCTCGTTATCGTTACACTTCTCAACGGCTCCGGCAACATCAAAAGGAAGGTTCTGGAGCTCTTCGTCCAAGGGATTGGTGTCTTCAACGCCGAGTAACTCTAATAGAAGCACGGTGCCCGCGGGATCCTTTGCTTTCAATGCCTTTTTTAGTGCATCCAGCCTCTGGGCTTCCTCTAGTATCTTGCATTCTTCTTCCGCCCAGTACTCACCTGCTTCATCTAGCATCCAGGTTGGTATATCGAAGTCGTAGATTTGGATATTTAATAGCTTGGATAGGGCTTTCATAGCAACCTCGTCAATACTGACCAATCGATCATCTTGGAGAAACCCAGCAACCATGACTTCCACTACGACAACGGGCATGGGTGATGTGACATGTTCTCTAGTTATAGCCTGTGAAGTTCCGGTAGCGTGCAGTGATTTTAAAATCGGCGCCAGGTCTTTAGTTGGTAGTAGTTTCGTAGACAACGATTTTCTCGCTTCCGGCGAAGTCTCTTGGTCTGCCGATAAATGGTCCGGTGCAGTATAAAACGATGCACTTCCTGTCGAATCATTCGAGATCGTTTTCGTAGCATTCGGTGTCTCTAATAATTCCATGTTCTTTGAGTCTTGCTTCGTAGCATAAGAAGCCCCATGGAAAGCCTCCCAGATCTGTTCACAGTGGTCTAGCCCTTCAGGTGTAGCAAGCATCAAAGCTACTACACAAGCAGACACATCGAGTAAACTTTCCCCATTACTCCCTAGCTTGCCGACCACTCTCTGCATTAGGCGCTCTGCTGGAAAGCCAAATACGCGGGTCAAGCAGGACAAAATGTTGATCAGATGATCAGACCATTTTCCCTCGCCATATTTGAAAATAACCCTTGCGGCCGCTGTCAATCGTGGTTGGTTCGCGAGCGTATCTTCTAATCGTATGAGTGCGGGAATATATCCAGATAATCTTTGGGCCCAAAGATGAAGACGTGCTTGCAGGAGAAGCGGCGGCGAGGCTTTCGCATTCGAGATAGCATCCGCGAAGAGAGTGTTGAGGTCGACCATTATCTGGAACCACTCCTGTACGGGGAAATTCGAGAGCATAAAGTCCAAGACAGCAGTTGGAGGGAGGCCATCGATCATTGCGTAGAGTACGTGTTTCCAGCACCGTAACGACTCCGTGCTTCCAGTCTCGGTCCTAGTTAGGAGACGTAGAAAGACTAAACAGCTTGCTTCCACTTCGCTGAATTTACCAATCTCCCCGTTGTACGACTGCAGTACCGATAGAAGCTCCGAAGCAATCTCGTCAGGTACTTTTGTAATAGTCTTCAGACACTGAAGCATCGCATCAAGCTCCACCCTCATAAACTTCGACACCATGATTGCCAAATTCCTCCTATTTTCACTCTCTTGCATACTAATCATCTCCGTCCCGTTCCAGACCTCGACCATAGTATCAACAATCCGCTCCGCATTGCCTAAACTCTTACTTTCAATCATTCGATCAACACACCAATCCTCGATGGAATTCTTAACGCAATTATTTCCAAACATCTCATCCGAATCCCCTTCATACCCCACTTTATCATGAATCTCCAACACCGTCTTCACCATCTTCATCTCTGGCATGCAATCCAGTCGCGCTTTCATCTTATCGTCTAGCCGAGTGTAGCATGGATCCAAGTCTTTCACAACAGAGCAAAACGTCCCCAACTCTATTATAAAATGCGACCACTTCATCCCCGACTCCATATGCGTCCGCACCGCTAATTGGCATTGCGAGATACATCTCTCAATCCCGGCTACAAGCCACGGTTTCAGCAGCACATCGCATAATTCCCTCCCACTCTCATCATCATCCATAGCACAGAGTACGTGCAGGAGAGGGAGAATATGCCGACCTTGGATATCTTCTCGATTGGTGTAGATATCCAGTACGGCGGCATGTATGAGGTTTCTCGGCGTGTCTTTTATTTTGCTGGTTGCGTGGAGAACTTGGAGTGCTTCGTGGGTGATGGGGCGCTTGATCGCGAGTTCAGCGAAGAGGGCAAAATGTCCATCGCCGCCCTCCAAAACAGTCCCGACCGCAGCGCTGAGTAGATGCAACATCTCTGCAAGTGCTTCCTTGGCGGTCCTGGTGGTGGAGCGGCCTGGGAGCTCGAGAATGATACTCTTGAAGCGAACCAAGCGCTTCGCAGCGGCATACTGCACCACCAGTCCCTCCCTCAGCGACGCTTTCTCCCCACTCACAAAATCCGGTCCCTCCAATGCCAAAAGATCGTACAGCACAGCTCTTTTCTCAGCCCCAAGGTCCCTCCATTGTTCAAGCTTCTTACAATCCGGTCTCCACCTCGCCCAGATTCTCCAAAGTGGCGCCTGGCTATCCAAAACATGCTCTGGAATCAACACATTACCCTTCTTCTTCCCTTTACCATCCTTCAGCAGCCTTCCCATCCACGCCACAGTCTTTGCAGCACCTATCCAATCACATCTCAACCTCATACCCTCAAGCAGGCCCAAGAAGTCCCTAGAAGCTCTCCGTATGAGCATCGCAAAATAAGGAAGATCGTCGTTCAAGTTCCGTGTATTGGTGGATAGGAGCCCATGACACACCCCTTCTAGAAACCTCCCCGCTGCTCCAGTACCCACTTCCATATACGGTAAGAGTTGTCTCGCCCATAGAGCTTCCAAGTCGGAGACGGCTTGTTTGCAAGCGTGGTTCGCGGCGATGAGACTCTGCATGAAGCTGTCCAATCCCTTGTAACTCGCCGGCGCAATCTGCAATTCGACGTTGAGTAACGCTCTTATGGCATCGGCAGACATCGCATGCGCACATGCTGCGATTGCTACATCTCGTCTTTCATGCTGCTCAATTAATGTTCCCAGCCTCGCATCGAGTTCTCCTTGTGTGAGCTTTCCCTTTTTCTTGATGTAATAATCAGTGTGCTTGCGGAGAAGTGACCACGGAAAGACAGGATCCGAGGGCGAGTAAGGGCCGGCTGTAAAGGTAATCTGTTCGTGCCATTCGTCGCTGGGTTTCTGTTTCGTGAACAACGTTTTGTTGGACCAGGAAGGGAAACGCATGGTGGGTTCGCGGTTTGAGAAGGGGGCGATGAGTCGTGTCGCCATTGCGGGCGGTAGAATTGGGAGGGGCTTATTCTTAGCACGATGGTATTAGTGCGGTATTCTTGGGGACTTACGATGATTAGTGTGGGGGAAGATGGTTTGTGGGGATTCTCTTCCAGGTGCTTGGTTCAGTGTGGAGTTTGGGTCCGAACTAAAGACTGAGGGGGAACGAGGCAATTACCAAATCAAAAACAAAGCTCTCAAACATAAGCAGTATCTTTGATAGGATATGAAATAGAAAGTGAAGCCGTAAGAACGTGTGTAGCCAGGGTTTACAGACAAAAGGAAAGAGTAGTAACAATTCTAGGCGACAGTAAAAGAGAAAATGTAATCATATGCTACGAGAACCGGAAGACAACATTCCACGCAGATCGTTACCCGGAAGCAAGGGCAGTTAGTGCAAGTGCGCTATACTCCTGTGGTACCTAAAGGTTGACTCCTGCTCGTATAAGGCAGGCCGCAGCCAAGGCGGCGGTGCAAGGCGGAAACATGCAAGTTCACCGCAACCCCGAAACGAGCCAAGTGGACGGATTCCTCGTCTACCATAGCGATAACCACTCTAGCTCATCGTAAGAAAACAGCGCACCATGCGTCGGTTAGGCTATTTGAGTCTTAAAGCTCGCCGTATGAAGCTCACTTGCTTGGTAATTCGCACGAATTGGGAGCCGGGTGGCTGGTGCGTCACGAGCAGCCCGGTGCGATGAAGTGATATCTTGTAGCCTCGAAGATGTTAAGACGAGTAATGCGAAGTATATCGTTGGTTTTTTTTTGTATATTGTGCCTATTCCCGGCTCTCCTTGTACTAAACATAGTTGACTGCAGTTGTAAAACATGTTCAGCCGCACAACAAAGCCGAATACGAAGACCAAGAGCACATGCCCCGGAAAACAGTGGTATCTAACACGTCGCCGTGTCGCCAAATGCCGATCCACCCAATTGGACGTTCTGTTATTTAAAACACCTTCATTATCCATTATCCCCCCCGGGAGAAAAGGATGACTCCCAATTCAGGCACCCCAAACCAATCGAAACTCACATAACGACACACTTATCGCTATCTCGAACTGTACCACCATGCTGGCGCAAAAAGGCAGCAGCTTGACGGATGAAATCGCCGGTTTTATGGGAACAAATGCGGTTGGCTTTGGCATCTCGAACAGCCTCGCCAATCGAAAGATCGTAAGCCTGCCCCGTGTGGGAATCCTTAGCCGGACAGCGTAGACCATTAATTGCTTTCTGCTCTAGTTCAGGGACTGAGAGACTGTTAGCACAAGTTTGAGACGTCAATACAGGAGGTAGACTTACGTCTCGCGACATACGCCATGAACTCGTCAATGGCGAGACGGGTAGGTAGTTGATCCTGACTGTTATCGTCGAGCATAACTTTGGCTAGGTTCTCCAGCTGCAATATTGTTTCCAGGCGCACACCTTGAGACATCTCGTGCTGCTCAACCTGCAAAGCTGCCAGTGACTTTCCGTGGGGGTGGGCTAGGATACCGCGGATATCTTTCGGGGTGAATATCACCTTGCTGAGCGGATTGCGCATCACGCCACCATTGACGGTGATAGCTTGAACGAGTTCGCTAAAGTTGGGGGTATAAAGTCAGTATAGTTCATTCAAAGTTGGGTCAATGCGTATCGTCATGGTACACGGAGGTTACTCACGTTAAATCCCAGGCGTAGTTATCTTCCGTAACATAGAAGTCTTCTCGCGGAATGTCCTTGACCAAGTCTCCGTACATGGTCTCGTCGTTCACGTAGTTTCTTTCCAAGTTCTCGTGCTCCATATGCAAGAGACCCATTTCGCAATGTATTCTCAGGGTTTCGGGCAGCGTATCTTTCAAGGCTTGTGAACGCTTGATGAGCGCGTCACGAACCGTGTCATTGTCGGCGCCTGAAGGCTTCCCATGAGGACTGCGAATCCAGTTCATGGTCTCCTCCAAATCGGCAATGATAATGTCCAGGGCCTTTTCCGAATTGGCACAAACAGCACGTGCGACTCCTCGAATGCTGCCAGGAGGCCCTTGACCAACATCAGGCTTCCGACCATCGACAATCCTCTGGATTCGAGCCGTGTTATCGGATTGCGGGAGACCATTTCTCTTCTGCAGAGCCGCCAGATATTTCAAGTTCGTGAGAATAGCATTAGCCTTGAGTCGCAGTGATGTGTAGCCCTCGGCCAGTTCTTTTCGTGCACCTTCAAGATCGCCGTTGAGCTTTGGTGGTGGTGGTTGTCTAACATTTGAGATCAGCATAGCTCATCAAAGAGGGCATCTGAGAGAGATTTGTACCGTGTCTGCTTTACCGGCTTTCGCAGAGGCTTCGGGGCCTTACAGGATTGCTTCGTTGAGTTCCGCACTGCTTCATGCGCTGGTTCTGACGGCTTCTCGACAATCGCTGATAATCGAACAACATCGGAATCTTGAGGATGGGATTTCTTCAATTCGGCGAGGTTTTCCTTGGCTGCATCGAGCCATCCTACAGCAACATAGTGTTCAACAAGTAGCTTGCGCGCAGCAATCGCAGGAGGATGCCGTGCCATCGTCTCTAGCAGTTCAGATATGAGAACCATGTCCGGCTCGCCAGAGCCAGATGCTCCGGAAGTGGCCATTTTCGACGTTTCAAGGGCCTCACTTCCTTTTCTTCGTATAAAAACTGCCAAGTGAGCGTGGTGAATTGAAGTTGAATGTGCGAGGGGTGTAAGATTTGTAATGTAAACCGGTTCCAGGAATGTCTTTCAGACCCAACAGGGCATAAGTGCAGGCAAGGCTGATGTGGGTTGCTAGGTCAGTGTAGCGTGATTGGAATTGTCGGCCTGCACAGATCCATAGATGACTCCGTAGCCAGGTTCCCTTCGGACTGTCACTCTAGAGAAGGAGTGACCGGTGAAGGTGAGTTGCTGCCTTGCACGCACATGCATTGGGCTGTTGGTGCAAGCTAGCCTGATTGGGACAAGCGTGCGCTTACCCTTGTAATCACAGCCACGAGAGTGAATTGGTTGATAAGTCCGGGCGCTGAGAGGGTAGACTGACATATAAGACATTATCTCTCGTAATCTCGTAAGTAGCGATCTCCTATCACCGGGTCTTCTAACTTCTCCTCATTTAAACGTTTCCAGGCCTACCCCCGTCTGCCCCCGTCTGCCTCTGCTTCGGACGGAGCGGGCTGCATTCCAGCACCCTACTCCCTGTAGTCTTTCGATTCTTCAACCTCCGATAAACTCTTTGACAGTCATGCCTGCCTTTCGTTGGACTTGGAACACCACCATAGTTCGTATCTTTTCTCTCCCACGTTCCCCAACTTCTTCACCCACCAGCAGTACTCCCACAGCACATGATACCTATAGTCCTCACCACATCGTCTCGGCTCAACGCGTCTCTCCAAACCTCCAATCTCGCGCCTTCCGTCTCATACTCGACCCTCAGATTCTCTTTCAGGTCCTCCACGCTAGCTGAACAGCTCCCATTCCCACAGTGCAATTTCGCGTACCCTTTGCCCGCTAACTCCCCAAGATTTAAACTTTTACTTGTCTTAGCGTCGTGGTCGGGGGTATTGGTGTTCCATACCCGAGTTTCGGTAGTGCGTTTTGGATGTACGAAGGCGACGGAAGACGTGGCGGGAGAAGAGATGAGGAGATACGTAAGATAAGGCAACACCTGTCGATCAAGTGTTGTAGAGCCGTCTGTAGAAAGGACAGAGGATTCGAGGGTTGTGTAGATGGTGTCCTGCCAGTCGGCGAGGTTTGATTGCACCCAAGACGTGTTGGCGAGCGAGAGCCGACCCAAGATGACTACTCGTCCGGATGGAGTATCGGATGTGAGTAGCTGTGTCGCGATTTCGATTTTCTCTTCGTTGCCATTGAGTGGAATCTGCTCTTGGACGTCGAGTCTCTGACTCCCAGTCGAAAGCGCCACAGCATCCCACCCCAAACAAATCGCCAACAGCGCCAACATACCCGCGCCGAGATTCCTACTCGCAATCATGTCTTCTGTGTGTTAAAAGAAATCAAAAGTACTGCTCAATCGTGATTCTGGACGGGCTGCACCGTATCCTTATACCTAGTTTCGCCCAGCTCATTTCCCCTCAGCTCATCCTCACATACGCCCGGTTGCCCGACCCTCCGTGGCGGCATCTAGCACGCATGAAGCTACGCGCTTGCCAAAATACGATGCCATCCTTGTCTCGGCCCACCTGCCAGATCAAAACAGGTTAAAGGCATAGGCGGTATGCCGAAAGGCAGTTGGCGGTTGGTGGTTGGTGGTTGGGTGGGGGCTGAACGTGCTTTGGATGTCCAGAAATAGGTTCCAAATTGTACATATAACATGCAGATCCACCGCCGACATTGCCGTTGGAGTTCCGTGAGGGGACGCGACGTTTGGTGCGACAAAACAGCATTTTTTAGAGACGACACTGGGTGCAAAGGGTTTGCCCGCGAAACAATAATGTAGTGTGTTAACGCGCAGATTTATGTATGTAGGGCTTAGTGTGGATTGTGGGACCCCGGCTTTTGCCTCCGAGTTCATTATAGATATGTGGGACTGGACGAACTACAGAAGGGTTCAAGGAAAAACACGACGGAAGGTAAAGGCTGTTCAGATAATCATATTAAACATCTTGTTCAAACGTCTACATCCATGTAGGACTATGCGCATGTCTTGAATCCTCCATCACCAAAGCAGATCAGCATACTCACCCAGAACGCCCTCTTTTCCACCATCAAATATCTCACCAAGGCCGTCGAGCGCTAGAACAGCTTCTGCAAACTTCAACCCCCTCCTCCTCTCCCTCTCAATGTTGTCCCAGTTCCACTCAGTCTTCTCCATCTCTTTTGGCACCATAGCTTCTCCCTCTCCACTTACCACATCCTCATCCTCACCCTTATAAGCCCACCCTTCTGGTTTTTCAGGCAGCATCTCGCCATCCAACAGAGCCTGTTCGGCCGGTACAGTGATCCTCCCTTTCTTAATAACATACTTCGCAATCGCCGTCGCATAAATCGCCTTCTCCAGCTCCTCCTTACTTCTCGCCTTTACCTTCCGCTTCCCATTCTTCCACGGCTGTAAGCTGAACTCCTCACTCTGTCCATAGCCCGGCTTGACTATCCACGTCACAAGATAGAACCACTTTCTATCCCACGTCAAGAGCCTTGTCCACATCTCAAACTTCTTATACGGCAAAATCTCCCTTTTGAACTGACAGCTCACGCCTCCCAACGCAATCATGTGTCTCCCATTTGTTCCTTCAGATGCGCCAGGCCAGACAATTCCAAGGCTGCCGAAGATGCGGCCGATGGGTCCGCGAGCTGCTTGCCGCTCGATATGTCGCTTACGCTCGGACTTGAGAATCGCGTTGCGCATCAAGGCGGTGAAGAGGTGCGTGCGCGAGATATCCATGTCGGAGAAGTAGGTGCTGTTAGACTTGTGGAGATTGTAGTCCATTTCGGTGATGGGCGTGCGGGAGGAGGTAATTATGGGCTGGAAGAGCGCGGACGGGGGAATTGGAGTGGGCTGTCGATTTAGGTGATATGTGAAGGCGCGGAAGAAGCGGATCTGAAGGGTATGGCTGTCAATACATCTATTCTCTCGAGAGGCGGTGAAGTCGAATTGGAGACATACGTGCCACACGAACGGTATATTCTTGAAGTTTCCCAGCGCAAATACAATCGCCAGTATCTTCCATACACCACCAGGTTGTCTTACACCGACAGCCTCAACCCACCGCGCCAATACGCTGCGTACGGTCTCTACCACTACGCTCATTGCGGGTGCCATCTCTTTATCGTAGACTCCAATGCACAAGGTCGCAATTGCTAGAAAACAGACAAACGCAGACGTCAACAGAAGCGGATAACGAGTGTGAGTGCGATGCATCAAGGAGTGGCAAGACAGCGCTTATGGTCGCATCCGGAAGGTCTGAGCCTTCTTCAGACGATGGCGGTTCAGCTCATCGGGAGCCGAGGCTCGGAATAGTCGGAGCGTCAGTTCCGACGGATATAGCCTTGGCCCTTTTGGATCAGTATACATCTATACTACCTAGTTTCGCGCGAGAACGCTGAGCATCTTGAGAGCGATCCCACGGACGGAAATAAAAAAGGGGGATTGATGTTCTGTTACAAGATGCCTAGGCGAGTTTAACGGGCGATGAATTGCTGGTGTAGAGAACTAGTCCCGGTGTGGTCTAGCTCCTAACTGCCTCCAGTGCCCCGGCCTTCATCAAACCCAACCCTTTCACAACCTATATCATATTGAGCACTTAACTCAAATAGCTCACGTACTCGTATGTATTAGAATCTCGTGTACTTTATTGTAATACACTCCATAGTACTTCACACTCCGTAGACGTTTCTAGCTTAAACTAATACTCTCACAACACTAGAAAAGCGTGACTATGTAGAGTGTTTATAGGGTTATAGCAAGACTTTCAACTGACTAAAGTTGCGCCATAATGATCATCACCATCACTACTATGAAATCGCTGAGTTACTCGCAAGAGCGAAGTTTGACGCAAGGAACAAGCCATAATCATTCTATTCAACGGTTTTTAAAGAGTTCCACAACATCGCACCATTCGTATCTAACCCTTTCTTTTTTAGTTGTTTTTAAGAGTCTTTCTGCACTTGTGTATATGTTACGTTCCAAAGCCGAAGGTGTGAGTCTTGAGCACCGGATATTTTCGACATTACGAGGATGGACACACCTTTGAACAGCGACAACAGTAATAACAAACATGTTCGAACGTAACCTACATATTTTATAGATTGAATTCTTTTGTAACTATGTTTTCACTACATCTCAACCGCAAACATCTTTCTGCAGTGGAATCGTTTTAACAACAGGTCAAAGTTCTCCAAACATGTAGGCGAAAGCCATATTTCGACAAACTCGGCTATATCGTCCTCGATAGTAGTATCTTCAAAATACAATTCTCTAGGACAGCGAACAAGTAATTCTACATCTAAGCTTTTTCTGTTCTGTGGTCTAACAGAAAAGCTCCATCGTGGTCGACTTCTTTGCATTTCTCCATCCACCGGAACCGCGAATCTTTCCAGTCCTAGATATCCGTTCTATCGTTTTTGATTTCCTTTCTTGAACCCTAAACCAAGCTTTCCTATTTCCTAGTATTACTCAACCCCAGCAGTTTCTGTGTTTTTTTCGCGAACTCTGAATCTTGCCAGAACGTTCGCGCATTGACAGTTTGTTTTTTGTTTGGGGGGGTTCCTCGGTGTTCGAGAAAGACTCCTGTGGTGTTATTCCCCCCGCTCCCATTAATTACAAGAGCAGATCTACATAATTCTCGAGGGAACTCTTTTTAGCACTGCTAATCCAAGCCTCCAAGTTTGTAAATACGCACTGTGATATCTTGAATACAGCAGCGTAGCCAGGAAACCATAATCTTTTCCGTTCCCATGCTTTCAACAATCCTTTTACGACGAGAGAGAGAGAGAGGAAAATGCAACAAATCCTAACAACCAGTCCCTCATACATTGTCCAAGTCGTCGTTTTCATCATACTCCAGCTCCACATCTCCTATATCCGCTAAATCTCAATTTCCGATACAACCATCCAACAGATTTCGTCACTCTATAGAAGGTGACCAAGGTCTCGGTCTCTCGTCGACAACATTTGTGTTGGATAGATTATCCTTGACAGGAACGAACACAGAACCCCGTTAGAATAGAAAACACTATCTAACAAGACCGAACTCATCTTTCCATTGACGTCTCGGTTTTGGGAGAAGGCAAAGAGATCATTCAGCTGTGGGTACTGGTATTTTGGAGAAAAGGGAAAGAGATCATGTAATCGTTAGTACATCTTTTTCCCTCCATGAGAAAGATGGCATGGTGTATTTATCCAGAGTATGTGACATTAACGCGACTCCATCTAGGTAGTTAGGCAATATAGTGCGACTTATAGGCTTAGAGACTACAGATAAAACCGTCCACATTTATGCTGAAAGCATAGTCTTTAGAGATCATAGCGGTATCGTTAAGATAGTCTCACTCTAGCAGAAGAATATTTAGTTGGAATTTCGTTTCTCTTCTCTATCATGTCCAGGGAGTCGAAGATTTTTGTCACATTTTCCTTCCAACCAGCCAGAGAGCGAAGAAATATATTTTGACTTAAGCTTAAGACGCCCACATGGGCTACGTGTAACTTCATTTTAGTAGTCATAGGCTCGTTCGGTTCCAATTCGCCATAGTCGGTCATGTTTCCGAGAAGGTTGTCTCCTCAAACATAGCAGAATGTCCTCTAGACTTCGTCTATAAGAAATAGCTTCTCTTCTCCCACGAAATCATCATTTGAGATCATACCTATTATCAATCCAAAGCATTCCATCCAGCGTTATCTGTTGCTTTTTCGACGCGTCTTCCACATAGCTGCAATGCCGTTTTTTTTTAATAAAATCACACTTAGAGTTGCCAGACAACACACCAAGACATACAACACTCTAGAAGAAGTCTCTCCGTTTCCAAACATGACCTCCGGAAAGGTTAGTTTTGGAGGTTGTCATTTTTGCGCTGTTTAGGGAATGTGGTAGAGACCATCCATACGTTCTCGCTATTTTTATTCATTTCACGCACACAAGGTGCTCGATCTCCAGAACATTTTTATGGGGTTTATATCTTTCTCGACTGAAAGCGAAGAATCTTGCTCCGCACCATTTCCAGCGATATGGGAACGTTTCTTGTCGACCGAGGAGCCGCATTTGCTGAGTGTTACATGATAGAATTATCAGTCGTTTTCAACACTTTGTGCCGCCCTCATTCTTCAAGTTTCTCGTTGGAAGTAGAAGTTCGTAGTTATGCAGGAAGAGAGGAGCACCACTCTATCATCCTCAGTACATGTTGCTTTCAACAACATAACATTCTTGAAGAACTGGCCTTATATCCCTAAACAACCAACTCAAGACGGCATATCCCATGCCGAGGCTGTTGCGAGGGTTCGTTACCGACTCTCACTCCGCAGAACATGTGCAGTTACTGCGCAATCTTTTCCAATGTCGACGATATTCTAGAAGTTTTTCCCAAATCTCACATTACTCATCCCAGCCTGGGGTTTTTTTTTATAGCAAGCACTAGAAGACAGTATTCACATACTCGTAGTTATTTCTAGTTTTCGTTCATCACACCTCGTTCTTCCCTAAACACCATACAAAGCCCACCATATGGTCTTTGAAACTCGCTTTCCAACAGTGAAAGTTTCTAGAAGACAAGACTGCCATTACAACGGATGGTGCCATGTTATAGTTCTCCGACCCCGCGAAAGGCGCAAAACTTCTCCACCCCACAAGCTGCCCATCTCCAATTCTTTAATTTATTTTCGTCTTCTCGAGAAACCAGGATCCATATGCATGGAGTTTGTTCTTTTTATTTCTCTCGTCAAAGCACTCATACAACACTTCTGATCCGCGTTTTAAATTCACGACAAGTCGAATCCTCCGAATCCATCCCGTGCCTGTCCAAGGTCTTTCCAACCCCCAAAAAACACCCCACCACCACATCGTTGTGACAGTAGACAATTTTTCATCTCCAAATCCTCCCATCGGAATTCTCGATAGAACTTTTTCACATCCACATCCCCTCTCCAAATCCCTCATATCCCCACAGTGTTCAGTCTTTCTCATCCATCACAGCCACAGCCACAGCCACAGCCACATCCACTCCACCTCCTGCACCTCCTCCACCTCCATGCCCTTTACCAATCTCATCTTTTCCAACCCCCCCAAAAAAAGATCTCCAAACACTCTCCCACCACCCCCCATACATCTGCCCTCGAGATTTCCTTCATTCCCAAAACCCCCCTCCTCCCCTTCCCAAACACCATTCCAATCTCTCACCTCAAATTTTCGACCTCGCGAACCCACGGCTTCGCCAAGCCACCAAGTCAAACCCCCCATTAGAAATTTCCCGCTTGTCTTTTCCGTGCGGGAAAGAGGAAGAGAGGGAGAGACAGAAAGAGAACTCCATACATCCTCATAATGCCAAGTTCCGGAAGACTTCTCCCACCCATGCATTTGTGTGGTTTCACCTTTGATTTCCATCCTACTCTCCACTCCCCACTCCACTCTACACATATTATAAAACATAGTATATTTTAATCCACTCCACACCATCTGTAAGGACAGTAAAGAAAGAGAAAAAAGGCCCCGAGAAGAGGGTTTAACACCCCAACCGCCGCCGAGCTGGGAGTAGGATGATGGCTAGAAAGCATAGTAATGGCCACTATATCAGTAGTAGTAGTGGTGGTGGTGATGGTGATAATAACTGCCTCACCTCCCCACATCCAGGAAAGCAATCTCAATCAATCCGTTCGTCCGTTCGTTCGTTCATCCATTCATTCAAAAAATATGCATTTCCTTCCCTCATCGCCCACCTTCTCAACGTCAACCTCAACCCAGATCAAAAAAAAGTATCCAATCCAGAGAGCTAGATATAGCAAGACACTAAAGCAATCGGCCGGGGGCAATCGGAAGACAAAACAACATACAATACAGAAGATCCCTCCCTTCCTTCCACTCCACTCCACCGACGGTTCGAAATACTCGCCCCACCCATCTTTACAAATACAGAGAGATACCGGAGTAAAGTACCATTAACCTATGTGCATATGACCCCCAGCCTAGGACCGAAGGGATAACTTTTACGTATACCGAACCCATCGTATCCATTGAGAGTCGCAGGAGCTTCTGTGGACAGATGCTCGTCCGTGCCAAACCAAGACTCCACACTATAAGCGCCGCATGCCCCCCTTCTCCTTGTCCTCCCTCCCTCCCCCACCCCCGAAATCCGTCTAGTTTTTGAGACCCATCTTGTTCAACAGACCCCCACTCCTCCCCCCTATTGCTGCATTGCCGTCGAACACCTTGAGCAGACTCTTCCACACCTGACCGGGCTCCTGGGAGGCGTCGATCGGTTTCCAGATACCCGTCTTCTGGTAGTAGGTGACGACGGGGCTGGTCTGCTTGTGATATGTCACGAGGCGCTTCTGGAGGGCGTCGGCATTGTCGTCGGAGCGCTGGATCAGGGGCTCGCCAGTAGCATCGTCCGTCATGGACTTCTTGGGCGGGTTGAAGATCTTGTGGTAGGAGCGACCGGAGGCGGGGTGCACAAGGCGGCCTGTGATGCGGGCGACGAGAAGGGCGTCGTCGATTTGCAGCTCTACTGCGTGCTGGAGAGGCTTCTTGGAGGTCGTGAGCATCTCGTCGAGCTTCTCGGCCTGGGGCACTGTGCGGGGGAATCCGTCAAGGATGAAGCTGGAGATACGTGTTAGTAATGGCATAGGCGAAGAGACCATGGCAGACGCACCCCCTCTGGCACTCCTGGTTGTTGTCCAGCTCGCTCTTGATCATGTTGATCATGATCTCGTCGCTCACAAGACCACCGGCGTCCATGATTTTCTTTGCTTCCCGGCCCAGCGGCGTCTTCTTCGCAACCTGTGCCCGTAGCATGTCTCCGGTAGCCTGCGGTGATCAGCATCCATCTCCGCGTGCCATCAATGCGCCCCCGAGATCGCTCAGGGCGTGAGACGTACGAGATGGCAAGCGCAGAACTTGTCTTTGATCCGGGGCGCCTGCGTGCCCTTGCCTGCAACGTGTTAGCGGAACCCGCTTCCTCTCTCCACGCATTGCGCAATCGGCTGCGGGACACAACTCACCAGCACCGGGTGGCCCGATCAGAATCATCCGCACGCTCTCCGACGCCGACGACGAGGGGCCCGAGGTGCCGGCCAGCTTGTGCTCGAGGTCCACGATGCGCGACTCTAGCCGCGCGATGACACTCTTGAGGTCATCGACGGCGGAATCTTGTATGGGGGCCATTGCGACAGTGTGCGTGGAAGATGGGGCTTAGCGGCGGAGGATGGTGAGCGTCGTGGAGCTGATGAGGATGTTGTGGACGAGCAATGGCAGGCCACAAAGAGAGGGGAGCTTTGGTGAGGTTGTCGCGCTCGGCAGGAGGGAAAGGTTGGCCCGTGTCCCGAAGGCTCACCGAGGTCGGCAACACTCCAATAATTACCCCATGACGATCGGTCAGCCGGGCCTCTACGCATGCACGGAAAATTCTGTATGGCCAAGGCAACTCCAGCAAACGTGCACATGTTGACGTGTAAAGCCATCTCCGCATGTGGGAAGCCGTCCAGACCCGAGCAACGCGAACTGCGCACCAAACATGTGGAGAGCTGCAGCTCCCAAGGGGAAATACACATGTAGCATCAGATAATCCCTTGACCAAGGAGCATTGCTTCTCCAATAGGAACTGTGTATTAGAAGGAACGAATATGTATTGCTATCGAGCTTTCCTTCTCCGCCCTCATCGGGAGGCGGCATGTAAAGGAAGAATACAGTCAAAACGCAAAAGTCGATGCCGAAGCATACGAGCCATCTCCCAAACGCCGTCGCTATGCATCAAAGAAATACCACGCAATCAATAAGCCCGCAGCTTCTTCCCAGCCACGGGAGTCCCAACTTCGCCCTTGCGCTTGCCGAGCACAGAGTCCGGTGTAGACGGCATATCCAAGCCTTGGGCCTTTGCATAGTCCTCGTAGCACGTGGCATGGTAGTACTTCTCGCCCAGTTTCAGAGCGTCCCGTAGCACCCAATCGCCAGCCTCGGCATTTAGTGACGCTTCCCAGCCGTCTTTGCACACGCCACAACGAGGCTTCTTCAGGGGAGAAAAATTCGGGGGAGCAAGGACATAACGGTCTTTTGTCTGCTTCTTGGGTGCGGCAGGTGCACCATTACCGTTACCGGGCTGCTGGGGTGAGGTCTCGTCGGCTTCCTTGTAGTGAGCCCATTCCTAGCATCTTGTTAGCCAGTTTTTTTTTTGAGGATTTTCTTTTTTTGAGATGGTGTACGTACCTGCTCCCCAATGTACCAGCTCCGGTGGATGCCGCGCTTAGCTGCGTCTGGGTCCTTAACCTTGAAATGCCAGTCCATATGACGCGCCTTCTTCTCTTTGCCCTGTGCTGTAGCTTCAAACCGTCGTCCACAGGTGCTGCATAGGTTCGGGTATGCCTCGTAAAGCCGTGAGATGAGATGGAAACGGGGCCTTGATGGGGTTAGCAAATTGCTCAATTAATGCGATAGAGAACTTACTTCTTCAGTGACGCCGTCGTTAATTCAATGTCACCGTGCCCGCTCATAAGCGCAGACGACTGACGTGTCATTGGCTCAGACGCCAAAGGAGTCGAAATGGCGGGTGTGGCAGGGAGCGGAAGTCCCTTGATGGCGTTCAGTAGCCATGCAGCACTGCCTTGTGCTGCAGCTGCCGGCGGCGGGAATTGTGGCGGAGGCTGCAAGGCAGGCACTGGCGTGGCACTTGCGGGTTTACTGAACTGCGCGAGGATGTCGGCAAGATTCGGAGGAATAGCTGGGACGGCCGCAGGAACAGCTGGTGTCTGCACGGGGGTTGATACCGCTGGAGGCATGGAAAATGGCGGGAAGAACGGCGCGGCGGCTGGTGTAGCTGAGGACTGTCCCGGTGAGGATAGGCGTTGAATCAGATCTGCCAGATTCGGAGTCGAGGGTGCTGGGGGAGGAATGTTGGCCTGAGGCACCGGCGGCCTCGCGCTTGCATTCGCATTCGCAAGCAACTGCGCAAGGTTCAAGGGAGGATTGCCGGCTGGCGGTGGGAACGTCGGAGCTGCTGCTTGGTGAGGCGACTGTATCGCCGGCGGTGGGTACGACACAGGGGAAATAAAGCTGGGCATCGGCGCAGGCGGTGCTAGGGCCCTAATCTGCGCTCGAACAGCCTCGAGCTGCTGCGGTGGCAGAGTCTGTGTGTCAAGAACCTTCTTTAGCTGCAAAAGAGCCTGAAGCTTGGTCTGGAGGGCTGTATCGGCAGGATTGTAAGCAAAGGCCTGTTGGGAGTTCGTGATGAGGTTGCCGACTTCTGTCTTCAAGTCCGACAAATCATTCGAGGACATGGGCGAGGGGAACGACTGAGGTTGGGGTGTGCCATAGGGACTGGGTCCTGGCGCAGGTGGAAAGCTTCCATACTGCTGCGGTCCCGGAGTAAAAGGCTGTAGATTTGCGTTAGCGTCTGCTATTCGAGTGTTGAGAACTGGAATTACCGGTCGAGCTCGCGGATCCTGAGGAGCAGCATGGCGGCTGCCATTCTGCGGCGGCGTCGGAGTACTCCGCCAGGCTGTAGTCGTCGCGGGTCTAGGAGGCAAGGCGTGCATCGGACGGCCAATGGGGGTCTGCTGGACGACTGAACGAATCTTGTTCAAGGCGCTTTCAATGTCACCAGTCACCTCAGGGGGAAAGACGGGACGCGGATCCATCGACTCGGGCACAGGCTGCTTCCACGTCTTTAGCAGACCTTCCATGGCCCTACGCATTGTGTCATTCATGACCAGGTAGGAGTCCATGAAGGTGCGGTAGAGGTTGCGGCCGAGATACACAGTGTATGGAGTGCCGACATTTTTGACGATGGAATCAAGCACATAGAGCGATGGAAGTTTCCACTCGGGGCGTGTCTGGCAGGGTCAGCATATGCATTCGAGGTGTCACGAGCGGGAGCAAGAACGCAACAGATGACGGAAGTTAGCAAGACTCACCGTCCGGATGTGGTCCTCTAGCTCGTGCGATATTGCCTGGGCATGCTCTGTGTTCTCTTTGGCGATGATGGTTAGGTTGCTGATCTCGGGTCTACTGTTGAGCTTGAGATCCTGCAGGGCGTCTTTGAAGTCTGCAGCGACCTCGGCAGATGGTACAGACATGATGATGGGCAAGGGTCGCTAGACGGTTAGAGGGGAGTGTGGGACGGGAAATGTGAATGAAGAAAGGAAATAAAGCTGATGGTCTGTCGTCGAAGGTCCAGGGCAGGTTGGCTCTCTTGGTGAGGGACAAAATGGACGAACTGCTTCCGCGCTCTCGAACACACAGAGACTATTGATCTTTTCGCCTTGTTGCTAGCTATGGTGTCTCGCCAGGCAAAGACGGCAAAGACAGCAAAGAGCTGCGCCGCGTACTTAAACAGTGAACACCTCGCAATCCTCCGCCACAGCCGGTCCACCCAGAAGGTCTGTACCTTTCCTCCTCCCTGCCAGCCGGCGCCGAACAGTGCGCGACCGCAATGAGCCGCGACGGGCCGCGCAGAGCAAATGTCTTCGATGACGACCTGCTGCGGAGGTCACGATGACGGAAGCGCGGTTGAGAGCGGAGCGAGCGAGAGAGCCTGTTGCGCGGGGCGGGTGGTTAGTGGGCTGGTCGCGCGAGAGCCTAAGTAGAAGGAAGGAGGTGCAGGTGTTTGCTGCTTGCGGTGGCACACTTGGCGCGTCGTGAAGGGAAGGCGCGATGATGGGAGTGAGACGGCTGAGGCAAGCACCCGCGGTTCTTTCAGCAGGGGCTTGGCGCGCGGCCGGCCGGCTGACTCAGCGCGGCGTGACCTTGTTCCGGGCCGCGTCGCGCCTTCTTCGACAATGCGGTCGTTCTTTCTTCGACGACAGCATCGCCGCTGCCCATCAGCCCACCTCTGCCTGCCACCCGAGCTGCCAGCTGTATCACTGCACCGCTAGCCCACGAGCGCGCCAATCAGAATCGCCATGGAGGACGTCAAGTTCGCACGCTCGCACTCCAACTCGCCGCTCCCGGAGGCTGGCGACGACCCCGACGACCCCCAGCGCCCGGACGTCGAAGAGGAGAACGCAACGCCGAACCCGCCCATTGGCGACCCCGACCAAGACATGGAGGTCACGGAGGAGAAGGAGGAGATGCCCGATGCGGACGACATCCAAGAAGGCGGCCTTTCAGACAATGAATCGGTGCTCTCGGAGCTCGACGACGACCAGTTCGACACCTTCGACCCCAACAACATCGCCATCGAGGAGCGTCCCGCGCAGTTCATCGACGACACCAACGTCAACCTGATCGGCGTGCACAAGCGGAAGCGGGCCGAGGGCGAGGGCGACCAGCCGAAGAAGAAGAAGAAGAAGCAGGAGAAGTCGCGTCGCAAGAAGAACAAGGACGACGAAGTCAGCGCAGGTGACGAGGCCGCGCCTTCTGCCCGGGGCAAGCGGACGAAGAAGGCCAGGGAAACCAAAGCGAGGGCCAGTCCAGAGGTAGAGCCCGAGGAGAACCTCACTCCCGAAGAGCGTGCGTACCACTGCTATCCGCCTCATGTCTATATAGAGGCTAACCGTCTTCTCTAGGTCGAAAACGCGCCCTCAACCGCCAGATCGATGCCATCGTCAAGCCGGGCGCCTCGCGCCGACGCAAGAAGGGCGACATCGACCTGGACGGCATGGCTGATGAGGAAATCAGCGAAATGCGCTCTCGCATGGCAGCCGCCGCCGAAGCCGACAACGAAGGCCGCAAGCGAGGCGAGCCTGCGCGTCACAAACTCAGACTGCTTCCCGAGGTCGTCGCCCTGCTCAACAAGAACTCGATCAAGGAATCCATTGTCGACCCTGAAATGAATCTGCTCGAAGCCGTGCGCTTCTTCCTGGAGCCCCTGAGTGACGGGAGTCTGCCTGCATATGACATTCAAAAGGAGCTGTTCGCCGCGCTCATGAAATTGCCCGTAAACAAAGAGAGTTTGGTCGCGTCCGGCATCGGCAAGGTCATCATATTCTACTGCAAGAGCAAGCGGCCCGAGCTGAACATCAAGCGACAAGCCGAGAAGTTGTTCACCGAGTGGACGCGCCCTATTCTCAAGCGCCACGACGACTACCGCAAGAAGGAGTTCGCCCAGGCTGACTACGACCCAACGTACGTACCTCTCCATACCACTGTGGTATTCTAGCTAACATATTTCAGAAACGTTCCCACACGAAATCCCCAGAACAGCCAGGCTGCACACGCAGCAGCCCAGCGCGCCAAGGCTCTCGAGCCTGAGAGGAACTTTGTCCGCGCCCGCATGGAAGCTAGCCGATCGACCTACACCATTGTCCCGAAGAGCAATGTCGTGTTCAACGAGAACAGGCAGAGGGGCCAAGGCGGCGGTGGCGAGGACATTTTGAAGAAGATCAAGGGACGTGGCGGCGGAGGTCGACGATAAGACAATATTTTTTCTTCCCTATTGCGATATGTTTGGTCTAGTGCTTTCGAGATTGTATCAATTTCTACTTGGCATTTCCAGATGGGAGTTTGGGTTGTGCCACCAGTCAGCAGGGCAGACAAAAGCGCCGAGAATGGGTTTCTGGCTTTTGAGTCTTGCTTGCACTGCATGTGGCCGGAGCGGGCTATTTCGGCTTTTTTGGCCCTAGCTAGATAGCGTGTATTGTATTATTGCGGAATGGAATGTCGATGAGCGTATGGTATACGGCTTTTTCAATACTCTCCCTTTCCCTTTCTCCTTGATTGTATTTGTATCCTCTTACCCCATGGGCATCTGCGCTACTCGTTCACATCGCACAATCTTACCCACCCACACCTCCTTCCTACTCGCCCTGGGCACTTCGCTGCTAACCCATCTACTGATACCCAGCACGAGCTTATTATATGCTTTGTTTGTTTGTACTCGTACGTATTGTACTCCCTGCTTATCAGGGCTCGTGTTGCACATGCTATGTACCGGTCAGCAGGCCCCGTTTCGCTTTCAACGGCTGGCAGGTTTGTGTATCGAGACTCGTATTCATGTGGGGTGCGGTACGGTACGGTACGGTATACGCATATCTGCCTAACCGTTCCACGTGGGGATACGATGGTGTGGGGCGGTGCTTGGGGGGTTGGGTGGGATTGTATGGGATTGTCTGAATGTTTCTGACTGCTTGTGTAGTGTGTATATAATGTGTATGGTGTAATATGGTATGGTATGGTATGGTATAGTACAGTACTGTATGAATCCCTCCTACTAGTCATCTAAAATATACATGATATAAGACTTGCGCCGAGACACTGGGGTCTAGGGACGCATATATGCGAAAGCTGGATACGGGTCTCATACGTAGTAGGTATTGGGTTAGCTGAGGGCAGGAAATGTATTGAATCTTGATAACGGGAGTCTGGATTCGCGGGGCTTGGGATGGCATGGCATGGCTTGGGATGGTGTGAGTGGGTCGAATCGAGTCGCGTGCGTAGCCGTGCTTGGTGCTCCGCCCGCACCGCACCGCACCGTTCGTGCTTGGTTGGGGTGTGGTCACTGTGGTGTGGTGTGGTGGGGCAGTCGGTCGGTCGGTCGGTCGGACCGTCCGGCTCTTTACTTTCTTGTCTTGTTCAATCGGAGCTGGGCTGGCTGGCTTGGAACACTGAATCGAGCCGAGAGAATCGATTTATCTTGCTTGCCGCCCGAGTCGAGATTTCGCGGCGAGTGGATGGGTGGGATGGTGTGGTGTGGTGTGGTGTATACCACCTCCATTGCTAGATCGAGATATGTACAAGAGTTGGCGTGGCGTGGCATGGCATGGCGTGTCGGGAAAGGGGAGAAAATGAAAGGAAAATATGGGCGGGCCGGTATCTAACGGGAATCTCGGTATACCGAGGGCGAACGTTATACAAGAGTACGTGCCATATGTACCTTACTTTATCACCTTATCTAACACCACCACCACCACCACCACCACTACCACCAATCAGACCAAACCAGACCAATCCACCCACCCCCGAGTCCAGTGAACCGTTAACTAGGTGGCTGGCTGGCTGGCTGACTCAAAGCTGTCAAACATACCATATTAACTCCCTCACTGACTCACTCACCCACCCTTCCTTTCCCAACACACCAAGCCGAACTAGGTTATATTATGCTAGTCTACCCACTCTTCACCAATCCTCCCCTCCCCCTATTATCTAATTATTCCGGCCTTTCCCTTTTCCTTTCCCCTTCCCCTTTCCCCTCCTTCTAGATGAAAAATCAAGATACCCGATCCCTTTCCAGGCCCACAGGCGAGGTCCGTATCTGCACGCTATTTGGACAGGGCTAGGCGATTGGGCATGGGGGGAGGTATTGAATCTTGGTCCTGCGGTACTGTGGGTGATGAGGTAAGCAATAGCGGGGTTTTCTTTCGTATTGTATAGAAGAGTGCGGGAGATGTGTGCTAGGAATGTGATCCTGTGGATTACTGGATGATGATGATGGTGGTGGTGGTAGTGGTGGTGCTTGCTGGATATGCATGATGCAGGTATGGGGTACGGTACTTTGGAATCGAGATTGATGTGGTATTGAAGGTGCGCTATAGACAAGAATGATTCTGTATCTATTAGATAATCGCGTGCCGCCGGGGAAGACGAAAGGGGGGATAGAAGATCGATCGATTGGTAAGTAGGTTGGGTAGGTATTATCGTACATAGACTCATAAACTCTCACAGACAGTCATATATACATACATAATAAGAAAGGAAAACTTCCACCTGCGCCCCTATCTGAATTCCGTACCTCCATACCATCCATCGTATCCCTACCTCTGTATTCCTACCTCCGGTTCACAATACACAATACACAACAATGGCCTTTTGAAACTCCCCCATTATCCAAATCCCTACGACCATCGCAATCATACAAATATACATGACCAAGCTATCAAACTCAAAATACAAGTGCCCGTATCTCCCAGTCCGAGGAAGGTTGTGGCTGCAGGCCATCCGTCAAAAGACGGGACGGGAGCCGCGCAGAGTAAAATACGCAAACAGTTCCTCAACGTAGTATTCCTACGATGTGCCTGTCTGTCCAGCGCCACAGTTCCCGCAGCGATAGCCTCATTTTCATAACCATTGTACCAGCGTAGCTTTAGCGGGAGGAAAAGCCTGTGATGTGAGTCGAGAACGTACAGCCTACATCCCAACACTTCAACTCCCATCAAGCTCCGGAATCGACAAACTCGGCGCCCTAGCAATAACACTCCTCCTCCCCAACCCCATCAACCGATTATAATGGGGCCGAATATCGAAATCCCTAAACGCCTCCGCAGTCCCAATCCTCACACTCCTAAGCACACATTTCCCATCCTTGATCCAGAAGATCTGGAGGCAATTCTCCAAGGGCATAGCCAAAGCGATCGCGCCCGGCTTAAACACATTCGTACTGATCTTCGACGCGCTCTTCTTCAATTTCCGCGAACTCAGCGTGCCTTTGGCGGTGTACTCGAATTGAACGATTTCCGTCATGGCGTTGATGGCGACGATGGTGGCGCCTGTGGGGGACTGCGTCGCGTGCACGATCTTGGTGGAGTATGTTTCGTTTTGCAGGGTTCCGTAGCCAGGGAATGGGATGAGTATCGGATACTCTTTCCCCAGGAATGCGGTCACGAGGGCGGAGCGACGGTTCGAGTCGTAGAAGACGCTGGTTAAGTCGCCGTCGTTCAAGGTCCAAGGTGGCATTTTGAAAGAGCGCGATTGTTCGGATATAGTGCTGACGGGCTCGCGAGTACAGTCCCACACGTCGACGTATATGCAGTGGTCGCCGAGTTGTGTCGCTACTACGAGTCGCTTGCTGTCGGTGGAAAAGTAGATCTTGCGGCATACGATGGCTGTTTGTCGTTGTCGCTCTTCCGCTTTTTCGATGGAACTTAGACCTCGCGCACCGCTGGCGAACCAGCCGGATTCAGATTTATGGGTTTCCGGGCTGGTCGATTCGTCACTCGTGGTTCGTCCAACGGGAATCGTGCGCTTGTGGGAGACCCCGCCTCGAAGTTCGTAGACGTGGATTTGGTGGTGAAAGGCGAGAGCTTTGACGCCGCCTTCTAGGCTGAATATTTGGATCTGGTCGTTTACAGATGCTGCGACGAACTTGTCGTTTCTTGATACCGCAATGCATACTTCGCCAGCTCTTCCGGAGACATCGAGATCAAGCTCAGATTCAGGTGTGACATTAATGCCGTTGAAAATTACAAGTCTTCTGGTCGCAAGACCACCTGCGACTATAATTGCGCATTTGTGATTTCCTGCTGCCGCGGCTTCGATGCCGGCGACTTCGTACTTGCAGCCTTGGATCGCCGAAGTATCGTTGCTTGGGATATCGAAGCGAACTAGATGGTCGGCCCCATTTCCCCATAGTAATAACGAGTGGCCTGCAGAGGAAAATGCGAATATAGGTTCTCGTGGCAAGGGAAACGCTTCGCTCGTTTTGGTGGTCGGTTTTCTCCGTATCGAGTTCGCTATTCTCACTGTCCGACTTGTCGACTTCATTTTGCCGAAGCTAGGTGCGCTTCTCATTGAATCTGTGGAGGGAGTATAGAGTCTTTCACTTGCGATATCCGATGCCGACATGGAAGTACCTTCCGCAATGCTTTCCACAATCGAAGGTGTATGCACTGGAATCGGAAGCTCCACTGACAGTCGAGAACTGACAGACATCGGGATAGGTATGTTCAGAGATTCGTTGAGCGGGCTCACGGGGTAGTCGAAATTTGAGTTGCGAGAATGCGAACGAGGTGATATGGGGCCTATCGCTGGACTGACAGGTGATTCTGTGTATCGTGGTGGCTGCTGTCCTGGCGACGGTACTTGGACATCAGGGTCGCTCGGTCGTGAAGAGTGTGTCGGAACACTAATGTTCAGGGTGGACGATGAAGGTATGCTCATGCCAATACTTCCAGAATCCGATATCGAGCGCGAAGCAATAGAGGCCGAAGTTGCGTCGTATGAACCTGAGCTGGAGTCGCCGATACTGTACTGGCCTAGACTGTAATCATCGATGGTAAGATTGTCGAGGGCAGTCGAAAGATGCTGGAAAGGTTCGATCAAGCGCGCGAACTTGATATTTTCCCCAGCTGCACAGCTCGGGCATTGTATACCTATACGTGATTAGCATTCAGGCGGCATTCACGATGGTGATTGGTGCATACCTTCTTTCCAGTTAACTATCGGAGAGTTATCTTGCACACTCTTTGAACAGTCAGCCTCAATTTCGTATTCGCTAGTTTTCAGCATGGAGCAGTCCGCCAAAGAGCACAACGCTCCACTCATTGACCTTTTGCAGCCACCAGAATATCTGGTTGGATACACAGTCATAAGGCGTGCATGCAACGAACTTTTCCACGTGTAGGATTCGCTTACCTCGTATGCCCACTTATCGCACCAGCGTAACTTATACTCAAGCCACTTCTTCGGAATGACGTGTAGCTTTGGGCAGTTGACAATATACACCTGCAAATGCGACCCCTCCAACTCTTTCGATAGTGTCTCTCCTTTCGGAGAGGTCATTTTGATCATCCATTCTTTCACCATCTCCTGCATGTCATTCGATGTAACTCCGGTTCTTCGGATGCTGAACTGCTCGTAGCCGGAGTTGCGATTTGACAACCATTCCCCGAAGCTTGTTAGGGCCGATCCCAGGTAAGGGTTAAATTCAGAAATCGTTCTGCTATAGCTATGATTCCGTTGAGGTGCAGGTCGGGCGGATGGTAGTTGTAGCTAGCATGGAAGTTAGCTCTTATCGATCTCCCACTGACTTCAAACTTATGAGGAAAACTTTCACCTTCCGGTTGCCATTAGACATATGGATGGCATGGAAGCAACTTACAAAAAGAGAGTCTTGCCGTGTCAAGAAGCTATCGAGGTCTTGATTCCAATCCAAGAGTGTAATGGCCAACGAATCCAACAGAGCTGGCGTCGGCTCCATCGGACCCTCAATATGAAAGATCGAAATAATGAGACTGGTTCTAGCATGCCATATCTGCTCCAGAGTCTCATCCGTGTCGACACTGATTTGCATCGAGCCGAGCACACCGGTCTGTCGACGGAGGTCAACATACCGCTGGGTTATTGCGCATTCAACAGCCCATAGGCAGTCGAAAAGCACCCAGTACGCATCTATCCAGTCCTCCTCCATGGTGCCGTGGACCAAAGGCGTGACAAATGCCTCGTGTCTTATGTCCAGGGGATACTGCAACAATCAGCAGGGAATAATAAGCTCTGTTGGCGGCACGTACAAGTCCTGCTGCATAGGTCGGCAAATTCGCATTCGTCCATTCCCGTATATATGGATTCTCCCTGGATGTCTCATTAAAGGAGTTCAAGATCTCGGCGAATAGGTCCGAGACAATGAAGCGTTCCACACCAAGTAACCGATCATCTCTCCACGCCGAATTAATGGCATTCTGCAATCGTCGTTTATCGTTCGCCGTCAAAACTTCCTTTCGGAGCAACAAGAGCCGCAGTCCAGAAAGGATTGTTTGCGCCAAGATGTGTCTAGGGCGTGTGAACTCCTTCGTCATGACTGTTGTCTGACTCGAAAACAACCGGGTCTTGACATTGACAAGGTAAAGAATAGTGGAAAAGAGAAGTTCAGGCGGCAACAGGCACGACAAAACATACGGCGGTAAGTCCGTCACGCCCGTCGCGTTCCCGCTGAGATAGCATCGCTGAAGGTCGAATATCGTCTTGATCCAAATGACCGTCTTCACAGTCTCCCCCACATTCCTCGAGCTGTCATCCTGGAGTGACGAGTCGACAGCATGCTGGCCGATAATTTCTCGTACAATATTAGCGACATCGTGTCTGTCCTCGAGGTATCTCCAGACGTCCGCGAGGGCAGAATGCATATGTGAGAAGCGTGAGAAGATGTAAAGCTTAGGTGACGACGACGCGGGGCAGGCAAAAGTCCAAGTCCAGGGTACGAAACCTGTGACGAAAGATGTGGCTTTCGCAGCAGAACGAACGGTATTGGGTTGGGAAGGGGCTTAGGAGGCATTGTGTGGCAGGATGAGAAATGGCCCTCGTCTCCGAGTCGCAAAAGCTCGAGGCTGTACGTGTGTGTGGTAGCGCTGCGGACAGCGCGTGGCCTTGGCTGCCACATTCCCAGATAGGCCCAGTAACGACGCAGTGGTCGGGTTGGGTGACTAGGATTGTGTAATAAATCGACCCCAGGAAAGTTGTAGCTGAAGCTCGGACATCCCGATCGACCTGACCGGTTTTTGGTCACGTGAGTGGGTATGTATGGATAAAACCAAGTCTAGAGTGATCGAATACGGAAGGTAGTGACATTCGACTGACACACGGAACCGGTGTATTGGTCCTGCGATTCGACAGCTGCTGATAGCCGCCGTCTTGCTTGCGGCCGGGTCGGTGCGACAGCTTGATATGAAGGGCTGAGATTGTGCAACATTGTTATATTATCTTGGAATGCAACTCGGGTATCTTGTACTATAGACTGTACTCAAGCTCCATGAATGAGCGACGCCGAAGTACAACACTCATTATGCGCAAATGCGAGCCGGCCCATGTGCCGCTTACCAAGGACCGCATGCGGGACATCGTATAGAATTCAAAACAGACATGTCGCTAACAAGCGACGTCCTTCGGCTACTCATTTAAGCCAGCCCCATATAAATGCCACCAGTGCCTTGACATTCTCGGCCTCCCACACCGGCGCTTTTGGATTCGGGAGCTCCAATTGTCCTCTCCGCCGACCCGGTACCACTACTTTGGGAGGCGGTCGATGTATCTGCATGGATGCGTTACGTCGCCACTTCAGTGGGTTCCAGCCGTCCGATTTGACATGGTATGCCGCGACTAGGGTAAAGAAGGCCAGAATCTGCAGGTCAAGTTAGCGTACTTTGAAGTCAAGTAGGTGTTGGTGGGTGGACTGACTCCGACGTAGGACGCGATGAAGTCCGGCACCGAGAAAGGCTTCACGAAAGCGCGCCAGTTGTTGAACAAGATAAGCAATAGGCAGAACAGGAATCCGTAGTAAGCGCGGAAGAGCTGGCCATGCGTCCGATAGGGGTATTGCTTGTCATCGCGGTTGAACGCACTTCGGTTTTCGAGCGTGTGATCGTCTGCGGCGGCTTTGATTCTGTGGTAGAACTGGATATAGGAGAGGCAAATGACGGTATAGCAAATGAGCTCTGACACCACGGCGTTGTTCGTGATTCTTCCGAGCACAACCGAAGGAAAGGGCTTAATCGCCAGGAAAGCGACGAGACCGAAACACCAGCTCACTGTTATCGTGGCCAGTGGAACTCCTCGAGCAGTCGTTCTTTCAAGCCTTCTTCTGCTGTTCTGGAACCACAACGGCCATGCTTCGGGTATACTGGCAAGCGCGTGCAACAGACGACTTGAGTTGTAGAGCGCGTTGATTCCGGACGTCGTAGCAGAGAAGATGAAGAAGCCGTTGAAGAGGGACGGCCAGATGCGAATGTGGTTCCGGACTGCTGCGAGCACAAAAACACTGTTGTGGCCAGCGCGGATAGCATTGATTTGGATGTTGACCAAGTTAACGTCGTTGTAGGGCACATTGAGTCCCCCGACAAATGTGCCCAGAATATAAAGAATGGAGATACGGATGGTCAGCTTCTTGGTCGCAAGCTTGATTGTTTCGTGTTTCTCCAGATCTTTATTCTCCGGCGCCGTAATCGCAATCGTTTCGAACCCGACGAAAGAGAACAACGTCGTAGCTGTTGCCGTCCAGAGAGCCAGAAAATGCCCCATGTCGCCCTTGATCACTATGCCGGGATCTGTATCGTGCGAGGGATGCACAATTAGGCTGTCGGATGAGAATCCGTACGGTTTGTTCCACGTCCAGAAATGATTACCTTTGTGCACTTTCTGCATCGCCGAAACAATGACGTTGAAAACAATCAACAGCGAGATGAAAACGATCTTGATGACACCAAAGATGTACTCGATCTGGCCGTAGAGACGCACCGGAAGCATGTTGATCAAGCCAACGAGAATCAGGAAGAGGAATACCCAGACAGCGGGATTGTATCCATTCGTGTCCCATTGGAGAGTCGCATCTGGATAGCCAACCGATTGGAGATATTCGGGATCGAATTTGAATTGCCACAACTGAGCGATGGCTAGAATTTCTGCCGCAAGAATGACAACCCACGCAAACCAGGTGATCCATCCAGTTGCATATCCAACAGCTGAATCGATGAACCGACCAGGAAATTCGAAGAGAGGGCCTTGTACCGGAAACAGCGCTGTCATCTCGCCCAGGCAGGCGATCACCGACCACATAACAGAACATGCCAATACCATGGCAACGATGGCAAGCCCTGGACCGGCAATGTAGATGGCCTTTCCACTGTTGAGGAAGAGACCAAAGCCTATACAGGCGGAGAATGCCATCATGTTGACATGTCGTTCCTTGAGCTCCGCGCTGCCGAAGTTAGTTCGGTCTATCAATACATTGGACGAGTCCATATACCTCAGAACTGTCCGTCTCGACGACATTGTGGACGGCTCTCTGCTCGATCCGCTTGTTCCACTTAATCGAGACCACATTCAGCGTTTACTAGCGATTATTTTGCACAGTCTTCTCAGCAAAGTAGACTTAGCATTTCCCAGACGATTGAGAGGAAAAGGCTAGTAGGGGAGACCACGAGCAGCGACTGCTACCACTACATAGGACGGTCGCCGAACAGCTCTCGTATTCAATATAAAAGCCAGCGAATGGATGCTAAAAAAGGGTCTCAGGGGTAGCTGCAGTACCACCGCTCAAACCTGAACGCCTAGTTCAGCTGCAAGACAAGGGAAGGCGGACAGAAAGCAGGAAGACGTTCGTTCATCACCGGCAGGTCGTACGAAAGCAGCAAGGGCTCATCGGCCTTCTCCCGTTGGCAGGCATTTCTCGGTCGGCGGTGCACGCGGGCGACAGAGTTCCAGGCCGACACCCAAGCGACATGCTGTGTTGCCGCTGCGGTGGGAGCAGAAACAGGGATTGATACGAAATACGAATAATCGCCCTGGTCAGATCTGCGAGAAAATTGGTGGGGGTCGCGGAGAGGCTTTTGCCCGAGCGCCTGGAGGTGGAAGGTCCGTGCACAGGCGATCGTAGATTGGGCAGACCGGCGGGAACCCGTTATCAGTGGCTGGCGTACATCCAACCTCTTCCGCTTCGGACTTGCGCTGTGTATTTTATATCAAGTATACGAGAACTCCTTAATCGTGACTGCCTGAGGCTTGAGGCTCTGGCAGATCTATCTAAGCCACCCTGCCCCTGGAGTTCATGGAAGTTGATGCCCGCGTCATCAACAACGCCGCGCTAGAAGGTAGGACTGCGCCGAACAGTGAAAGATACCATGTAACGGGGTATTAGTTTCTAGCAGCAAAGTGCATGAAGTAGTTCAGCCTTGCTGGCACCGTCGTGAATCAACCAGGCGTTAAAGGTCACTGATTGAGGTTCAGCAAACCTCAGTATGTAAACCAATCTGCGAAGAAATCGATAATCCTCGATCCTTTGATTCCTTCCAGACCTCACGTCATTTCCCAGCATCTGTCTCGCCTTATTTAGCGCAGTGGTACATTCGCAAGATCGAAGGCGGCCTGTTACACACTTCGGCCCCCAAAAAGTAAGCCTCCCTAGGCTACACTACTAAGTAACCTACAGTCCTCCTCCTACACGGACTGTTAGCAGCAACTTTTCTTTAAGCCTGGCACGTATCTATCATTGCAATTCCTAAAGAGACCAAGAATGTTAGCGCGAGCAGTCCGCGCAAAGGAGTATAATAAGTTCTAATCCCTCATTTCTAATTGTATCATATAGTACTATATACACCACACCAATCGAACCAAACATGTGCTCATTACATATACATAAACATAAACCCACCAACCTCTCTCCACACACACACACACACACACCCAACATCAAACCCTCAAAACAACCACCGTATCAACAAACGTCCCATTATTATCCACATTATTAGCAAACACCTCACCATCCTGACTCACCATCCACCCAGTCCCCACGGTATTCAAGTTATACACATGGATATGATGACTGGATTTATTCCCCTCGATACTCAAAATGCGCGTCTGACAACTCGCTCCGCCGTCCCACTGCGAACATGAATTATTATAGTCGTCGAAGAACGAGTACAGTCCCGCGCCGTAAATATTGATATGCGAGGAGCGCAGGATACGCAGACCCCAACCATCTGTATTTGTCGAGTTTTCGCCAGATGAGGAGGCGGGTTCTGGTTCGGGGTCGGAGAGTTCGGGGTTTGTGGGGAAGGGGAGGGTAGGGTCGGGGTGGGGTTGGTAGTATCTACAGGAGTTTCATGTTAGTTATTTGCTCTGCCCGTATGTATATGTGTGAGAGAGAGAGAGAGAGAGAGAGAGAGAGAGAGAGAAAGCACGAGGGAACAACTTACGCAGTCTCAGTCTGAATCTGGCCCATGTAGACATTCAACGTATCGACGAGTTGGTACTGGTACTTGGCATGATGTTCGACCGCGGTACCATAGAGCCAGAAGTTCCCTTGCAGGCCCTCTATCAACAAGCCCCGACCAACATAAACCGTGATCTGCGTGTTGCTGTCCAAAGGATCATCGAGGTCGTGATCCGCGACCCAAAACCAGTTGTTCTCCATGTATAAATTGGACGCCCACTTGGTGACATGCATAGACATGTAGGCACCCACGCACTCCATCTTGATGCTCGCAGCAGTGGGGTTTACGCCGGGGGTTATCGGACACTGTTCGCTCTGGAGCTTGGAGCCCTTGAAGCCGCCGATACGGGTATGGACATCCCACATGCCGGCTGGGTCCGAGTCGGTGGTGTAAAGGTTGTATTCGATTAATATGGCGCCTGCTTGTGGGCCTTGCGTACTGACGAACATGTCGGACCATTCGATGGAGCCGTGTTCTCCTTTTTCACCGACCTGGACAACGGGTCGAGGGTTGTTGATATCGTTGAATCGGTCGCCACTTGACATGATGACGGAGGCTAAGGCTTCGCCGACGATCTTGGCTCCAGGTGGGATGAAGATGGTGTCTGTGACTTTGTAGTACCCGGCGTCGATGAAAAGAATCTTTTTGCTGTCTGTGGCGGACTTGATGGCTGCGTTGAGTGCCTCTGTATCGTCGGTCTCTCCGTCACCTTTTACTTCCAAATCCTTGGCGCTTAGGACATCTAGTACTGGAACATCGCCATAGTGCGGCTTGGAGCGTTCGTAGTATTTCCCCTGCGGATCGAGAAGAGTAGCGGGGCGACTGCTAGGGGAGATATACCCTCGTGTTTCGTTCTTTTCCCTTGAATGGTCGTACCAATGACCATCAGCCCAAGCACCGATAGTCATGTTTCCAGAAGGGTCCTTAAGGGTGAAGTAGTCACCCGCTTTGATAATGGTACCGACATTCTGAATGCCCACATTCTCAAGGTAGAGGCTGCCCGCGCTGTCGGGTTGCGAATAGGGTGTGCGAGCCGTCAAGATGCCAATATCGGTGTCCCTGATCGAGCTGTCCAGAAGAGTGACGGACCCCGCAGCCACGGTAGTTGCATTGGTCGGCATGGCATAAGGTGCTGTCATATTAATGCCGACCTGACAGTTGTTGATCGAGACGCTCTTGTAAGTCCATCCCCAGCTCCAATTCTGATGAATGGCCGTCTTGCAGTTATGAAACGTAAGGTTGCGGGTTGTGAACTGCTGATTGCCGACGTTCATGGCCTTTGACCCACCGTGGAATACCAAGTCGGTCATAAAGCCTCCAGACCCCTCCTCGAGGTAGAGACCCTCATGTTGGGTATTGTTGGCCGCTGATAATTTGAAGACGACATTCTGGATACTGGTTGTCTGGGATGTGGGCCAGTGGATACCGCGTACACTCTCGTTCGCAGGGACCGAGGTAGTATCGATGACTAGATTCCGGACCTGGCGAAAGAAAACATTCTGGGGAATATAGCCCCTCCCTCCACCCGGTTGGTATTGTGACCCATCGATGAGTCCCATGGGATCGTTTGCCCCGACTTTGAAGTTTGCTTTCGCTTTCAAAGTGGGTAAGCAGTTCGGGTTTCCTATGATCTATGCAGGTTAGCTCATGGATACAGAGGCCGGGGATGGGCAGTACCTGAGTGTAGTAGTAGTTGACGATAGAGCTCGAGAGCATATATGTTCCTCCTGGAAAGTATACAACTGCCGGCGTGGTTGTCGTGCTGTTGCATTTCCCTGGACCACATCTTCCGCCCTCGCTCATTGCTCGATTGATAGCAACGGTATCATCCGTCACTCCATCTCCCTTTGCGCCAAAGTCTTTCACATTTCGGAAGACCTGATAGGTATCTGAGTCATTGTTGAAAGTAGCTTTCCCTTGATGTTCGATCTCCTCCATCCAATAAGGCGTACATGTTGACACAGACACGCTTCCCGAAAGCTGCGAAGAGGATGAAGTAAGGTTGATATGAGCCCTCACTGCAATCGCTGATTGTGGTCGGTGGGGTCGCGCGCGTAGTGGTATATCATGATGAGCTCCGCTTGTACTGATGCAGGCAAACAGAAGTAAACTTGTCGCTAGAAGCATACTGATGTAGAGAATGGATATGGAGAGAAAAGTCCAAGGGAAAAGCAACGATAGACAAAGAGCAGGCGATCGATATTTCTAGCTGTTGGGATGCTGGTACCCGGTACCCTACAGGTAGTTAATATCTCAGTAGGCGTCAGAAGGCGCAAAGCGTTGCTGAGACTCACTATACTCTAAGCTTCCCGGTAGCAATACCGAAGAGCAATAAGGACGATATTAAAAAATTACATTAAAAGCCGCGTACGAGCTGCTGTTCGTGTAGGAGGGGTATACCGGGGCTATGTACAATATTGAGAAGACGGTGTGCAAGGACCGCATAGCGTCATTTCTTTCGACACCATCATTGATCTTCGTTTGCCCCTGAGCTCAGTAACGATAAAGGTATGTAGCGCTCTTTCCAGCACCCAAAAGTAGCAGACATCGTCACGTCAAGTGCCGCTTTGTGCTACCTGGATGATAAGAGTCCACTGCGGGAGAGCGAGCTCCACAGTCACACAAGTTGATGTGTCGAATTATGTACCATGTATGTGATGAAGGTGTAGTGCAGACGACCTCTCAAAAAGCCGTCTCACGAATAAATGCCTCTAATGTGATGAAGAAGTCGGCACTTACACGCTAGATATCACCAACACCAACATGGTCGTCGCGCCAGCACGTGACCAACTCAGCCCTATCGGCGAAAACCACCAAACCTCCGATCACCATCAACCTTTGAAGTTTTCTGAAAACGTCATTCACCACCTCACAACGCCCGCCACCCCAATCCCGACCTAATTTGATCCCACACAATCACCATGTTCGGAGGTATGTTCCCAAGAGGGGCGGATTTCCGAACAACGGAGAAGGTGAAGGTCTGATGCTGATGCGACTCCAGCACCACCGCAACCCTCAAAGCACGAGCTCGAGGCCGCCGAGCGCCAGACTACCAGCGATATCAAGTGGACCGCCGCATCGGCCGTCGTGCTATACCTTTGTAAGCCAGTCCCACCATCCACCCAGGACACCAAGGACAGGAGAAAAGACAAACTAATCAGAGATCCGCAGCGCCATTCCTGATCGACTACGCCCGCAAGCTCGTCTAAATACCATATATACTCCACCACATTAGATCGCGCGTCCTAGCTCTGTACATAGCGACTGTACATCCTCTGGACGGCATAATGAAAACGACGGCACTACAACACGAGCACCATAAATACGAAATCTGTATAATAACGCAAGGACATTGTAACAATATGGGACGGGCGAAATGTATATCATCAGCAGGGTTATGAGCGCTTCTGCTTCACGTGGTATCTACGGACGGTTACAAAGACGAAGGATAGACAATTCCACCCCAAAAACACCCAACCCGCCGAAACGGCATGCCCTCGAGTTTTACCGCGTCCCTATCCAGTCCCCCCAATCACTCTGTGCTGTGGCGACTCCTTCGTCAAGTCGAGTCGCAATGTGGATATCCGCAACCAGATCTCTTCCCAATTATCCTCCGATCCAATGTGATGGGCTTGTTGCCGGATTATGCTTCAATCGTATATGCCACCTCTGTAGTTGCTTCACCTCCCCCCGACTGTGGATGATCGTGCGGGCTGTCTCCTCTCCTTTTCTGCTTTATCCCACTGCTCGTACTCTTTCTTCATCTCGTCGATCTCTTTCGTCAGGTGCGTGAGCTGCTTGTCGTAGTCCTTCAGGATCTGTAACATGTTAGCTCAATCCCATACCAAAATGTGCGGCATGCTTACATTCTCCAACTGCTCACGATCCGCTTCGTCCCTGAACAACTCTGCATTCTGCTGGTTCGCAAGTGATTTGCCTAACCGCTCCGTCTCCTGCTCCAAGATATGCGCCCGCTCGCGCACGCCAGACATACGCGCCCAGATCTCTTCTTGTCGGCCTCCGAGAACCGGGTCAAACGTCTTCTTCTCCAGCTCGATGAGTTTCTTCCTTAGCTCCTCCTCTGCCTGGTCCATGACGTATCCCCGGTTCCTTAGAATCTGCACTTTCGTTGCTAGTGTCAGAATGCGCTGGATATGAACGCTGTGTTTCCTCCGCGCCTCCGTTATCCGTGTTGCGACGCTCAGTTCGTGCTGGTCCTTCATAAGCGCCAGACTGTTGTTGATCTCGTGCAATCGCGTTCGCAGACCGGTCACTGCAAGCTGTTGGTATGCAATACGAGCGGCAACCTGGTCGAAGCCGCATGCCAGCACTGGAATGGAGCCCGGGCTGGGCTTCTTCGCAAGCGCTTCCTCCCATTTTCGCTCGTCTTCGTGCGGCGCGGGGCCGTAGAAGGCGGCTTCGTCGGGGTTGACCGAATTGTAGAAGTAGTGCTGGAAGACGCATTCGGGACTGGATGGGTCCCACTTGTTGTAGATGGTCTTGAGTTGCTCCACCACCGACTTTTCTCCTGCTCAATGTTAGATGAATCCAATACCGTAAACGTCGGGTACGTACTATGACCGCTAAACGAAGCGTTTGCCCACGGGTCCTTCGTGCTCTGCCTCAGATTTGGGAGACCTTGCTGTGATTGCTGCAGCTGCTGTATTTGATTTTGCGTGAGCGTCGGCGCCGGCTGTAACAGTCCGCCGAAGAGACTATTGTTCAGGCTGGGCTGCTGTTGCTGGTTCTGCTGCTGGCTTTGCGCGAACATGCCCCCCGGTTGGTTCTGCTGCGCTCCGCCAAAGATGCCGCTGGGGGCATTGTTCTGCGAGGCGCTAAACATGCCACCCGTGTTCTGTTGCTGTGGCGCTGCTGTGTTGGTTGCGCCAAATAGACCGCCCGTCGCCGGTGCACTTGATGCGGGTTGCTGCTGTGACTGTCCGAACAATCCCCCAGGCGGCGCCGTCGTGCTCCCGAACAGCGTCCCCGTCTTCCTCTCCGGCTGACCGAGACCCCCGCCGAGATTCCCAAAGAGCGACATTACGGAGATGCCTCGCGTGTGAGGTTGCTGGGCGCGGTTTCGACGCGTCCGCGATATTTAACTAGAATCCCAGGCGGAAACAAACAAGAGTCACGCTCTGCACGATTTGGTCTTAGTGTTTCGCTGGACCGGGCGGCGGCGGGAAGGTTCGCGAAACAGACGGTGATGGATTGTTTTGTTGCGCGCCTGTCAAAGAATTGAAGCTCCGGCCAGCTGTTCTCGGCAGCCAATCAACACCCCGGTCTGCCGGCTTACTCACCCAGCTTCTCACGAACGACGGCAACCTCACATCTCGAACTACAGTTCTTGGGCCCTGTATACCCGCCATTGGCACCCCAAACCCACCATGTCGGCCCGTCAGCCCAGGCAAGCCTCTCCCCAGAGTTCCGCCACCACCCTTCCAGGCTAATTGGGCCCAGGTTCAACCAGCAAGCACTCATCGACACCACCCCTCTTCCCGACGACATCCCCAAGGTCAAGGAGCTCGGTGCCTCCTCTGCACCCCTGCTCAGTGCCTCCTTCTTCATCGGTGCGCGCTGCAAGGCCTACAACGATGACTACATGATGTGCAAGACAGAGGCCAACGGCCGTGGCGAGCTGGACTGCATGAAGGAGGGCCGCAAGGTGACGAGGTGTGCGGCTAGCGTGTATGAGCTCCGTGGACGCGGATGGGGACGGTATGGCTGACTGCGTGCCAGCATCAAGGACCTGAACGATCACTGTCTGGCCGAGTTCCGCACCCACTGGCAGTGCCTGGAGAACCACAACCAGCAGCTCTTCAACTGCCGATCGGAGGAGCGGAGGCTGAACAAATGTGTGTTTGACAAGCTGGTACGTACTCCACTCCCTGTATATGCATACATCTGACGGCGTGAAGAAATTGGAGAAGACGATACCAGATACACCCAAGGGCGAGACGCCCGTGCATCTGCGGACGCGCAACATCTATGCGTCGCACTGAGCTTTGTATATTACCCCGTCAGGAACAGGAATTCAAGAGCACTTTTCACGTACTTTATCATTTGGCTTGGTGACGCAGGCACGTTTGCGCCTCCCTTGACTGACTCACAGCTGACCAGTGACTGTACCATTCTTAATCATTCTTACACGTCATTCACTACCTCACATTTGTTCACTCCCTTCTCATCCGCATCACCGCATATATGATGAATACGCCCCGCCGCTGATTCTGCCATTACCTTCGTTGTGGGTGCCGGCGGTGAGCCCTCCCGCGGTCTCGGGAGGTGAAGGCGTTCTAATTCCGCTTCACGGCCGCTTTCTACCGCCGAGTCCGCGCTCCTTCACTTTTCCTATTGTGACCTCTCTACTATCACCGCTGCTATTGTCGCCTCTCTCCTATTCTTCGTATTGTGCGCGTTTCTTCCTCTCAGTATATAAATTATATATTCGCCTCCTCCCTTCTACATATGCAACTCACAAGTTCTAGTCACCACGCAACTTGAACTCCAACGCTCATCACGATACGCAGAACAGTCATTCCAGATTCTACACAACTTTATCTTCCACTCTACACTACTTCTCTCTTCGCCATTGCCTTTCGCGCCTTACGCCATGTCCACAGTCACTTGCACCGCGACTACCGTCAAGAGCACCATGTCCGCTGTCGCAGTTGATCCCTTCGGTGACATCTTCTCTGTCCACACGCCCATGTACTATGAGCGCAACAATGGGCAGGACTCCAAGTACACTGACTACGTTGTCAACCACAATGTCAAATTCCCAGACAACGTCCCAGTCCCCTTCCTCGACAAGCTAGAGTCCATGCCCAGTCTATCGAACGACTCCATCTCCAGCAGTCCCAGCACCGCGCCTACCACACCCGAGCCAGAGCTACCGATCGAATGGACCGACGACGATCTAAGTACGTACCCACTCTCCCTCCCCTACTTAACATCTTACTAATTACTCCGGTAACAGACCGCCTCCTAAGTATCCTCTACTCCTCGGAAATGCTCCACGGCGACCTCACAATCTCCCCACCCCTCACCACCCTCCCAACCACCCCTCTCAACACCCCCCTCAAACTCGACCTCTACCTCCGCATCCCCGCCACCCCCGCGACACAAGCATCCTACTCCCCCGACCTCCCCATCGGAACCGGTCGCCCCATCAACAAAATCCTCTTCGCCTCCTCCCTCCCGAGCAAAGACCCCACGACCTTACGTCGCTCCCTCGCCGCCGCACTGCTGCGCAGCAGCGAGACCGTTGAGTGGATAGTAACCCACTACTCCCTCCTCTCCACCCTCTTCACGCTCTCCGTATCCCAGCTCGCCGGCATTAAGCAGGGCATTGAGGGAATGAGCCGTGTCTGTGATCGGGAGTGGGCTGAGCGATTGGAGCAGCTGCGTAGGTGTGATGATGAGGGTGGTAGGGTCGAGCGGTTCGAAGTTGGTTTCGAATTGTATTTGCTGGATGCTGGGTGGTGTGAACTTGGACCCTGGGTTAATTGTGTGGATGCTGCGATGAAGTTGGATGCGGAGGCGAGGTTGCAGTGGGCGGAATCGTATGAGGGTGCGGGGGTGTGGCTTTTGAGGGCTGTGAATGAGTGTGAGGCTCGCTGAAGTTGAAGGCGGGTTGTGTGGTCGGGATTGTTTGGGATAGGGATATATATGGAGTTTTGTTTTTCGAGGTTTTCATGGGTGGATTAGTGAAGGTATTGTGGATGGATGAGGTTTGTAATGTAAAGCATGGTATTTGGTATTGCTCTGATTCGGAATTACTTTTTCAGACCTATTCCCCAGCTATTCGTACACCAAATGGGTATAATAATCACATAAAAAAACACATAACACATCTCCCCTTCCACCATCATCCCCGCCCTCATCTTGCACCCCTCGCACCCATAAACCTAGACCTCAAATCGCCCCTCGGCGCCGCAGGACTACTCCTCAAGAACGAACTCCCCTCCATCACGGACGAGCTCTCCAAATCGAAACTCATGCGACTATTCTGCTGCTGGCGACCCATACTCATCCCCATCATAGGCGGCGGAGCCCGTGCCGCACTGGCTGCCGTACCCCCACCACTCTGGATCCGCGAGCCCCTTGACCGCGCAGCTCCGGAACTCCTGCGATTCGACCTGCGGCGGAGCGGCGGAGCATGGAATGATGGGGGGCCGTCAGCACCGTCGTCGGAGGAGTCGATGAGCGAAGAGTCGGTGTGTTCGTAACTTCCTGCCTCGAGCACATCGTCGTCGAGATCGCGTTCTTCTTGGAGAGTTCCTGCCATTGAGGCTTCTTCCATGGCTAGCATCTGTGAGACTTGCTCTTCTATCATGCTGCCTTCGATGAAGGAGTCTTCGTTGAATGTGACATCGGCTGCTGTTCGACTTATATCGCCTTCTTCCTCTTCCTCTTCTTCTTCTTCGTCTTCCTCCTCTTCTTCTTCATTCGAACCGTCGGATCCACTGCCCTCGTCATCGCTGCCGGATAATTCACTTGTATCACCCTCTTCCTCCTCCTCCTCCGCCTCGGGGACCTCATCATCTAGATCCCTGTCTTCCTCCCCTTCCTCTTCTTCATCACCTTCTTCTCTCTCGTCCGCATTCGCGGCATCTTGCTGCGCAGCCGCCAGATCCATCATGACCTGCTCCCTGCGCGCCAGGGCTTCTTGTTCCTCGCGCTCAGCCTTTTCGTCCTCGATTGCCTGGAAGGTTTTAGGGACGCCCGGCGGCCGGATCCATGTGGCGCCGAAGCGTTGGATGTTGGATTTCCGGTACGATATCTTGTTCTCTTCGCTGGCGAGTTGCGCGAGGAGACTGCGCGAGGAGTTGGGGTGGTGGTGGTGGTGATGGGTGTGCGGTTGCGCGTGCTGGTTGGGCCGCCGCTGGTGCGGTTCGGTGGGTGAGGAGGGCGGGTCTTCTTGTTGCGGTTGTTGGGGCGTTCGGAGAGAGGGCCAGAGTGAGGCGTCCTGGGGTGCTTGTTAGGGATGTTGTAACTGTTTGTTTACAGCAGGGTTGGGAAGACTCACCACTCGCGGTGGTATTGTTGGAAGCGACAGCATGGCTGCTATACTATCCCTCCCTCTGACAATCCCTTTTCGGCTTGCGTTTAGAAATGGTCGTGGAATTGTCGCGTAACCAAAGTAGTGAGTTGATATCTAGTGAGTAATGTGGGGAAGCGTCGGGGGATTCTCCAATGGCAAGAATAGCCGACTGCACGGACCAATGATGATCATTACTCCCCTGTTCTACCACTCACAACGCGTTCCGTCCAACGTGCACCCTCACCTCCGCTTTCACCAAACGGCGACGGAAAGGGCTATTCTTGTAGCCTCGGTGGTAGGTTCCCCTTGTAGCAGACGGGATGATCTCATTTCCTCTCTTCCTCTCTTTCCTCTCTTCTCTTTCCTTATTCTCTTCAATCCCCAACATTCGTCCAGTTCTATTCCTGTCACTTTCCATGACGCAAACGCGTCGCGACATCTTCACAGGAGCTCCGGTTCTTCCGATCAAGCACAGGAAATACTGAGCCTTAGACCCCACCCTATACATCCATCCCCCTTATCTTTTTACGTTCCACGTCTAAGAACATACCGTTACGATGAAGTTCTTCATTGCGTCTTCACTCCTCGGCTGCTCTCTGGCTCTGGTAGTCTCGCATCCCCACCAGCGACCGACGAACACTTCTAATAGCGCCGAACTCAACAAACCAATCCATACAACTGCCCTGATGGCTGGCGTCGCCTGGACGCTTAGTCAGGAAGCTGCGACCAAGACCCGAGTTCCTGATGCAAGCTCTACAAGTGCCGGGATGCCGAAGGAGCCGGGGGAGCTGTGAGGCCAGGAAGGATCATGGCGTGAGTCTGACTCTTTAGCTCGGGGCCTGGGCTTGGAGTACTTATGCTAATCTCGTGTTGTAGCACAAGACCTTCCCAGATATACGACTCGAAGTGAAGAGTCAAAGGAGTACTCAACTGCAGCATGGTGGTAGAAGTATTGCTGCGCCATCAGACTTATACCATGAGCAGACCCCCGGGTCGAGAGGCAGAACTTAGCGCGACGGCGACGGCTATGACACGCCAGGCCCTGTTTTGCTGTGGCTTCAAGATGGACGACAGCCGGAAGGCGCTTTGTCTTTGCGTCATATCTCTTCGTGTACCATTCTTGACGAATACATAAAGTTTCTTTCCCTGCAATCCTCATTCTATGCCACAATACCAGTATCCCTCTTGATAATGATCCTCATCACCATCATTACCAAATTCTCATCTTCCGCTGAACGTATGACACAGCTTATCAATCCACGCGCTATGCGACTTATCTATAAAAGGCCCACTCAGTCCTATCCTACACTCACTCTTTACACTTTCGTCTCCGTGTACTAAAAAACGGAAGAATAGCCAAAAATGGGTGGTCGTTGGGAAGAGTCTGAAAATACCAATAAGATGATGGATGGTTTGGGGTGGGGTGGTCGGAGTGGGATATTAAAAAGGATATGGTTATTGCTATATGTGTCGTCGAGTTCCTCAGTACCTTTTCCGACACCAAAATTACTGGAAACAGCATACTATGGAACCGCGATCCCTCTCTCTAGCATATCTTACAAAAATGGATGCTACAAAACCATGATTCCTCCGGGGATCGGCACTTCTAATATGTGTTAAGAGTTAACGTATGTGGAGTCGTGCTCTAAAATGTGCTGCTTGGACGTATCATGGAGAATTCTGGGCCTTTAAAAGCCTTTACAACCCGATAAGATGGGTTCGCCGGGACGGAAACTTTCTCTAACGGTACAACATATTTGTGGGTTTCGCATCCTATTATGTATGGGGGTATTGGGGAATAAAACCTTCAAAAAGCATCGTCCATGTGGAGGGCTGGTCTGGACTTGTTTCATTACAGATATTGTGTCGTTGAATAGGCAGAAATATTAGTAGTACTGGGTATGTACTGTGGAAGATGTTGCCTAAAAAAAAGCGAAGCGCGATAGTGTTATGTTCTCTTGCTCTTCTCGGTTTTCTTAAAACAGCTTTCTCAGCACTTGAAAGAATCTACTCGGGTAAATTATGTCTCTTAGACTGGGTCTTGTTGTATTATTAGTGTATACGATACTCTACTTCACGCATTCTATGTCCTTATAAGAGGACTAAAATCTCGTTAATACCTCAGAATGGCTCTTTTCTTGAAAGATGAGTCAGCTGATTGCCTACGGACTTTGTCTGTGTGTCGAAAATGTGGCAGCGATATGCATAATTGCTAGCCTGGCGCTTCTGGTACTACTTCTCCTGACTATGTTTTGGTATCGGAGGACGAAAATCTTTACTATAAGATGTGCATATGGGGATGAGAACCCGGAATCGATAAACTTCAACAGACTGGCGGGATGGAGTTTTTGTCTTCGATCTTTTACATCATCTCTATATGTGTGTCTGTAATCTTACGAGCATAAACGACCTTATAAACTGTCAACCCGATTCCTGATGTCTTTGGAGGGGGAAAGGTTAATAGTAAAAGAAATATCCTATAATCTTCTCTATGTTTCCCTCTTTCTAGGGTAGTGTTAACTTCGTAAATCCTCGAAAATCAGAACTATGTTTTCATAAGCACGAGTGTTCTCACTCTTTGGAATACCGAGGGCCTTTTTCCGATCTAAAAAATTGCGAATCGAAGAAAACATGAAGTGACGCAAAGTGGAATGAAATTTGTGACATGTAGAGAGCTAGACAACGTCCTTTAATCAAGAAATATTGGGAACATAAAAAAAGAACGTAGACCACTTAATGCGTCCCTTAAGTCCTAGAGGGTTTAGGATAGTATATGAATCCGCAGCCTGCGCGAATCTATTGCACAGATAATCATAACGAATTCGGAATACAACTTCCGGTACGAAAGAATACATCTGTTCGGAACATGTGAGCTCGGAAGCGAGTGTTATAAACAATAAAAGTAAAGTCTGGAAGAGTCATACATTTCACACGATGTTCTTGGTGTGTTTCGTAAGGGATTTATCACGGCAGAGTAAATGAGGGTGTAGTAAAACATCGTCCTTTGTATACGCTATCCTGTTAGTTTTAATAGGTTAAAAATACGTTGTAATTTGGATACATGGGCTTGTAACTCGCTTAATTGGATTGAAAAGGAAGACTTTGTCCAGAAAAGTAATACTTGACCTCAACATGGCGGCATCACTATGATACCAGATTCATCTTCATACAGTATCTATCCTCTTCTGACATTATGAAGCCCGACCTTATCTCTAGCGACGTAAATAGAATGCTTCTAAAAGCCTTTCCCCGAAGTACACATGTAGCTAAGTTGGTTTCAAAGGAAGGATTATAAACTATGGATGCTCGGTTTCAACTAGTGCAATAAATTCTTGTCAGGCATGACAGGAATGAAATCACGTCTTTTTGGAAAAGCTTGTGCAACCTGTGTATGTTCTATCTATTACATTAAGTCCTAGCTGCTCTGCAGTCAGCAGTAATAATCTAAGAAGCGAAGTAATCGCCGAGAAAACACTATATTTGCTCTCCGTCTTGTGACTCAAATTGATTTTTTTCGGATACTTGTCAGCAGTAAATAATTTCGCAAGTTTTAGCTCCAGTGCGGCACACGGAAAACATTGAATCCTAGCAGTTCCTCACCGGGAAGTAGCTTGATATGATTCAAACCAGTTTTTTTTTTTTACCAAAGTATAACGCTGCAGTGAATTCACAAGTACCAAATATAGTCCGTAGGAGAAGGAATTTAGACTTAACTTCTAGTTACGACGTCAGAAGACTGTATCACGCTGCAGGCAAGTAGCAAGCCACGACAAAAAACATAGAAAGATTGTCGCAGCAATTAGTTTTCCAGATAGTCACCCGCCATTCCCACAAGCGCGAAGCAAACTTTCCCCTCAGTATTTACCTATAAAGAACACCCCAAAGTCCCCCTTTCTCATCGGCGTGCCATCTCGGATTTCAACTCAATTCACAACTCAAAGCTTCACTTTTCAAATCCACTCACAGAAAATCAATACTTTTCAACGAAAATGTCTCAAAGGACGGATAAGGGTAACAACCAACAATCGTCCGGTGGAAAGGCTACTGACGCGGCGGCTGCTGCTCGTGTACAGTCTGCCAATGTGAGTGGAGTGCATAAAGTCAAGAGAAAAAATGGACACTAACAAGTCTTAGGACAAGGCCGGAAATGACACCGGCGCCAATAGCCAGGCTGCTCGCATGCAGTCCGCTGCCGCGAGGAATGACAATGCGGCGTCGCAGGATGGGCAGAAGAAGTAGGGCATGACAAGAAGGGAGGATGCGGTGGGATCATCCGAATGGATGGATGGATGAGAAGAGACAACAAGCGACGGAGTGATTGGCATCCATTTGGTAGTTAGTGGAGGGCAAGCTTGGACAGCCCCTAAGGCAAAACGACAGTCTTTACTGCAATAAGATTCAACGTCGCTCATTATATATATGATATGCTTGATGAATTGCGTCGATTTCACGAAAGTCAAGGACTTGGTGAGGGGATAATGTCTTCAGTCGACCAGCACCCATCTCATTCCAATTCACGAGTAGAGAAAAAGCAGAAACGAGACGTCGACGGTTGGTTGTCTGATAATTGAAGAAGTTAACTTCATGCAAACCTGCTTAATTTTCTTTCCGTTCAGTGAAGCTAATCCATACACAAAATTCCCAAGATTACTCCCAAGACCGAATGCTCATCGAGATGATATAGGATCCCCAGATCCTTGATCCCTCACAGCTCAAATAACCATTTGCTAACACCCAGCACTCCTCGCCTCATATGCAGCCTGTCCCTCCATCAGATTAAGCACCGCCGGCAGCCCCTGTTCCAACGCAGACATCCCCTCTACTGTCTTCAATAATCTCAGAGCCCCCACCTGAATACCACTATTCCCCTCCCAAGTCACAGAGCGTAGCTGTTCTCCAACATCCTCTTCTCCCTCCTCCACCCCTGTCCTCAGATCCTTCATCTTCAACTTCTGGAACGCCGACGGCTCGCAAAGGGCCTTGAAGAACACCGCCCAGTGATTTTCGTTCGTAGCGGGATCGTCTAGTTGCATGCTAACATCCACGATAGAGACATAACGCAGCGAGTATCGGTGTTGGTAAAGCATATCGCCGAGCCCCGTAACATTCTCGCAGTTTCGAACATCGAGGCAATTGAAAGGCGCGAAGGCGTTATCCAGGTATCCGAAATGCAAGGCGCAATGAACGAAGCTTACGCTGTGAAACTCGAGTCTTCTAAGAAACTCCACGAGGTCGCTCATCTTCTTGATCTGGACATCCGTGTCTACATCCCGGATCTCGATCTTCTTCACGTTCCGCTTGAAAACGTATCGAGGGAGAGCTTTGCAAGGGTCGAAAGGTAAAGCAAAGTACCTCTTCACCTGTACGCCTTGCTCTTCTCCTTCGTCTTGTCTGAGAGCAACCTGATACCCCGCGATAGAGAGATTCAGAGCAACTCTTCGTTGCACCGTATCCAAATCCCTCACCATCGTGAACACCGACGCATAAACAAACATCTTACTACCCCTCGGGATACTCGTCCCAGGCCCTTCATCGCGTGGATCGAGATACGGTCCGTTCCAGCGCATATCGATCCCCATCTTATTCCTCACCTTCTCATACCCTAGCGACTCGCGCCATCCAACCTCGTTTGTCGCAATCGCTGGTCTATCCTCGACCGTCACAGTCTTCAAATTCACGAACGCGAAGACTGCCTCCTTTAGCTCGTCTACCATCTCAGCCGCCCTGTTCATATCTTCTCGCGCAGCCTCGATATACACATTCCTCTGCCTGTTCTCTCGCTCACCCCCGTCGGCATCGGATTTCTTTATATAGGGTAGGTATTGGTCGAGCGTCTCAGTCCCGAATACTAGGTGCTCGACTTGTTCTGCGAGGATGTCGATGGTCGAGATCCTGACGAGCACCTCGATGCTGGCGCGGCAGAAGCTCACTTTGAGCGTGTTGAAGAGCGAGAAGAAGTTGTCAGCGGCGTTGGCCGTGGGGTTGAGCGCGCGCAAGACGGCAATGTCGGCGGCATCGAGGCCGGTGTAGTAAGGCGTTAACGGGAGAGGCAACGATGGTGTTCCGTCGAGTTCCATTTTGGTGGTTGGTGTGGGTGGAGTGCGATTTGGACAAGATAGCTGTGCGAGGTCGCGGGTAAGAGGTGGTGACGCGAGTAACAAACGCAATCCAGCGCTCTCACGGGACTGTCGTTTGTGCAGTCAAAGTTTACAAGGTGATCATTAGACATAGCTAGCAAGTAATATATGAACGGGCAGAAAGTTTCCAAATATACCTAGGTATCTACCAAAATACATCATACGTCATCTTGCTCACTCTCATCGTCTCTCCACCTTGCAACAATTGTACACGGATCCTTCATATACCACGTTCTCAACTTCGGATCTCCTAGCACGTCGGCCTGGAACATAGTCGCCGAACCACTTCTTGCTCTTCCTTCGCGATTCCCTTCTGTAACTGGTATTTCCATCTCATCAACGGTTGCCCCGACTTCAAAAACGCCACTACCCAGCGCAATGATGCCGAGCTCAGATTCTACAGCCTGCCCAGGACGTAAAGGTGGAAGAGGGCGCTGAAGTACTCCGCTCCAAGAGAAGCGTTTGTCAAGATCGAGTGCAATATTATGTGGAAGGCCAGCAAGATGCGGTTGTAGTCTTAGAAGCGGCATTATAGTCTTGGGGCTCCGATTGTAGATATTAGTCTTTAGTGTGAGGAAGTCGTCGGTCTGAATTCCAAACCTAAAACGTCCGAGCTGAGTGATGGCGTCATCGCTGTCTTCTGTTGGACTATTCGATACAACGGTCGTCTCTATCATGATATCATCCAGCTTAACTGCTTCGACCATCCGAGGCGAGAAGCGGATATTGCGAAGCTCGAGATCGCCTTGCCGTCCTTTGCCTTCTTCTTTCCACGTCCCTCGGATGAGTTTCAAGAGTTCATGGCGATACCAAAAAGCGTCCCGATTGGCGCCCTCGACTTCAGGAGGAATTTTGCTCATGCTGACAACAAATTGTCGCTGGTTGGCGGGATCGAGAGAGGGAATAGGGGCGTGGGGATCTGCGACGTAAATCTTCGGTAGGATGGTGACAATACGATTGATATGGCCTGGTTGGATGACCTCGTTCACCGTGTAAGCCTTGCTCCATGAATCTTCAGGATTTTCTTTTTCGTCTTGAGTGGTTCGTACTTGTAGCGTTATGTGAAGTGGGTTGGGCCAGGAGTTTCGGAGATCTAGGAGCAGCATGCAGTATTCGTCCCCGTGACCCTGAATGCGTGTATGGCGTAGGAATCTTTGGAAATGGGTGTCATTCTGATCAACGAAGTTCGAAGAGGGGGCAGCAGACGCTATTGGGGATGTGACGGTTGAAGGCAGTCGATTTTGCTGATCCGACCAGGCAAAGTCACCCGACAAAGAAACAATGTCTGATCGTTGCAGCTGTACGCTTGCGTTGACGGTGATGGAAATGGGAATTGACACCTGCCTAGTAAAGAATCGCTCATGTATTTCCGAACGCCGTTTTCCGAGGTTGGCGTAATCGATCTGTATGACTGCTTCCGTAAGTCGCGTTCGGCCGACAACCTCGAGCTCGAAACTGGCATTTTGGCCTGGGCCGATTGATATGGCTTCCTCGTCCTGGCCTTTACACCAGCGAAGCGAAGGAAAACGTGCAAGCTGAACTTCGAGTTCGTGTAACTCAGCAGTTGGAAGGTCTCGGACTGACGTAGTGGCTTGGATTGCTGCAGTTGCCGTGTCCTGAAACGAGATGTGGACGAAATCTACAGCAGTCGTCTCTGAAGTATTCTTGACCGTTACTTTGAAACGCTTCCTCTCCCCTTCTAGCACCATTACCGCTCCTTGCGGTAGTGAAATATCGTTGACGACAATGACGGGTTGATCCGGTATTACACTGAAAGTTAATGATTCCGGTTTAGGAGCACCTGTCCTTGTCAAACCGGCTGATGTCCCTACTGCTGACGCGGGCCGAGAGTTTGGCGCTCCCAGACAAGCTTTCAGCCCAATCTTCTTCATCTTGAATTCCCGCTCAGGCTTCCATGGCTCCGGGAAGATGGGAAAGAGACGCTCTCGACAGCCGGTGACTCTTACAAAGCATCCGATGATGTTCAATGTCCCCGAAGCGCGCGCTACCCCAGAGATTGGAAACTTTTGCGTTCTGTATGGACCGAGAAGGAATTTTTCCTCGTGCGCAAGGAATTCGACGCCTTCAGCAGCTATCCTTAACGACTCGACCTCCAGCTCAAAATCATAGGGATTCTGCAAAGCTATAACAAAGCGGTATTCTGCATTTGCGACAAGTGTTGTATCCACATCGCTTGTGTCAGGCTGCTTGTTCCATGGGTTGTGTAAGAAAGGGCCTTCCTGTAACGTCGATTTCAGTTCGACTGGAAGATGCTGGGTCAGGCGAAGTGGAATGGGCTCTTCCATGATGAACAAACCACGGACTAGGAAATCGTCCCAGTACTCGGTCTCGGCATGCCGAAGTCCCAATTTATTGGCTGCGGCGACTGTGCGGGAAATATTGCTGAACAACCGCACCTGCTCTTCGCGGGGCAGGGACACAAAGACATCGGTACTATTCGGTTTCGGAGCGGTTCCGGGGCCAGCTAACCGTAAAAGCAAAGCCGTAAAGTGAATGACCCCGTTAAAATCTGGGAGAGCCTCACAGAAGTTGATACACATACGGAGTATCTCCAACTTTAACCCCAAGCTTCCAAAAGACCTGAGAGAAGAGATGCGAAGAATCTCCTCAACCACGCCCTGACTTGTGTTGGTAACAGGACGCACATCTTCCCCATTTGCCCTGGCAGCCAATGCTTGTGACCATGATACGTTTCGCGTGTCAGGTATCCCGTAAATGCGACCGAGAAGACCAAGGAATTCGTCGATGCCATTCTCGACTTCACCTTCGCCAAGATTCAGAGCGCCAGCACCAGATGAGCTATTATGAGCCATGTTGAGAGCTGCAAGACCTGCCGCAGGATGCACTCCCATCTCTGCCGCTCCTACTTTTCGAGCTTGAACCAAGCCCGGAATCAGCGAAGTAATGAATTCTCGCATGACCACTGCCTTCTTTCTTTGAAGCTCTAGTGCTGACAGCACGGATGCGACTCCCGCTAACACAACCACCCGATCCGTAGGTCCCATTCCGCATGACTCCAACGGACCGGGCAAAGCACGGAAAAGCATGGTGGCTATGTCGTTCCTCGTAGGATTGACGCTGAGCCTGGGGACTGAGAGCCTGGGCTTTTCTCGGAAAGGCGTGTTTTGAACTAGATACTGCAACGCGTCTGCATCCAGGTATCCAGCGGACAGATTCATAGCCGCTAAAAGCTTGGAGAAGCGTATCACGCATTCTGAGAATGCGAGCGGGGGAAGACTTTCGCCGACGAAGTTTGAAGCGCGGGTGTAGACACTTAGTATCATATTCACAAGGTCGGGAAGCATGGCATTGAGCCTTTCAAGTGACGCTTCATGTTGGGATGTGCTTGGGGCTGCTGCTGATTCGAAGTCGATTCCGCTATCTGATGGCCCCCACGATGGCGACCTCAAAAGCATTGGCTTGTCATACGTTGGAAGACAGACTTGGGGAATCTAAGATGTGTTATACATGCCTGTAGGGGGACGATGCTGGTACTAACCTGTATTTCATAACCAGCCCAAGCATATAGGAGTAGGCACACCATGATATTCTCCAGAGCTTTCGCATGCCATAGATGATCACTAAGCCCCTTCGCCCGCGTTGCGCCCTCTGCGAGTTCTCTTAAAGCTTCGGCCCATTGCCCGGCAGAAAGATAAAGTGTTCCAATGATGACGCTCACTCGTCCACGAGCCTTGTTTCGTGCTCGCTCACCAACACCTCCAGATCCAAATCCGTGAAGGGAGAATCGGTCAGCGCTTGGCTCCCTCGGCGTCCCGTTTGATTTTTGCGGACTGGTGTTTGTTCGATGTAGTGCGCTCGCAGCATTCAACCCAGAAATTTCGTCAAATGTTGTTGGAGGGGTGTGAGAGCCATGTGCAGTAGCAGATGCGATTCTGGGATCTTCGATACCTGGTGACCCTCCTGGACCTGAAGGCAAAACCGGCATCGACATTCGATAAAGGTCCTTCTCCTTCTGATTCGTAGCTGTTGGAGTCTCCGGTCGACTGCCTGCAATGGGAGCCTGCGAATTACGGCGCGAGCTGGGGCGTGAAAGGTCTCCACCGGCCCAGTTTGGAACGCTATCCGATAGTCCTGTTTGCGAGGCAGGCGAAAGGATGGTTGGCAGAGCTTGAATGGACCTTGCAAGTGTGGTGAGTTCCGCCAAAAGTATCGAGGTGAGGTCGCACATAAGTGTCTTCATAGTTGTCTCTTTGAACTGGGCTCCTGGGGGGACGAATTTGGTCTCTGGCGGAAGATGGGGATGCGGGCTCTGATCTGCAAATTCGAACATGATGAGGGTATGGAGGGGCGCTCTGGGGAAGGTTTCCCGCAAATCTTCAAAAGCCGACTGGATTTGCTTTCCCTGTTCAGCCTCCATCGATGCATCGACTTCTCCTTCTCCTTCAGCACGTGACCGAAGGGCTGGGTGCTCTGCCCCATCTGCGATGCCAACAATCAAGAGAGGTTCCCGAAACTGTTCAAATGGGGATAAAGACTGGTGTGAAGGTGGTGGCAATGATGTTGATAAGTCATATAAAAGGGTTCCGCTAGGAAACGCTACGGGGGAAAACATGTCTACACGACGCCAAGATTAGCAAATACACGGGAAGAATTTCCTGGTGGTTCCATACTCCTGTCTGGCCGAGGATCAGGACTGACATCTCCAAGGCGAACAAGGCTGTACGGCTGCAGAGACTCGACAAAAGCTAGAAACCGCGAGCGCTTGATACGGCCGATGGGTAGGAGAAGTGCCCGTATGCGCGCAGGCGCAATGGGGGAGAGAGGGTCGACCGCCATCGCCACATCGAGGACAATTGGACCAGGTTGGTCGCGATTATAGGCAGATTTCAGTTGTTAGACAGATGCCGCTTCTGTATGCATGATGTGGGGAATATTGAGGTGTGAAAGGCCTCAGCAACGGTGAGAAAGGACAGCGATAGGCCTTGGCGCGCTAGCCGTTTTCGCCGTAGTCGAAACCGCTATCGACGACCACCAGTGGCCAGCTGCCGCCTGCCTCATGTTCCGTGTGAATCCAAACACATCACAGCATTCCAGTTCTCCAGTCTTCTATTCCTTGGTTTGCAGAGCGGGATCATAGACGGGGTTGCGGAGTGTTTAGCGTTCCATCACTTTCCTACTTCGCCACACTGCAGGCTACAAACTGGACGCGCGCCACATCCTCAACATCGCCTTATCATCACATGGGACCCGGAACCGTGGTGGTGGTACTGCGGCTTACTACTTTATAATATAAGCGCGGTCGAACCTTCACCACTCCGGGTGACTCTGGTAAAGCCGTTTCGACTGTCTCCGGTACCTAGCACACTCCAGCAAGGACAGTAAAACACCGATCATGGCTTCGTAAGTATCTTCCCTGGGTGCCGAGTGCGTTGAGAATAATTACGTGGTTTTTTGAGGCATTGTCCTGTCTTACACGACGTCATACGTACTCACCTTCTTTTTAATGAATTTTTCTGACTCTGTATTGCAACGTTAGCATCGACTTTGCGCGGCTGCGCAACCAGACCATGGCCGATGGCCAAGACAGTGATGTGACAGTAAACACACGGGCTCTAATCGACAAGGTTCTTGCTCGATATTCAACTGAACACACGACTCTACGAGAGCTCATCCAGAACGCCTCCGATGCAGGCGCTACTACGGTCGTCATCAAATACGAGACAGATCCGTCGCTCACTACACCATCGCCACAGACGTCTGATAGATCAGTCCTTCTCTCACACATCATTCGACACCACACTCTGAAACGCCTAATCGTATCAAACAACGGACAACCATTTACCCTTGCTGACTGGAACCGGTTGAAGAGCATCGCAGATGGCAACCCCGATGAAACGAAAATCGGAGCTTTTGGCGTAGGGTTCTACAGTGTGTTTGCTGACTGCGACGAACCATTCGTTGTCTCCGGCGACCGAACGATGGCCTTTTACTGGAAAGGCAATACGTTATCCACGAAAGTTGCAACAGTGGATCAGGGACACCAAAGTTCCGATACCACGTTCTCGCTAGATTATCGACAGGCCAACCCAGCATCACCATCTTACAGCCCGTCTAAGATACCCAACATACCGACCTTATGTCAATTTCTCGCTACAAGTCTTACGTTTGTCGGTCTCCAGTCGATCGAGCTACATCTCGATGACCACAAGCTCATCTCCTTCGACAAGAAGACATCACCGGCAACGGAAATAGGAGTTCCCAATGGCCTCAGGACAGAAACTATGGGCAGATTTATGCGCGTATCCCACGTTACTCGCCAGCACTCGCAGATAGACGCAGTTTGGAGTAACGTTATCGCTTCGGCGCAGAATCCGCCTAAGAGGGCTGCCGAGCTTGTTCAAGCAGAGGTCCGGAACGCAGGAACAACTCTCAAAAGCTTCTTTTCAAAATTCTCAAGCGCATCGACTCCTGCACCTCCCAAACCCAAGCCTCTCCCAGTCCCAGAGAAAATCGCTTCTAGCGACGACGACCTCTCTGGGGAATCAAAGGGAGTTATCTTCCTGCAAGTGTGCACAGTTGAGGTTACTACCCACGTCACGTCAAAGTTTGCTGCGGAAATAGAACGGGCCACAAAGAAACCCCCGCCCAAGAAGACTCGCGTGGCCCTCCTTACCTCGCCCTACCATGATACATCGGCTTCCTTGTCGACCGGATCTGGAAGTACTGCAGATCTAGCTACACGAATCTTTGCTGAAGTGTTGCCCACTAAGTCTGGGCGTATCTTCATCGGATTTCCAACAGCCCAAACTACTGGATTCCTTGCTCACGTGTCTGCGCCTTCACTTATTCCAACTGTGGAGCGCGAAAACATCGACTTGCATGCTAGAAACATAGCCGACTGGAACAAAGAGCTTCTTCGTGTTGCTGGGCTCGCATGTCGCATCACCTACGCGTCCGAATTTGCCGAACTTCGGACAAGGGTCGGACAGGATTCAATGGAGAGCCTGATAGAGAGGGCAGTCTATACCTTTCAGCAATTTACCGCAAACGCATCGCATCCCTCCACTGTACTTGGAGAGACGATGAGTGAAGCATTCTGGAATTGTTCCAAAGAACGTTCCATAGATATCTTATCTTCAAAAGGGGTCATGGCGAGCAAGGATGTGCGCATGCCCGCGGAAACCCTGAGCTTTTTGGGCGAGGTCCCAATGGTTCCACAAGAGCTTGCAACAAAAGCCTACATTTTCATGCTCAGTTTGCACGAGCGGGGCTTCATCTCCGAGCTCACAATGACGGATATCCGGAACGGTCTTGAACGTCGAGCTTTGAGCGAAGAGGAGCTAGCTGAGTTCCTCAAGTGGTGCGGTGCCAAGCTCGACAGCAGTGAGATTGACAGTGCCGGGGTTCGCAACTTGTTCAGCGTCACAATCGCACAGATTGGCGGTACAGATGAAAAAGAATCTGGCAAGATGCTACCTCTTGGCGAGGTCAGCGCGTATATCAACGCGACTCGGCTTACACCGACCCTCCCGGTTCCCATGGACACTATTCCTTTCAAGTTCTCCAAGTCTATACCATTGAAACAGCTACAGCAGTTTGGCTGGGTTGAGCTTTCGATGGTAAGATGGCTACGGTTCATGACGACGGCTCCCCAGCTTCAAGAGTTCACGACGTCAGAAAAACTTGCAACACAAGTGTTGACTTTGACGTCAAAATGTTGGGACCAGCTTGACCCCTCCTCTAGAGCGACTATTGTCAATGTTTTAACACCTCACCCAATCTTGCCAACGAAAACTGGCATGCGCACACCGGAAGAGGCCTACTTCCCCACGGTCAAGTTGTTTGATGATCTGCCAACGGTCAATCAGTTTGCTTGGAAGGAAAAGTTCCTGGTAGCATTGGGTGTCCGAAAGACAGTCGATCTTGTGGTGGTGTTCAATCGAATGCTGAACCAAACTCCAGATTTGGCCGGAAAAGCCCCATGGAACCATGGTGATCTCATTCGATACTTTGCATCAGTTATGGACGAGATGCCGAAGAAAGATTTGGATCGGTTGCGCGAGACTGCATTCCTGCCTGGAGAAGGGACCTCGGTCCAAGAGCAGCTTTTCAAGGCCTCGGACTTGTACGCTCCGGAAAAGTCCTTGCTTGACATGGGCTTGATCCAGGTGAAACTTCCATTCGAGTTCAAACCGAGCTCACGCGAAGGCTCACTGCTACTACGACTTGGCCTGAAACAGTGGCCCAACACAGCCACCATTGTGAAAATCCTCCACCACGCCGGGCAGGCTAACAATCCAAATCTGTACAATCGGACGCTATACTACTTCTTGGGAAACTACTTCAGTAACAGCTATGCAGCCGAAGCGAAACTACTCTCTTCCGTCACACTTCCAATCCTGCCTACTGAACAGGCCCCGTTCCCTGCTCTGGTTGGGCCCTTTCAATGTTTCATGAACGAACAAGCAGCGTGTTTTGGCTTCGCAATTCTACGATCTGACCTACGGCCTCATGCAGACAAGCTTGGTGTCCCGCGTGATCCTCCCATCAAAGATTGCGTACTACGGCTCACCAAGTCTCCTCCAAAGACTAAATCAAGCGCCGAAATGCAGTTTGCCTATCTGGCAAGCAGGGCGGGCGAACTAGAGCGCGATCCAAGACTACTAGAAGCTCTCACCGGAGCAAGCATTATCCCAATCTTTCGAAAGTTCTATCTTGATCCTAACTCCGGTGGTTTCGAAGACCGTACACGGCAGCAGACGGGCAAATATGAGATGAGGGTCCATCATTACGACGCTCCAGACGCAGTTTTCGTCGGCCATGACCAGGAATTCAAGGGGATCCTCGATTACGTACAATATGGTGCCGAAGCCACTGCATTCCTTCTCAAAGCAGGAGCAAAGCATGAACCCAGCAGTCATGATCTCGCAGGGTTTTTGTGCTTGAATCCCGCTCGTTTCTTGAACAACATTGGCCAAGAACGTTACTTGGACTTGCTGCGCAAGCTGGCTGAAAATTCAAGTAAACTTTGGAAGGACAAAGATCTTGTCCGGCAATTGTCGCAATCGAGTGCATTGCTCGGCTATAGGGATATCAAAGATGAATCGACAAAGCTGATTGATGTGGAAGAAAATCCTCTAGACGACTTCGAAGAGCCAAACATGCACCGTGAATGGTCACTCAATAAACCGAACGAGCTTGTGATCATAGACGACGTCAGCTACTTCATGCGGTTCCGGGAGTATATCATCGCTGCGCCGCAGGAGGAAGTGCTCGAAGAGTTCTATGCACGGTTTGGCGTGAAGAAGATCTCCGAAGTAGTCACATCGCAGAAGCGTATTGCAGAGCCAATGCGAGACCAGACTTCAGCGCAACAACTACGCAAAGACATCCTAGAACGTGTCAGGCTGTTCCTCCACGAGCACGAACGCGATTACTCGCGAAAGAGCATACGTCACGATGCAAAGTGGGTCGAGTCAAATCTAATCGTGCAGTGCGTGCCTGATATCTCGATACGCTTTTCCCTCGCTCAGTCCAGCATAGCTCTGACTAACAAGCGGACGGCTGTCATTAGCAAGACGAGTGGCATGGGCACTGTGCTGTACATAACTCCAAAGTACGATCTGTATGAGGTCAGCTCGGAGCTCATTCGACAGCTAGTCCAGCGTCCTAAACAAAACGATACAATTGCTTTAGAACGAATCCTGACCGAATCCCTCCGTCGCCTACGAGAGAAGGGAATCAACGTTGAACGTATCCTCAAAAAGAAGGAGTACGAGGCCCGCATAGCTAAGCAGCAGGAACTGGAACGTAAATACGAACAGCAGCAGCACGCTGCCGAGCAAGCGAAATCCGGTGTTGTCCCTGCTACGCCGGAACGTAGGCAGCACGACGAGAAACAGACGTCTCCTGAACGAACGCCGGATAAGACTCAGAAGATGCCTGGTGCTTTTGGAGGTTAGTAAATCCCAAGCTTACTCGTAAATCACTGTCTGAGATGGCGTGTGTTGGTACCCCGTTGCATGGGTTGTGCTAACTTCCCCCAAATTTAGGTTCCGACGACATGGAGACAGACAATAAACGCAATGACAACAACATCTTCAGCAACTTCACCAAGAACTTCTTCAAGAAGACGCCAGACAAACAGTCGTTCAGAACAGACGGTCCACAAATGGACCGTGATATTGAAGCTACAAAGGCAAACATAAAGAACGCGATTAAAGACTGCCGTCCCACAAGCATGAACGCTATCGACACTAAGCACCACCGTGACGCCACTGAACTCGACAGTGGCGATTACTGTACTGGCGAGGAATGGGAGAACCTCCATAAAGCCTTCACTATACCCTACTCTGGGTGTCATGTGAATGTGTACTATGGTCGCGAGCAGACTGAGGAGCTCAAGGATATTCACGCAGTAAGTGGTTCCTAGACACCGGCTACGCTGAGCTATGCTGACTATGTACCCGCAATTGTAGGAACTCTCTGCCTTCATCTCTCTCATATTCAGTCTGAACTCCGTCTTCGGCGCGCAGCCCGACGCGCTCAACATCTTCCTCGACAAGACGTCTAGGACAGTGGCTTTCAACATGAACCAGTCTTTGTTCTTCAACCTGGCATGGTTCATTGGGGTTCAATTCAAAGAGTATAACACGAAGACGGGTAGGGAGACGGCATGGGATAGTTGGTTCTTGACCTTCTGTCATGAGCTTGCGCATAACGTTGTGGCGGACCATAACGCCCGGCACAATTGGTTCCAGCAACAGACGGCTATCATGCATAGTCAGAAGTTCCGGGAAGCGCTTGGGGTGTCTTTGAAGGAATTGGATGGGAAATAGACATGGAGGTCTGGGGTGTGTAAGAGATGGCGACTGCTTGGAAGCAAAGGTTTTCTGTGGTGATACAGGCTTGAGGGCTTTTCGGAGTTCTTGTCACCGCGGGAAAAGGTATCGGTAGGGTCCGCCAAGGAATTGCATGCGGGTAGAGTTGTTTGCCAGTGACAGTATATATGAAGCAAACGAATCGGTCGCGCTGTCTTTGGTATGCATGCTTGTTTCACGCGTAGTATAGACGTTGAATAGAAGGCGTGCTTTCCCAATGTAATTGCTCAGTGTTTTGACGGCGCCTTCCCAGACCATCTAGTTCGAATCCAATATTCAACGTTTATCCCCAAATAAGGCACGACTATGGGCCTGTATTCATAGCTAGCTCTTCGTATGTAAGCAGAAAAACAAATTACACCAACTGTTGGGGGCTCACAGTGTGGGTGGACCTAACTCCCGTTTGCGCCGCATCGAGCCGTGCCTGCCTTCCCATCGAGGTCGAGTACACAAACGCAATTTCCCAGAAGAAAGAACTGACGTCAACGTGCCTGCCACTTTTACTTCTACAATCGAAAAAAATTCGGCGCTAGTCGATGATATAAACAGCGCCTGCGTCCTCTCCCCTCCTCCCTTCCCCAACCTCAACCTACACATTTTCTCCACAATCCTATCCCCCACACTTCTCATCCACACCCTTCTCTCTTCGTTTGTACAACAATGAAGCTTCCTATTATCCTCTTCAGCGCTTTGAGCGTCGCCATCTCCTCCGTGTTGGCTGTCGACGGTGCGAGTCCCTCCTCCCTCGCACCTCCCGCCACCAGCTTCCCGGTCTTCTCGGCCATCCCGCCGTCTCTGGTGCATTCGTATACGCCTAGCGGTTCGAAGCGCACCGAGACTCCCCAGCCTGACATCAACCCTGATGAAGTTCTGGGGTGCAAGCTTCCCGAAGGCTGTGATGACTCCGACAAGGCCGCGAGCGTCACCACATGGACGCTTCCATCGGGCACCCATCTTCCTGAAGGTTGCTACAACAAGATGCCCTACCCCCTCAACATCCAGTACTGCTATAGCCTTCTATCAGCTACTCCTGGCATGTGGGCTGCCTCTCTGGAGGAGTCTCTGACCCGCAAGGCTTCGTTCAAGATTCCTCCCCCGAAGCCTTCGCACAAGATTCCTCATCCGCACATCATCACCAAGAAGTCGCGCGCCATCCCAGTTTCGACTTCGAAGACCATGTTCGTCAACCCGATCCGGCCCTCGGATATCCCGTCGACGTTCGCCATCCCGGTTTCGACTTCGAAGACCATGTTCGTCAACCCGATCCGGCCCTCGGACGTCCCGTCGACGTTCGCCACGGAGGTTGCATCGCGCAAGTGAAAACATGGTAAGTCCGTTCCTTCTCTTCCTCGTCTGTGGGTACTAACAATGTTGGTATATAGGACAGGACCATGTCGACATGTAACTGTGCTTATGCGGCATGTTTGACTAGAGCGGACCGTTCGGGGACTTGAAAGTACAAAGGATCAAAGACAGTTCCATAGAGTACAGCGACCCAAGGGCGCGAAAAGTATATATTATCCAATAACAATGTACTCACTGTAATAGATGCACGGTTCCCATGCTCACATGTCTCTGCTGACTCTAGTATTTCGCCCTCTGGTTCAGCAACGTTCGTGCCTGAAACATGAGCTGGTCGGCGCCGGGGCAGCATGTTTTAGCACCAGTCCAATCAGACGTCTACATGGACGGGCAGAGCTGCAAAGGGTGTTGCGACATGGACCGCTATCACGCTATGTGATGAGGTACCTGCAGGACCCGGTCCCCCCAGCCATTCAGCGGCGGGAGACATGTTCGCTACCCTGGTGGTGGTGCGGGGTGGTGCTTGTACAGTCGAGGAAGGAATGAACGTCCACGTCCAAAAATAGAAGGGATCAAAACCTTGCTCGCTTGGCGACATGGAGGCAGCGCGCAGTTAAGTGTGCAAAATGCCCCCGAAGCAGCAAGCCGACCTGTCAACCCTCACGAAGGTCCCCAAATTATCGCCATCGCCCTCGCCCACGTCGTCCATCGCAGCCTCAGTGCGCGACCCTGCATTTCCCGTCCCGAACGCCAACGACGCGAACGACTCGCACGCCACGCCGTCCGTTCGCGACGACCCACCGTCCCCCCGCGAAGGCGCCGCGCGCATCGCATCGCATCGCATCGCATCGTATCGCATCGCCTTTGCGCTGGCTGCGGCCGCGAACGAGACAGTCCGACCGTCCCTCCTCTCTGGCGCTGCGCGAGCTGCCAGCACCGCGAGACACGCCCTCGGGACACACGCGAACAGCCCAGCCCAGGCACGGGATCGGATCGGGGCGTCCTGTCCATGGCGCGTTGACGGGTACGCACGGCACAGGCTAGGCTTCAGCGCAAATTGGCGTCATCTTCAAAATCATGCAAGTCGACTTTGGCCCTGACGAGTCCGACCATAGTCTGCATTTGGGGTCTCATGGCCACTTCGAGCACTCAAGCCACAGCAGCCCCGGCTTCGCTCCCTTTCGCCAGTCTGCTCAACCAGCAATTGGTCCGGGCCTCGACCAAAGCGCTGCGGCATCCCGCAATGGACATGCAATGCACCAGTCTGCCCAGAGCCACCTCCTTCAGCCAGACAATGCCTCCCTCAACAGCGCACACCTCTCACACCTCTCTCACGGCTTTTATGGAGACATGTCGCGCGCCTCGCAGACCCCCTCGACGCCCTCCAATGCCTCCCCGCGCTTCTCAACCCTCTCCCCCGCCACCCAGTCGAAGCAGTTGGCATCCAGCTATGTCCCAACCGACCGCCATGCGCCGTCACGCGATATCTCCGACGAGACCATAGACGAGGCATATGCTGCATTCATATTGTACTGCAATCCCAGCTTTGCCGCCTCCACGGATACCACAGAGCTGACTCGCCTGTTCCGGACGCCCCCGAAGAGCGATGGGAAAGCATTCAGCACGTGGGCGCTGTTTGAGCTGATACGCAAGTTTGATGCGAAAGAGATCAAGACCTGGACCCAGTTAGCCCTAGATCTCGGCGTGGAACCACCGGACACCGACAAAGGACAGAGCACCCAGAAGGTGCAGCAGTACTCTGTTAGACTGAAGGTGCGATATAATCTACTTCATTACTCTCCTTTCATTCCTTCTCTTTTGCAAAGTCTCTCAGCTGCACATTTGAAGCCGTGGATACTTCTTCTTCAGACTTTCATTATGTTTGCAAGCGATTTCCAAACACAGCAGCTGCACGTGGAAGAATTGGTCCTCCCGGACGGGATCGCCGCTGCAATGCAAGGGTCGCGTATAGTATACGGAACCCGACGACCAAACACATCTCGTAGACCAGTGCCACCAACAGCCGGAACACCAACAATGCCATGTTTCCATTTTCTAGAAGATCGCTTGCATCTCCGTGAAGCTGCGTCATGTTTCGTGTTCATGTTTTCTTCTCTCATTTCCTTTCTTCGTGCCCTCAATTCCTGAGTTAGTACTGATTCTTCCAGCGATGGATGCGCGCTATGCACATCGATGCATTTTTCGAGTACATGCTGGGCAAGCAACATTCATACTACTTGCAAATACCGCCGCCGCACAATCCATTCCCGGAGAATGGGCGCGACGGCGTACCTTTGGAGGAGGACTTGGCCATCAGAGCACTCGACCCCAAATTTCGACCAAAGCGGGGACGGCGGAAGGCCGATGACGGCGAAGACGAGATGGACATGAATGATGGCACACCGCCTCGTAAACGGCCTCAATTGGACACTTCCATTCCGTTCGGAAATGTGCTCCAACCACAGTCAGCATATCCGAGCAGTGCGCATCCGGACAACATGGACGGCTTTCTTGGAGCCCATGACCCGTGGGGAACTTCTGGGATAACTTCGTCGCCTGCGATGAACACTGGACAAGCACCTGGGAGGGTGGCTCAACACAAGAATCTGACTCCATATTCAGCGTCTCCAATGTCCGGTCACCAGGCCCATTGGCGTATCAACACCCGTGACAATCCCACCACGCCACATCCACTGTCTGCCGTGACACCGCAATCGGCACATCCGGACTTCTTCGACGAGCCACAGTCCGCGATTACGCCTTCCAGCTCCAAACCCCGGGCACGTCGGCGGCATGGGCCCGCTGTGTCTTCGGCATGGCCGAGTAACAGTACTTCATCTACTGGAAAACTTCGCGGCAGACCTCCAAGTAACCGATCCGTTCGTGATGGACCTTTTGTGACGTTTCCGGCGAATCCGAAGACAAAAGAGGGCCCCACGATAGACGTTAATCGAAATCCCGGGAACCTGACGCCTATCGTTGAGAGAGCACAGTCGGACCCTCCCGTGGCAGAGCATCACTTTCGTTTCCCTCCGACTCCAGCCTCTGCGGTGTCGCCTACCACTATAGACTCCCAACTTCAGAACTCCCAAAGACCGCATCGATTAAGTCTTCAGGTACCGCAAAACGTTGGGAATCCAGTTCGGCTAGTTACTCCCACTGTGCTCGTCAACGGCGAGCAGGACCACGGATCAGGCACTGGTATGCCATCTGGAATGAATACAGATTCTGGCCGCGATTCTCCTGCCCATTTCCTACAGCACGAGCAAACTCAGCACAGGCAAAGTATATCAGCGTCGCCACAAACTTATACCCAACCACAACCTTTGTTGCAGACCCAACTCACCGCGAGTGTCTCTCCAACACTACCCACCCTACCTCCAGACGCTCTTAATCGCGCACTCGTCGCCGAGCTCATACGAGCCCCACTCTCTGGCCGACGCAAGAGACTGCGTGGCACGGAAGCCAAGAACCTCGCCGCTTCAATTTTGCAACCTCTATCGACTTCGTCATCTACCAGTTCTGCGTCACCCGGAAAGTCTATGAGCGACCAACTCCTCGGCATCGCGATAAGCAGCTGTCTCGGCCTCACTGGAGCCGTGGGCCTGGGAACCGGGGGGCCCGCTGGTGGTGTGCGACGCGTGGAATGTGTCCGTTTCCGCATCGGCGGTGATGGGTATGAGAGCCCTATCGACGAAGACGATGAAGATGCCGATGGGCTGGGTGAAGGAGGCAATATCCGCGAGACGTTTGATGTGTATTTCGGGGTTTCGTTTGGCGGCTTGACGGGCGAGTGGACCGCTAAAGGGCTGTTGGCTACTGCTTCTAGCGCTGGTGAGGGAGAGGGGAGTGCGGCGGCGGCGCAAGAGTTGGAGAGACGGGAACAGGTGCCTACTACGGTGGCGGGGTGGAAAGCGAAGTTTCAGGAAACACAGAGGAAACTTTGGGAGAAAGAGGAGGAGGCGAGGAGCTTGAAGGACCGGATTCTTGAGGCTGTGTTGTAAGATATAGGGTACATATGGTGTTGTGTTGTGGGATTTTAGGATATGGGGCTCTTGTTGGATTAGTGATGCGGCCACGGCTGTTGGTTATGGGATTTTGTCTTGGTGGGTGTAGATATGGGTCGGGTCAACGGGCGTGTGCATATGGGCGGGTATGTACTGGGAGCGCTTCGGCGTTACTGTTGATTTTGAGCGGGCGAGGTTCGCATATACCCATGACGATTTATGTAGGGATTTTGGATGTATGTAGGTGTTTGATACCCTGTGTATATTCATGTCGACGGATGGTTTATATATATTTCATTTGTATCATTTTGTATTGCTGGGTATCATATTCGAGCTTTCTGTCATGTACTTCTTCTCGATCCCTCGAGCTCCACCCTAATTGCCCTCAACAGCTGGCGCATCCTTCTCCCACGGCTTCTTCCTCTTCGACTGTGCAGCCTGCGACCCCTGCCCCGTCAGCACTGTAGGCGGCACCTCTTTGATACCGGGTATAGGCTGTCCCGTCGTCACTAGTTCTACAATCTGCGCAAATGAGGTGGGATACGGAGCTGGGGGCTCGTTTGGATTCGCGCCACTGGCAGGCAAGATGCTACCGGCACCTTCATGCGTAGGGGTTATGTGGGCATCGGGGGGTTGTGCGCTGTTTGCGACAGGTGGGGGGATAAGGGCGGGTAGGTCGTGACTGCTGCGGTAGGCTTTGTAGGCGTCGAAATCGACATTGATATTGAACTTCCTGCTTCGACTCAGCCCTCCAGCCCCTCAACTTGCCAAGGCGCAGGAGAAGAGTAAAAAGTACCTTGCGTAGTAGAAACACCGCGCGCGTAATGTCAGTTCCGACGTCTGCTCGGGCGAGCTGGTGCTGCCGAGAATGGCGCTCAGACCGGCCTGGAACTCGACATCGTCGTCCCAATTGTACGCCTCGAGGGCTGCGTCGACGGCGTCTGGGCTATCGGCTATCTCTGCGGCGCTCATGGCGAGTGAAGGAGACAGTGCTCAGGCATGCGTGAAGTGAAGGTGGGGAGTTCGGCTTAGGTAAACGATGAGGGGAGCCACCCTGCCACCCTGCCACCCACCCACCGACGCTGGTTGGTTGTCACTGGTTGTTCGCCCAGCCCCTCCGAAGTACAGCCGCAGCTGCTTTTCTCGGCGCACGCACCCCATCCATCGCTTTCTCACTCCCACACAACGAATCTTCCTCTCTACCTCATCTCCCTCTCCCTCTGCGCTTTCCTTCTTCTGCTCTACGACTCGCCTCCTCTTCTCATTTTTCTTATCTCGTTCACATTTCTCCCGGCGTATAGCCTCACCCCTCCACACTATGTCCGAGTTCATCGGGTAGGTCGCAATAATGCCAGCTATTCCATCGAGTATCGAGCTCCGCTGACGTGTGGAACAGAGCTCGCATATCGCTCATCTCCAAGAGTGACATCCGGTATGTTTGCCTGAATCCATTGAGCTCTCTCGTGTAGTTGGAAGAGTCTGCACTGCGCACCTGGGGCTGAGCTCGCCGAGCTCGCTGTCAACCCTCTGGCAAGCCCTGACGTAGCTCTTTAAGCTATGACGGAGCTCCCCGTGTGCTTCATGTCGTGCAGATGCCAGCTTCTCTACCTATAGGAGAGGCAATTGCTTTCGCACGGCTACTGATACGAGACAGATATGTCGGTACACTCATCGATATCAACTCGGAACAGTCCACCGTCTCACTCGACAATGTGAAATCGTTCGGTACCGAGGGCCGTCGCGGCGGCCAGAACGAGTTCGCGCCCTCAGATGCGGTGTACGTATTCTCTCAAACCTCGTGTACTGAGGAACCTCTGAAAGAGCCTTGCTAACTTTATGTTTTACAGCTACGAGCAGATCGTATTCCGTGGCAGCGATGTGAAGGATCTGCGCATCGAAAAACCAACGGAAGAGAAGCCGCCCATGCCCCAAGACCCCGCCATCATTGGAGTAAGTACTTTCACCTTCCCGTCTTCCATCAGAGCGTCCTATGATTAAAAACTTTCGGATGTAAACCATTTAACCACCGAGAGCGCAAAACCATGTGGATATTTTCCGTTGCCTTCCTTCTGAGGACCTGCCATATACCTATATTTGTTCAACAAGTCTATAGAGAGAACTCTGCTAACGCGGCACATTGGCTCGAACAGGTACAACAGTCGCAGAACCAGCCAAGCCCGCACAATGAACAGCGCCCGCCACAGCACCAACAACAGCCGCCGTTCCCTCCACATGCCAACTTCCCCCCACCCGGCTACCCTCCGTTCGGAAACCCATATCAGAATCGGTTCGGTCCGCCAGGTGGATTTCCCGGTGGTCCTGGGCCGTTTCCTCCTGGAGGCCCTGGATTTGGCATGCCTCCTCCCGGCCCGTATGGTCCTCCTGGCAATTGGTATCAGGGTCCTGGAGCACAAGGTTTCAATGGCCCGCCTGGTGCATTTCCGCCCCCAATGCCAATTGGGCCTCCTGGACAGCAGAACCAAAACCAGAACCAGCCCCCGACAGGGCCAAAGGGCGGTCCGAATGGACCTCCCCTGAACAATGACGGGAATCCGAATGCGCAGCCCAGGATGGCAGAGGCAGATGGCGTTGCGTCAAAACCTGTCGAGCCCAAGCCGGTCGCGAAGGCTCCGGGTGGAACGCCTACTCCAGCGGGCGTGAAACAGCCACCGCCGCCGCCTGTTGACTCAAAACCAGACGTGGCTGCCGCACTCGCCCCTCCTGCACCGTCTGCTCAAGCCGCTGGGGCCCCCAAGGCTACACCTACGGGTCCCAAGAACGGTCGGATCGTCCCTGCTATCCCTCTCGCCAGCCCCAACGTTAGGAAAACAATCCCTAATCAATCACAAGCTGGTCCCTCTTCAGCCCAACCTACTCCCGCAGCAAACTACCAAAATGCGACGCAAGCAGCAACTGCCGCCGTGGCCGCTGCGATGGCGAAGCTAGAAGTTGCGCAAGGCAGGGCACCTGCACCCACACAAATACAAACACAAGCGCAGGCACAGGCACAGGCACAAGCACCGATGAACGCCAATCTGCAAGATCGGATAAACGAGATGCGTGATGATCAGGCACGGCGGGGCACTGGCCACCGTGGGGGTCGGGGCGGACGAGGCAGGGGCGGACACCACGCACAGAAGATGGAGATCCCCGCTACCGATTTCGACTTTGAGTCTTCAAATGCCAAGTTTAGTAAAATGGACGCTGTCAAGGAGGCCATTGCTACAGGATCACCACTGGGTGAAAGCGCCCCTGCCCCTGTCCTTCCGGTTGAGGAGCCGACCAACGGTCATGTGAACGAAGAGGAAGTCGAGATTCCACAAGCTGCTGCGTACAACAAGTCAAGCAGCTTCTTCGACAACATCTCGAACGAATTGAAAGACCGAGAAGATTCGACCAACCGACGCGGCCAGGAGTTCAGGACCGAGGAACGACGCAAGAACATGGAGACCTTTGGCCAGGGCAGTGTCGATGGCTTTCGAGGCGGCTACCGTGGTCGAGGTCGCGGTGGTCGCGGGCGCGGACGAGGGTTCGGCGGTTTCCGAGGCGGTCGCGGCGGCAGGGGACGTGGAGGGGCGCAGTTTGGGGAGCAGGCAGCTTAGTTGGCTCCATTCTCACCAGATGCGCACTCGGGACGCAGTGGTATGTGAGGTGACGATGGCAATGTCCATGGCACCGGCGTTTGAAGCGTTCTGTACCATTATGGTCTTCTTTCATGAGGGACTTCTTTCATTTAATGGAGGCTGGGATTCGGGGCCGGCGTAACTGCGCAATGGCACGGAACGGCCTATGAAGCGAGCGACTCTGGCGTAGCTGCGGTTTTCGTGCAGCTTTGTATTGTATAGTCTTTACGTGGTGGACAGCGAAAGCAGATGGATGTATTTGATTTGATATCGGTCATCATTTAATGGTGGACGGAACGAAATGAATGGATATGGATATGAATGAAATATTTATGAAGTCGAGGTCGAAGAAGAAGAATAAGTTGTTGTTTTCTGTGTGATGTGGTGTTTTGTGGGATTGGATGCGTTTTTACAGTCTGCTTGAGATTTTCGGGGGTTTGGGTTTTCTGTGATGAACGTGTGCCGTGTTGCTGAGAAATCGACGGATTACTATTTCAGCACGCTAGAATCGAAAGGGGGCTAGGTAGCCGGTTGCGCCCGTCCTTCGGGTATCGTATCTGGCTGGGCTGGGTTAGGGTGTGGGATTTGTGTGGGATTATGTGTGTGTGTGTGTGCAGAGTTTGTCTTGGTGGTGGTGGGGGGGAGTCATGACATGTCATGGTTACGATGGACTGGGCTGGGTACTTGGGTGTGTGGAGTATTTTTTTCCTGCGATCGTTTTGTCCCGAACCACTTTTTTCTGGCTGGGTTTTTGTGCGTTGAGGTCATTATTGATATTGTTGATACGGTTGGTTGGTTGGTTGATGTTGCCAACGATTGATTGATTGTTTGTTTGACTAGGTGATCTAGCTACCTAACGAGATTCCTGAGAGAAAGAGGGATTTTGTAATCGACGACGACGACGACGTCGACGTCCTAGGGAAGAAAAGAAAAGAAAAGTAAAGTAAAATAACATTTCGACATGGTAGCGATGGATATCGCACCGACGCCGCGTGAGCGGCTGGGGGAAATGGAATTGGAATTAGAAAGAGATGAAGATGTGGAAATGGAAATGGGAATCGAAAAGGGATTGGGAAAGAGCAAAGACATCATACACAACCCCAGGCCCCCCAATACCGCCACAGAGAAAAACTCCCTCGAAACGCACACCCCGGGACAATCGAAATCTACATTCGGCGGCCTGATGGATTACCTTTCTGCGCTCGAGCGTCGTGGGGGTGTGGAGTTGCGTGGTGCGGTGCCGGTGCCGTACGAAGAGAGGACGGGGACGAGGTATTGGCATTGCTTTTCGCTGTGGTTTTGTATGAGTTGTAATATTTTGCCGTGAGTCGTGTGGTTTCTTTTTTGGTTGGGTGTGGTTGTGTTGGTGGTGTAGAGGGGAGAAAGGGAGAAAGAGAGAGAGATGGTGGGATTGGAATTGTATTGTATTGGACTGTGCTAATCTCATACGAAAAATTATAGTATTACTTCCGGAATGGTAGGCACATTGAGTTTCGGACTCGGTCTACGGGATGCGGCGTTGGTGATTCTGTTTTTTACCGTGCTTTCGACAGTGCCGGTGGCGTACATGTGTACGTGGGGACCGCGGACGGGTATGCGACAGCTTGTCCAAGCGAGGTTTTCGTTCGGGTATGCTCTTTTTCTCGTACTTATTTTCTTGGGGGAGTGTTGTGGTGAACAGAGCTGACCAAAGTCTATAGGAAATACTTCGTGTCGATACTAGTCCTCCTCAATCTAGCCACGCTGACGGGATTCTGTGTCGTCGATTCCGTGGTTGGCGGACAAGCGCTTTCTGCGGTTACGGATGGGACGTCTGTTAATGCGACCGTTGGTATCGTTATTATTGCGTTGCTTTCGCTGCTTATTTCGTTCTGTGGGTATAAGGTGTTGCATTTTTACGAAAAGTATGCGTGGGTTCCTGCGCTGATTGCTATTGTTATTGCTACGGGGTGTGGGGGCATGCATTTGAAAGAGCAGGTTGACGTTCCTCCTGCTACGGCGGCGCAGATTCTGGGGTTTGGGGGACTGGTGGCGAGTTTTATGTTGCCTTGGGCGGCGCTGGCGAGTGATTTCTCCACGTACATGCATCCAAAGGCGCCAACGTGAGTTATCACTGAACATTTTGTATGCAGGATGCTGACGGGTACAGCCTTCGTATTGCATTGTATACTTACGTCGGACTCGCTCTCCCAACTATCCTCCTCATGACCCTCGGAGCTGCCATCGGTGGCGCAACTCCGAATGTAGAGGCTTGGATGGCCGGCTACGAAACGAACGCAGCGAGCGGAGTCCTTGCAGCAATGATGCATCCAGCCGGTGGCTTCGGGCGCTTCGTCACCGTAATCCTCGCCGTGCGTACTCCCTTTCCCTGTCACATCCATCACTGACACCCCCACAGTTCAGCATGTTGGGCAACCTCTCCGCTACCATGTACAGCGTCACTCTGAACTTCCAAATGTTCATTCCCTGGACCTTCCGCGTCCCGCGCTCCATCTTCGCCCTCCTCATCACCGCAATCATCATCCCCGTCGCCATCGAAGCCGCGAAATCCTTCTTCGTCAACCTGGAAAACTTCCTCGGTATCATTGGCTACTGGTCTGCCGCTTTCATCGGCGTGGTTCTCACCGATCACATCTTCTTCCGCAGGCAAAACTTCAATCAGTACACCGAGAACGAGGATGCGTGGGATGATGAGAAGAAGTTGCCGCCTGGGTTTGCCGCTATAGGCGCTGCGGTGCTTTGCTTTGGTCTGGTAATCCCGGGCATGTCGCAGATTTGGTTTACCGGACCGATTGCGAGGACCACGGGGGATGTGGGGTTTGAGGTTGCTGGGGTGCTGTCTGCGTTGTTGTATGTTCCTTTCAGATTCGCTGAGAGGAAGATGAGTGGGCGGTGAGGACGTTGGAGGATCTAGTTCATGGTTGTCTTCCTGGGGGAAAACTTCCTCAATTGACCAAGCTGTCCGAATATAGTTGTAGTTTCCGGGTAGGGGCGTGCGTAGAGCTGCTTCACGTGACCTTTTGTTTCATCTGCTCAAGTCAACTGCCAATCACGCACTGCAAATTTGGCAGCACGTGATGCTGGCATGTGTAAAGGACCGTATAGAGTACGTTGTGCATGAAAGGAGGAGATTATTATTGCACGGTGGTGTGTTCGTCTGGATCAGCATATCCGCTTACGTTACGCACGTGGCGGCCGCTAACCTCGGCCCCATGCGGGTCGCTGGAATGCGGACTCGCCAGTGACGTTCACAAGCTAGACGGGAGCCGCAGGTCTTGTCTTCAGCATAATGCCACCGTCTCCTTCATCCGCTCCTTTGATTCCGATTCCGCCGACGTAGCCACCGTTCTTCCCTCCTTCTTTTTGTCACCTGACCCTTCTTCACGACCGAGCAAACCCCCGCCGTTCTCCGCATTCCGAGCCGTTCATCTGATATCCCCTCACCACCACACCGCCAATACGCACGTGAAAGCCGTGACAATGTCGGAACCCACCCCCAAGTCCGCCCAGGAAAAGATCCTCGAGAGCACGGCGGTGACGACGACTAGTACCGCGGCCCAGCAGAGCGACAATGTCGCCCACGCGCTTGCCGGCGCAGGCGGTGGTCTGCTGTCTATGGCCCTAACGTACGCATCCTCCAACCACGCCACAGGAACTGGATACTGATCGCGCCATGTGTATAGGTACCCACTCATCACGCTCTCTACGCGCGCCCAGGTCGAATCGAAACGTGCGCAGTCATCCACGCTCAATGCTGCGCGGCGCATTATCAAGAGGGAGGGCATCGCGGGCTTGTATGCCGGCTTGGAGAGTGCGCTGTTTGGAATCAGTGTTACAAATTTCGTGTATTATTACTGTGGGTACCCTGTCCCCAGGCATGTTGGGGAGAGGAGGAAGACGGTATACTGACGAGGTGGTTAGGGTACGAATGGACGCGAGCGTTCTTCGAAAAGGCGGCGCTGAAGGCCGGTCGCTCAACCACAAAACTCACAACCATCGAATCCATGATGGCCGGCGCCCTCGCCGGTAGCGCAACCGTCCTCATCACAAACCCCATCTGGGTCGTCAACACGCGCATGACGGCGCGCAGGTCCGAGTCGGAAGAACAAGTCATACCAGGCTCAAAGCCGGCAAAATCGCCATCTACACTCGGCACCCTCTTCGCTCTGATCCGGGACGAGGGATTCTCGCGACTTTTTGCGGGCGTTATGCCCGCCCTCGTGCTCGTCATCAACCCCATCCTCCAGTACACTGTGTTCGAGCAGTTGAAAAACATGCTCGAGAAGAAACAGAGGGTTGCGCCGAAAGACGCGTTTTATCTGGGAGCGTTGGGCAAGTTGCTTGCGACGAGTATTACCTATCCGTACATCACGGTGAAGAGCCGCATGCATGTTGCGGGTAAAAATGGTCCGAAGGAGGACATGCTCACGACTTTTAGGCGCATCATTAGGGAGGAGGGGTACGCGGGATTGTATGGAGGTGAGTTGTCCATCGGAGATTGACATCTCGATGCATCCTTTTGCTAACTTTTTGTAGGCATCGGTCCCAAGGTCACGCAGAGCGTTATCACGGCCGCCTTTTTGTTCGCGTTCAAGGACGCTTTGTATGCGTATATTATGCAGGCGCGCAAGAAGATTGTGCTGGGGGGCCTTGCTAAGTAAATGGTTTATTTGTTGTGTTGGTATATGAATGGAGGATGGGACGGTCCGAGGGAGGGATTTGTATCACAACCTATAGAGTGAGAGAGAGGATATATGATTGATCAATTCTAGCTATGTGTACTAGGTAGGGCACAGTTATCGAACAAAAAAAAGCACACAAATTTGAAAGGTACTCTGGCATACCTTTATTTGATTGATTGAGATGTCTATCCCCTTTGATAGTCGGGAAAGGTTGGGCGGATTACCTTTCTTTTCGATTTGTGTGCTCTTTTTTTTCGGATGCTCTTGCCTTGGTTCATATAGCTGGAATTGATATGATTGATTGATTGATTGATGGCGTGCGGTGTTTGGAGGCATTATGTTGTGTTTTGTTGTGTTTGTTATATATCCATCTATTTATCTACTTTTTGTTGTATGTATGCTCGAATTTCGAATTTTATGTGTGGTTCGTTGACTTGGGTGGGTTGGTGCTGAGGGGATTGGTTGTGTTTCTACTGTGTGGTGCAGATGAAATGTTGACGCAGTCTACAACCTAATTCTATTATCTCGATCTTAACTTCTACGGACATGTCCCTTATGCCACCTACCTATTCTAAAGATTCCTACCATCTCGCAGCTGATATCATCTCGCTTTCTCTGCCCTGTTGATCTGGTTTGTTCGGTTTGCTTCGGATACTGGACGTTGGATTTTGGATGTTGGATGTAGTGGATGGTATTTGCTTTGCTTTAGGTACTCGCCCTTGGATTCCAGACTCTAGCACGTTACGAAATAGCTACATCAAGTTCGTGGGTTAAGTTGGAGTGAGGATACTTGGTAAACATGTGCTCTGCGTTTAGCGAAAGGACAGGTCTCCTCGATTCTTTACCTTGTTTCAATGCTGACATATTAGGTACCGTTCGTTGACGTTGGCGTTAGCGTTGTGCAGATGACTGAAAGCTTCAGTCATCAAGGCAAAGGCTCAACGTATAACGCTCGAAGCGTTTGACACAGCGATTTATCAGCTTCTGCACTACAAATACCGAGGTCGCAGCACTCTTACTTCTCAATAACTCGCGATCTGTACAGCGTCACTCGAACCATGGCGCAGTCAAGAGCACCTTGTAGCTTTTCCAGCCTCTCGACGGAAATGAAAGAGAACGTCTTCAAGTTCGTAAGTATCACATCAATCGAACTCTTTTTAACAAGTTGAGGCTGACAAGATCTCATAGATTCGCCTAACTAGAGACAAATCGGCCGTTCGGTTGGTGAACCGGGACTGGAGAGACATCTCAAATTCTATTTTCTGGGGCAGGTTCAGAACAGATGCCCAAGATACAGCTTTGAGGTCGCTAGATACACTAAAGGATCCGAGTTGCACGATACTGTCCTCCATACGCCAACTAGTGATTATGACAAACATAATCAATAATGAGAAACGTGCGCCGGACAGCCTGCGCCATCTTATCGCTATATTACCGAGAGATCAACTCCAATCGTTTTCCTGCACGATAGGTCTAGTTGATAAAGCTACCTTCAAGCTACTGTTACAGCGTCAACAAAAGATAGAGGATCTGCGGATATTCACCACGTTGAAAGACTCGACCCAGGAATCGGATTACTTATCGTTAGACGAAATAGTTTCTTGTCTCTCGAAAGTAAGAGTCCTGGATTTGTACTTCTGGGAACGGAAAGGGGTCGACCATCATCGATACATCGTCCGCAGTTTGCCAAATATCAAATGTGTGGTCCTGTGCCAACGAGGTAACCGGGACCCTATCGATCATTTACAGACACCACTGGAAACTCCTCGGACGTTTCATATCACCGACCTTGTTCTCGAATCTTTCGATTTCTCCAACAAGCCCACAAAAATGCTAGAGGTGATCACGGTCAAAAGTCTGACCGCACTGTATGTTACCGACATCAAAGACGGTGCAACCTTTTTAAGGGACTTGATGGTATCTTTATCGGCACCTGAGGGAGGTTGTACACCATTGAGGACTCTAGAAATCACACTTCATCCACAACAGAATGATCCTGAAGATACTATCCAGGCTGTCGAGGAATTATTGGCTTCGTTTTCCGGGCTTGAAAATTTGGCCGTTGAGACGAGGACATACCGACTAATCGACAAATCATGCATCGAGAACCACCGTGCCACAATGAAGTGTCTCGCTCTAGGCACCAGCAACACAACGACACCTCACTATTACAGTGCAGCGGATGTCCACTCCATATTAACCACGTGCAAGCTTCTCTACACGCTATGTCTCAACCTCCCGCCAGTCGAACTTGGGAATATCCACAACGTAGGACTGCATTTCCAGCTACAATCCCCCAGATCTTCCAACCCCAAAACAGAGTTCGAAGTAATATTGGTAAGTCCCAACGCCTAACCAACCAGTCTCTTTGCGATCCCTCACCCAAAGATCTCGCATTCTAACATTACAGGAACACATTGCGACCCACCCGACACTCCGCGGATTCCGAACCCTATCACTTCCCCTGATCGACTACAATCTAGGCCGAGATCCCGATCTCGTCGCATGTACCCAAGCCTTCATAACCCCCGAGCTCATCGAACCCGCAGGCGCAACGATGCAAAACTTCGCAAACGAAGTCATGCAATACCTAGACCAGCGGGGATCAGGTATCAAGATGCTTTCCCTCGGACAACTTGTTGGCCGTGCAGGTGCACGGTTTTCCAAGGATCGAAATGGGCATTGTTGGCCTTACTACCATTATTTACCGGGTTGGTGGGTCGATGCAAGGGGATTGAGACATGTTAGGGCGTTTCCGCTGCATCGGCCGATGGAGGAGATGGGGATTTATATGCGGTATATGTTTTGGACTTGGTGATCCGGGGTTCGGTGCTTGGTGCCGTGTTGCTGTGACTTTGGGATCTTGGGATTGTGGCAGGCTTCATGCAAGCCGTGTGTTCGAGGATCGGGATTTTATGTCTCCGTGTCAAACTTGATGTCTACGGATGGTTTGGATTTAATGTTAGAGGTCACTTGTAGTGCTTTGGTAAATCAGTCGGCATTTTCCCCTCATAAAAGTCGTCATCAGCTCATTCCTCAACCCTGTGCTAGAGTGGTGGAAATTGGGTAGTTTCTATGACCCAATACTCCCACGGGCATTTAATCAGCCTAACGCACCACCGCGAGAGCTTTTAAATGTTTCGGTTAGGTGAAATGAAGTTCCATTCCAGGTCTGAGGCTGGAAGTGAATGATTGGGAAAGTTTATCCAGAGGGGTGCCGCTGACTCACTACCAGATAGTATACGCTATGTAGACCTATTGACTAACACAGTACATTTACAATTCTGTGCTCTTAGCATTCAAATTAATTAATAAACTCTAGCTTTCTAAAAATAACCGCTCAAGATAAATAACGCCGCCATCTAAATTCCCTCGCATGGAGTATAGCCCAATCTCTCCGCATTAGCCACATCCCTATTCCACACATCCGATCCGCGCTACCCATCAGAATGGAAATAATGCAGAATCTCCCATTTCAGTTCGATGAGATAATCAGGAACTGGTGAAGCGACAACCTGCTCGCGACCCTTCCAGTCCACATTCTTATTCCTCAGGTACGCGTAATCTGGCCATACGTGATTGTTCGTGTCTTTGATCCCCTCGTTTTCCAAACAGACAGGAGCAAAGTATGGAGACAGCGCTAGGCACTTGATCTGAGAGCTGTGTCGGTCGAGGTATTTCATGATCTATTGTTAAGCAAATGGGTCAGCGGGCTACCCAAGATGAATGGTTTTCAAGGTACAAGACTTACTCGGGTGGCAATGTTCTGCATACAGGCCGCTGCCATGTAAGCCTCTTTGTCGTCTATGCGATCTCGCGACGGAAGAGTGGCTTGGTGGTACTCGTATTTGATTTCGGCAAGATCGATCATCCGGAGGATTTCGATATTGGATCGAGCTATAGCTTGCTGAAGATATCCGTCAGAGGGAGTACAAACAAGATTTCAACATTCACTTACAAAGATTGCTTCCAACTCGTTGGGAACAGAGAAGAGAGAATGGTCCCCAAGCCTTGGGGAATTCATGCACAGTTCGTGAGCGTGACCACACTCTCCTAGCCCAATGGCCATAGCCAGCTGCTCCAGCTGAGGACACGCTTCGAGAATTTCAATGGTGTCTGGTGCAGAGAAGTAACGCAAATACCCACGGGATGGTGCATCTTCCACTCCAAAGCCAAGAACACGCAGCGTGCTTCCATGATGCATTATGCATTCTTTATCGATCAATCCGACACCAGGGTGACCGGCGCTGAACCAGAGTTTTTGTAGTCCCTCGAAGGATAGAAGAAACCCTTCTAGTTCCTTGAATATCTTGGTGTTCGGCGTATCGGTATATGAAGCCTCAAATCCAACGAGCATTGGATTCGAACAGGCAAATAGGTGCGTTAGTGCGCGGAGGAGACCTGCCAGAACTTCGCACTCGTGGGCTTCATCGATCTTCAGTACCAAGTGCTTCAGTCTGTCGAAACGGATGTGATCTAGGATCACCAAGTCGGGCGTAGATAGCACCATTGATTCCAAGGCCAACAACTCCAGATGAGGAAGTACCAGTAGCTGTTCGCGGGAAGGTAGAATGTCACTGACAGTAGCGAAATTATCTTCGTCTCTCCACCCTACTGAAGATGCCTTTTTGAAGTATAGCTGTTTGAGTTTAGGCGCATGCTGCAATAAGAATCGAATGCTGGTGAATGGATTCCGGCCGAGTCCAATCTTTTTAACGCCGTAGATGTAGAGTGACGCAAGCTCAGATAGATGAGGTACGATCCAAGGAGAAGCGCTTAGGACGGCTTTGCTTTTCGGATCGAAGAGTACATTTAGGTGGTGGAGTCTACGATGGAGCGATTGAAGAATGAGTAGAATGATGCCTTCGTCAATGATACGTCCGTCGCAATCGAAGCTCTCTAGTTGATCTCGCGGAAGAGCGGCGAGAAAACAGGCCAGGTTGGTGGCGGTTCTTTTGAGAAGCGAGAGCGAGTTTGTCTTGTTCCAGGCTGATTCAAGGAGGACAAGATGTTTCGTGTAGGTGATAATTCCACCGTGAGGATGGAAGAGGACCTCAGTTTTCTTTTTAGCCGTTGGTATAAGGTCCTAAAGATGGTCAAGGATTAGTGATACTGTCTATTATCTTGAAGATTATTATCATGGAGATACACATGAAACATATTTAAGTTACATACCGTTGTAAAAGTCCTCCATAACTCCTGACTAGCTAACCGGTTCCAGTCCCGGCTCACGAGGTTCGCACTTTTGAGATCGGACTTTATATGCAGATATGCGAATATCTCGAGCTTCAACTCATCTGATAATTCACTGAAGCCTGCCTTTGAGGTCAAGCAATGCATAGTAACGTCAGATGTGCGATCATTGTTGTGGGTGGAGAGGCGAGGCTCTCCTGGAAAAGGTACGCGCAGGTGGTGGTGCGTGCGCCACGTGACGTGTAAACAGTTGCTTAAGTAATTGTGCAGGACAGCAAGTATAATCTTGGCGCGTATTGGCCTAACAAGCCATTCCATTGGCTCGTACAGACATTTCTCTATAAATCAGATGGCCTTTAACTTTATTGCAGTTCATGATGTTATTGCACTTCGTGGAACGGGTAAGCTGTCATTCTGGCTCAATTCCGGCGACACTGGTGACAATTCCGTCCACACTCTGGTGACAACTCTGGCGAGATACAGGCTGCAATTCTCTTTCCATAACTGTTAGATCTGAAAACCCTCATATAAAACCCTCATATATATGAGGAATTGAACGTATCGCCTGCTCAAATGTCCCTAGTGAATGATCAAACGACTGGCTTACATAACATGGCAAACGCTCCGGTAGCACATATCAATATCAACCGGACTCCCCCACCATACCTTCTATTATCACAAGCGCAGAGCTAACCTCGAGTCCAGGATGTCTCAACAACCCGCGGGCCGCATCGTCAGCCTTCCTCCGGAGATGTGGGAGAATGTCTTCAAGCACGTAAGCTGATATCCAACCTTTCTATTTCCCAAGCCTCACGCTGACCGTCCCCAACAGGTCCGATCAGGCCGCAACCGGAAGAGCATCTGTCTCGTCAGTCGCACTTGGAGAGCATTCATGATGCCAATCATGTGGGAGAAATTTTGCACAAATCTCCAGGAGACAGAGACCCGAAAGATCGTCAACCTCGTCAATCCCAACAACGGCAACCTGCCTTACGTTCGGCATCTATCCATATTCCTGTCTAAACGAGTCATTTTAGAGGAGTGGGCGGACATGTGCGCGGTTCTGAGGCTACTGGTCACCACGATCCCGAACAACCGATTACAAACGTTCGTCACGAACATTGACGTCAGTTCACAGGATTTGATACTTATCCTCCAGACACACCAGACTTTGGAGAAGCTATCGGTACGTAATACTTCCTCGCGTTTTAACCCCGAAATTCTGACGTCATGCAAAAGAAAAAAGCGTTTAGAAGTCATGCTAACTTTGTTCCCGAAATTCTAGGTCCCATTGGTCGTCAAAGATACCTCTGAAGCTGCCTCTGAAGCCGTCTCTGACGAGATCTCGCCCGCAAATGCGACCTGGTTGGTTCCCGCTTTTGCGAACCTCAAGGACTTAACGGCACACACCGCTGCCAGCAACGTAGAGCAATCGATTAAGCCATACAACTTCATTATCCGCAATGCCCCGAAGCTCGAACGGCTGGTAATCGACAGACTATTGAAGGACAAAACTCGGCGTGGCTATCCCAATCTATCTAAGCTTCTACCGTGGGGACCCTCGATGCCAATGCCGACTACAATCACTAAGTTGAGATTCGTCGACATGAATCTTGGACGAGAATCCCGTGCCCTGGCACAAATTCTACGCTTTGAGATCCTTGAGACGCTAGCCATAAATAAATGTCTATCCGTCGTACCGTTTCTCACGGCCGTGGCTTCCCAGCTATCGAGGATTCAACCAGCCTTGAAGAAACTGTACATCATTCTACTCTACAGTTTACCAGAAGGTCCAGATACTCTCCGAGCAATCGAAAATGTTCTACTCTCCTTCCCCAGTCTAGACACACTGGTAGTAGACCACGACCCCAACCACCTGATCTCAAAGGAGAGCGTCATGAACCATCCCGACCTGAAGGTTCTCGCACTCCCCTCCACCCATGCGAAGGACCTGCACCACCACTCCATCGTCGATCTCCGCGACATGTTCCAGACCTGCACAAAAATCGAAGTGCTACACTTGAACCTCAACCTCGGCCGCGTAAGCGACGCCTGCATCGATCTCTGCGAAACCTTCCGAGTCGGACGTTTCGAAGGCGAAGGTCCCGACACCGAGATCGAACTGCTGTTGGGAGCCATCGGTACGCTGCCCAACCTTTGCGTCCTCCGCATGACCGACCTTCCCAATATCAACTACATGAGCACCTGGTACTCGGATCCGGACAACCCATTTATGATATGTATCCCACCTCGTGTCATCCCTATTGCTCGTGCATGCATGAAGAACATCGCTACCGAGATCATGCGATATCTCGCTGCCTGTGGCTCTCCAATCAAGCTGTTTACCATGAATCCTTACCGCGTGTTCCTACGCCCGAAGCCGGACTTGGACGGTCATACATGGCCGACGTATTACTACCTTCGAGGTAGGGCTTTCGATGGGCTAGGCTCCGAGTATGTCATCGTCACACCTGTGCCGAATATCAATGAAGAGATCCTTCGTCACGGCTATTTGTGACGCACCCTTGACTCTCGAGTCTGTAGCGCTAAGTCTTTAATAGTCGGCGAAGGATATCTTGTCGAGTTCCCCCCACCCCCTTTCACGAGGTCTATTTAGACTGCTCCCATATAGCCAACTTAGTTTGGAACCTTGTAATATAGTGTCGACTGGAATAAAAGCGAGGGTTGTTACTTCATAATTCACATTACAAATGTAGACAGACATGATTGAAACTTCATAATTAAATTTTATGCTATCCATCCACGTCCATATAAACAGACAGGGAGAGAGAGAGAGAGTATGTGTGTGTATCGTCCTTTAATGTAAATGCCCATTCCAAACCCCATAGAAACGCCACACAATGCAAAATTTTCCATCATCAAACTACTGGCCGAAAGCCTGAGGGTTCCAGAAAGTAGACTTAGGGTCATACTGGCCCTTGAGCGCCTCAAGCTTCGTCGTAAGTTCCTCGCCGTAGTAAAGCTCGTGGGCAGTCTCAGCGGAGTAGGTAGGGTCGACGTAGTTGAGGTAAGCGCCGAAGTGAGTCTCGGGCTGCGCATCGATGATGGCGTCGTTGATGCCATTGATGAAGTCGATGCCGGTCTGATCGGATGTCACGCCGTAGTTCTGGAACACCCAGAGTGAGTCACGGTCGTTGTAGGCGGCGAATGTGGTGTCCTTGGAGTTGATGTTGGAACCGGGTCCTCCGTACAGGTTGATGATGACGAACCAGCTGATCGGGGCGTCCTGGTGGATATAGTCGTAGAAGGAGTCAAGAGCTTCCTTGGTCAAGCCATCGGATTCGGGGACGGTGATGGATTTGGCGAAGAAAGTATCATGCTGGTCATAACCCTCGACAGGCTCCTCGATGCTGTTGACATCGGACATGAGCTTGAGGTAGCCGATCCAGTCATAGGCCTGGACAACAATGGCGTTGGGAGCAATCGCGGAGCGGAGAATCTCGGGCAGGACGGTCGCGTTGAACTCCTCCGGTGTACCAAAGAAAGTACCACCAAGGTTGTATGCGGCAGCGCCATCGAGGTAGATACCGTAGGAGATGCGGTTGTCAATGACGGACTTGTTCAGGGAGACTTCCTGGAGGTGGAGGAAGGTGTTGGTGAAGTCCTCCTGCGAGCCATAGAGCTTGTTGCCCCAGCTCAAAGAGAAGTAGGTGACTGATTCCGGAGCCGGGTGAGTGTTGAGGTAGAAGTTGGTGATGATACCGAAGGAGTCGGCAGCACCACGGAGAGCCCAGAAGAGATCAGAGTTCGTGGTCGAGTCAGCCTTGACCAGAGTGCCATCGGCCTTGACAACGTCGAGAGCAACGATGTGGTCAAGAGCAAGACCCCAGTTACGGGAAGTGTGTCCGTAACCACCGTGGGTGAAGTGACCACCGATACCAACACCAGGGCAAGTACCGTGAGAAATGGCACGCTTGCCCTGATCGAAGACACCCTGGGCGAGGTTACCAAGGCGAACGCCTCCACCGACCTGGGCGACATTGGTGGTAGAATCAACAGTGATGGTGTGGAGACCCTGAAGGTTGATCACTAATCGACGGTCAGCATCTCGTATATGTCTATTGGTGAACGAAACCTACCCATTGAACCGTCCTGACCACCGGCGCTGTAAGAGGCATACGAATGACCGCCGGAACGGGCTTGGACCTTGTAACCGCAGTTGTTGGCGCACTTGACAGCATCCTGAACATGCTGGGAGGTAGTGGGGAGCACGATGACCTTGGGCTTGTAGGTCAATCGGAGGTTGAAGGTTTCGGCGAGCTCAGCGTAGTCGGGCGAGTTCTCCCACTTGACTGGGACGTTTTTGTTTCCCAAGCAGTCCGCAACTTGCTCGGTGCGCTTTGCAAAGCTGGCCGAGGCCAAGCCAGCCAGTAGGCCGTTGGCAAGAAGTTCGAGCTTCATAGTGAGTGAGTGAGTGAGTGTCAAAGAGCTCGTCTCGAGGTATTAGGGAAGGATTGGACAGTATTATAGGAGAGGAGGTCGATAGGCAAGGAGCGGGAACTCGAGCTTGCTGGTGAAGGAAAAGGTGAGAGAAGGTCGGGTCTTATAGCTCGTAGGACGTAGGGCTTAGGCATGGACGCTAGCGCAACTCACGCGAGAGGAAACTGGCCGGGAAGGCGAACCGGATCATGCGGCTAAAGGTGGAAGGCACAAACATGGAGTAGTGTACATAAAGGCCTTCATGTCATAATTCACTGTGATTGGCCAACCTGAACCGACTAGGGAGGATAAGTAGGCAGGGCCATGTTCCATATGGAAGGCTGCGGAAGACGGCTAGTGTGGAAATCCTGGAAGAAATCCTACGAATTCGATGAAAGCCAATGCACGTGCCCGAATATGATATTTCGGGCACGGGGGTCAATGCAAGACAACAGCAATGATCCCTGCAATCCCTACATACACCAGATGTAAGTATAGAATCTCAAAAGTCAGCCCCAATGACAGCAGACGCAGAGAGGCGAAGAAAATCCAGTCGACTGGCGCGGAGATCGACACCCAACAAATCAGAATCCCATCAGCGGATTTGTACCTGCTTTTCAGGCACACTTTGTCTAACCACCAACTTCACGCCACGAGCTTACTATCGTCAGATGGCTAAGAATCCTCTAACCCTTCCAAAAAAATGGGTTTCTCTCTTGAGATGAATTTCACCGATCAGGCTGCCACCCTCATCGCTCAGCTCTGAGCTCTCGCTCACACTAAACGAAATCTCACCCAATACGAGCTGACTCTCCCATACAACCACGCGCAGTCAATTCCCATGCTGTGCATACTTTACAGCCTGCTGCAGCCCACGTGCCGCAAATAAGCCATTACACAGCCTACACCGCCTGCACGGTCAGCATTGATGGGGAAAGACAAGCCAATGGAAGCACGGCTTGGAGGCGACTTATGTAACGATGAGAGAGGCGAGGCGTGCCAGACAGCGTGGTGAGCGTGGCGTAAAGCCAAATGTAACGGTTTCTCCACGCAAGGTGTAAGCCACCAACGCTACCTTTCCGAACGACATCCAAGGAGAGAATGATACGTCAGACTTCGAGAGGCCGCCAGCTCTCACAACCTATCGCAAAGTCTCTCAAATATATTACAATGCTGAGCGGCTTGACTCCTTCAGCCAACCGACATATTGGACATTTTCCATTTCCAAATCCTCCTCCATTAGATAATCTACCTTGAAGTTGAATCGTTGCATCAACCGCAGAGTAACATTCCATGCCATGCACACGATGCTGCACTCGCTATTCCCATCGATGTAGACAACCCCACAAGAATTGGAGTACTCACTATTTCCAGGATCCCGGTCACTCGCTCCAGAGCCCTGATTGGTGCGCACCATTCCCGTTCCGCAGCGAGAAGAAAAAACCAAGACCCTAAAGTAAGATGAGCCAGATAAGCGCGACCAGCCCCGTGGTTAAGAAACAAAATAGGAGGCGGCTCAAGCTCGTCTCGCGTCGACTCGCCCTCCGCAGGATTAATTGTTGCTCCGGTCCAGGACCGCTGCCATATGCGCTGACATGGACAACACAGCAACAGAAACACCAACATTGACAGCTCACAGCTCACAGCAAAAGCAAAGGCAAAAGCCCCCACCACACCAAAAACACAGCCACACCATCACCACTACGCCAGAAAAACCCACCGACCCATCACCAACACCCTCTCTATTTTAAGACAAGAAAAAAAACTAAGCAATGTCGATCTCCCAAGACCCTCGAGAAGTCCAGACTCCAAGCGTACAAGAACCGTGAATACTGTACTCAGGCCCACCCCACCGCTCCACCCATGACCCTCATGACTACAAACAATACCAAGAAGAAAAAACCCCCGCCACTCACCACCAGCACCATCCATACCAGCAAACATGATAGATCCCTAAACCCAGAAATGCCACCATTATCATTGACGCCGACCCGACATTTCCCCACGGAAGAGCCTCCCTCCTCTCGAGTACCCGTATTTTCACTCGAATGCGATCGCGAACGAGAATGCGACGCAGACCAGCCAGCCATCGATATCGGGCCGATCCAAGTCGCCCGAGAATTCTCAACCCCATCTCCCATCTCCCATCTCCCATCCTCCTCATCATTTTTACCCATGTGCCATACAACCCCAACATAACACATGCGAATTCCACACCACACACACCACACCCCCCCCATCCAACCCCATACAAATTCCAATACCACCATCTCCTCACCATAACCACAACCATACACAAACACGGCCAGCGCGCGCTCAAAAGCGGAAAATAATCGACAGTCAAGCCAAGGACCGGATTCATTCCAGAACAGGCCTTCGATTCAATATCGTAAGCAACACTCGCCCACACCACATGGGCCAGTGCCACGAACGAAGACGGGACCCGCGTAATAAAGCAATATTGATTTTTTTGGCCATGCGTATATAAATACGCCTTCTTTCCTCTCGGAGTACATGCGACACATCTGGCTACCTCACCAGTTGACTTTGACTCGATTCCACATCATCAGGACGCAGCACCAGAAAGCCAGCTCTAACTAGCCTCACTCAAACGATTCCAAACTGCGTTGCGCGAGAAGCCTTCTTCTAGAAGGAACAATCATCGACGGGCAAAACAAAGGAAAGAAATGCCCGTGGGCCAGAGTCACAGCAACGAACAAAAGGCAGTAAGATAAATTCGCATTGACTTCGTATTGATGTTATTAGATGCTGTTCAGTACAGCGTCCGGATTCACCGGTACGTACAGTGAAAGCGTTACAGAAACAACTGACACGCAGTCTACAGAGCGCTTCTAAAAGGCTCTCAGTACATTAGCATGAGCTTTACGGCGACACGAAACCTTGGCGAATGTCCATGGGGCGGGTCTCCAAGCTGAAGCTGTTCTCGAAGTCCTCTACCTTCACGTGGGCGGCTTTTACGCTACCCGCGTTCAACTTCTTCGTAGTGGCAACAGAGATATCGGTCACAGCGACGTCATCATCATAACCGCCCACGCACTTTCCATTCGTTCCCCACTGCGCATCAGCGGCTGCCTCCCACACGGCAGTCACATCGACCGTCATCTCAGGCGTGTAGTATAGTCGGCAGTTGGCTTCTTCGTAGATGAACTGCAGTGCGGTGCCAGAAGTATCATTGCGGCGGACACCATCCCGAACGTTGACACCCACAGAAGTGGAGCGACTGAGTATTGTCTGATCATTGTAGAGTTTGTCGACACTGGAGCCGTTTATCTTTGCCTGCAGTTCTGGGGAGGCAAAACGACGGGCTAGTCCGGCACTCTGTGTGATGTAGCCCCACCCATAGTTGTTCACACCCTTGACACCGCCGATCGCTTGGATCTGCTGCTTGTTGCTTCGACCACCTAGAGCAATTGTCTTGACGCCGGCTTGCTGGGTTAAAAGCTCTGCGAAGATCGTGCAAGTGGATGCACAGTAACCATCGGTAAGGAGGACAATGTTCTCCGGTTTGAATCTAGGTGGCCCAGTGACGTTGGCTAGGGGGCCATATCCGGTGATGTTGATACCGCCCTGATTCTTAATGAGGACGTCGGAAAGATTCCAGCGCGCGAGCGTGGTGTATTTGTCTCCATTCACCTCAACTGGGCCGGCTTTCTCTTGCCACGAATTGAAAGGCTTCCCGTCGGCAGTCATATCCGTCTCGTAGTCAAAATACGAGGACTGGTATTGTGCCATGCTGGCGTTGTTTGGATCACGAGGGTACTTTGAGACGTAAGCACTGGTTGACTGGCCAATGAGGTCAACAGCTTCCGTGTAACGGAATCTGTTCGCTCCGTAAGGGTCGATATCCGGGAAGAGCTGCTTGAAAAGGTCGTAGCCCTGCAGAATGGTGCCGCCACCGTTGGCCTGTACGTCAAGGATCAACTTGGTCTTGCCATCAGCCGTTGCCTTTGCCAGGAATTTCTGAGATGTAGCCTGGAAATCCTCTTCGTAGTATTCTTGGCTGACGAAGCTGGGAACTGAGAGGACTGCAACATCTTCATAGCCAGCCGCGTCGAGGTAGAAACCATTGATGAGTCCAGTGGGACCAGGAACAGCAGGAACAGGGTATCCGGGAGAGGCGGTTTGGGTCGCATCCTCGGCAGCTGCCTCGACGGACGATCCGCTTCCTGACATGGAGCCACCACTGCCATACATGAAGTTTCTTCTAGCCAGATCTTCTCCAGTCGCGATGTTCCGGAATGAGACCCAGACTTTGGCATAGTTCTCCATAGTGTAAGTCGTACCATTCTCAAACTTGAGCTTCGTGGTAGGCCCCGGGTAAACGTAGCGTCCGCGACCTCCACCGGTGAACATGCCCGTTCCCGAGCCATATGCGCCGAGACCGACCTGGGCCAACTCGTAGAACATGTTGTTGTATAGAGCATCACGGTCCTGGGAGCCGCCATACGAGCTGCTGCCTTCGAGGAACTCGATGGCATCCGTGTCGTCGATCTCCACCACGGGCGAGGGAGTGTAGGAAATGTTCTTGAACTGCATGCCTAGCACATCAGTGTATGCAAATACAGCAGGTAGTTGTGTGCCGTCTGCAGACACCGACACCAGGGGAACAGGTCGTCCCCAACTGAAGATGTCGTTGACCGAGTCTGGAATGTAGGCGAGATGGCCATCGTGAGCGGATGCAATCAAGGTGTACAGGGTCCAACCAAAGTCATATTCGGTCGTAATCTTGCCGTCGTCGATGTCGGCTGCTATACTCTTCAGGCCGCCAAGGAGGTCGACGGCAGGCTGCACCTTTTCCTGGTACTCGGCCGGAGGGTCGGCGAGCGCAGTGAGGGTACTCTGCCACTCAAGCACCATAGGCAGCGCCTCCAAAAGGGCCCTGGCAGATGAGGCGTTGAGAGGAGCGCTGATGAGACAGTCATAGGCGAGCTTAGCCGGGATTTGAGTAGTTGCTGCGCTGGCAATGTCGGCTTGCTCGTAGATGGCCTGGGACACTTTGGCACAAGCCGGAAGAGTCGAGTTGGTGCCTATGGTAGTCAGTATAGCTCAAGGGGGCCTCAAATATAGGCGGTGACTTACCATTGTCTTGACGTGTTCGGTGGGGAAGAACGTGGGGAAGAGCCTGGGGAAGAGCGGGAGAAACGGGCGTGGCGCTGATGAGAGTAGTCAAGCCCGCGAGGGAAAGCAGAGTGAACGACTTCATGGTGGGCAACAGGTGGTTCCTTGTTTGAGGATCCTGGACGATGGTGCCTGCCCACTGCAAACTACGTACTGGAGCTCCAACGAAAGAGCAATGCGGAGAGCAATATTAACGAATGTGGTCAAGCCAAGGGAGTAGCGATTGAACGGTAGTTGGAGGCTGACAAAAAGACGACAACGACAGAGGGGCGTTGAGGACGAGGGCGAAGAGGACGATGGTGCGGGGACGGGTGATTATCTGCCCAGGCGACGGTTTGCAAGTAGCAGGAGCGACTGATAGCGTCACGTCACGTGCTGCGATGTACCGGTGATAGACTGGGGCACTGAGACGATAATCTCAAGTACGGCAGTATGGCGGACCAGGTCGCTGCGGGGGTGGACGCCTTTAAGAATTAAACAAAAGCACTAAAGGGGCTCGGGGCACCATGAAAATGATGGACATCGGTGACGCAGATGAACGCACAGGGTACAAATAAGTAGAAGCCACCCGCCTCGGCAGCCCGCATTGATGGAGGGACAAGGGACACACTAGTCTCCAGGGTAGTGAAGATGTGCATTGAAGTGCAAAGGGCCAATCAGACATGGCATCCGGATACCCATGCGGTCACTAGGGGGATGAGGTGTAGGGCAGGACCTTGGATTGATGAACGAGAAGAACGGCAGCCAGTGCGACGTTGATTGACGCAGCCTGGGTGCGGCCTGGGTGCCTGAGGCCTCTCGAATAGCGGCTCTGTCGGCTAGGTAGACCATATCGGCGGCGGCTTGGCGTCTGTTTCAACCCACGATCTCGCTCCACACGACACCAAAACACTCCGGTGCACACATTATTGCGCGCATACGAGTTCCCCTTCTGGAGACGCAATCAATCCGGGTGCGCCTTTGAAACGCTCCCAATATCTCGCCCGCCAGTTCTGCATCTCCCGCTTCCGCAATCAACCGGCCGGCAGTAATACCTAGTAATTGCCTACCTCTTCTTATCGATATTACGATCTGTCGCTGCCGTCATCGATCGCATGATAGCAATCCTGCGCCCATCTTACTTTCCCAACGTGAACATCAGGGGCAGTAATTGTTTGCGGGGGTGATCAATCGACAGAGACCTGTCATATCCGTAACTTTTTCTACACTCTCCTTACCTCGATAATGCAGCGCACCACGAGAATCTTCACCGCCGAGACGAGATCCCATTCTCGTGTTGCCACGGCGATGTCCATGCGATGGAACCGCATGTGGGTCGCTGCGACTGGACTTCACATCCGTCGCTGCGGCTGAGCTGCAAGTGATCGTGCCGTGCACGGGACCGTGTCATGAAAAAGACGCTGTCCATCACAGTATGGTAACAGCAAGCCCACCAGCAAACAATCATCGCGAACACCCATCGCGAAACCCGGGGAAAAGATAAATGTCAATAATAGCGTGCCTCCCAACACACAAATGCCACATCTATACACACGCAACCATAAAAGCGTGCAGCACTAATTTCTCGCCCGTTGTAACCGTATCGCTACCATCTCCTCGCGACTTCCCTTACAATACAAGGGTGGAGCATGAACGGGTTGCCCCCTCCCCCTGTCGCCCTTAGCGTCTTGGCCGAAAAGACGGCCGATTTCTCAACTCTCTGAGAGTCAATTTTGACGGTTTTTGATGGTTTTGAGTTCGATTTTGAAGTTGATAGTAGGAAGGATAGTCAAATTGATCAATAGACTACTCTAAATAGGCCTTTTGGCGCGGATTAATGGTTGTTCCGGAGGTCTTGGCGCACATAAGTGCCTCAGAATTGACTAAAACGCTGCCCGATTCTAGAAAGACGGCATATTTCCCACAACTACCACTTAGTATGGCCTCCTTTGGCGTCAATTACTGCCTGGCACCGTTCCCTCATGTTACTGACGTATTTCTCGAAGTCAGAAACCTGTAGTTTAGCCCATTCTGCCTCTGCTATCGCCCGTACCTCTGCCTCAGTCTTCGGAAAGTGTTTACCAATTCGATACTTCAACAACCGCCAAACGTTCTCGATAGGGTTAAGGTCAGGTGAATTGGCAGGCCATTTCATGCGTACAGTGCCAAGGTGATTGTGAAGAGCGCGTGTATCCTTTGCCGTATGGGATGAAGCTCCATCCTCCATCAGAATCGGTGCTGTTATAGTACCTTTGAAGGCCTCAATAACAGGTACAATCCTTTCCCTGTACAGTTCACCGTTGACGTTACCCCAATCCTTTTGAAAAACAACAACAGGACCTTTAGACGCGCTTGTTATACAACCCCATATCATACACGCTGAATAGCCTCGAAACTTAGGTACGCAACAAGACGGCAAGTACTTCTCCTCTGGCGTACGCGTAACCCAGACCTGCCCAAAGGCTCCACACTTGATAGAGCACTCATCAGTCCATATAACATGAGACCACTGAGCTGGAGTCCAATTCACGTGTTGTTCAGCCCACTCTAATCGATCCTTTTTGTGTTTCTCCGTAAGAAGTGGTTTTTCGGTGGCGACGCGTCGGTGATACTGCTCCTTTTCGAAGGCTGCGTACAAAGTACGCTTACAAGCAGATATGCCCTCCAATTGAGCTATCTCGAGATAGGATAATCGCCGATGGTACGCGTCGATAGTAGCGCGTTGTACAAGGCGGCGTCTTTTCGGTGTATCAAGTATTGGTGGCCTGCCTGGAGGCTTCTTTGGCGTGCCTTCTGTACTGCATATATGGCGTACAGTAGAGCGAGGTATTTGAAATAGTTCGTACAATTGAGTATAAGAGTACCCAGCATATGTGTGTAGAGTTTTGACTTGAAGACGTTGACGATAGGTAAGGCGTCCGTTTTTCTCTGTAGAAGCAATAGCCTTGTCGCGAGGGCGTATTTGGTGTCGGTGTAAGGAAGGCATGATAGTAACAACAAGCTTGTACAATAACTAAACGTGTACAGAGGCAGTGAGGGTACAGAGAGTGTTAAGAAATCACGCGTCTTCTTGGAATCACAACAATCCTACGTCAGCACGGCCGGATCAACAGTTGATCCGAGCTAAAACGCCCATTTCTACGCGTCTATTGATCAATTTGACTATCCTTCCTACTATCAACTTCAAAAATCAGCAGAATTGAGCTCGAAATCGTACAGAAATCGTCAAAATTGACTCTCAGAGAGTTGAGAAATCGGCCGTCTTTTCGGCCAAGACGCTAAGGGCGACAGGGGGAGGGGGCAACCCGTTCATGCTCCACCCTTGTACACCCACCCCATGACATCGTTCTCGACACCCCCTCCACGTCACCGCCTACCTATCGATAAACTCGCACCGACACTCGCCCCGTGCCCGACAAGACGGGCACAGTCCCCCCGCCCCTGCGCGGACTGTACCAAACATACATCACGTGACCACTCCGCACCCCGTGCTTCGCCATGTCGTCATCTCCAAGCATCCAACGTCGACCATCCGGCCACGTCCCAAGAAGAACCAACGCGCCTGCATACAATAGTCACCACGCACAAGAAGATCAAGAACCAGAATTCCCCGACTTGAACAATCAATTACCCAATCCAGACAGACACTACAACATTAACTCGTGGAACCGTGACAGCCTTCTGTACGACAACCCCTGACCCTCGAATTACCCATTGCCAACGCCAACGCCACGATCCAATAGTCAGAAAGACAATAAAACGATCAAGTTCATTCGATCGCGCTCTTGAAAACACTCAACTCAGGTCCTCAATAGTTCAATGTGTTCCTGAAGAAGCGCGGTAGCCTGCGCCGCTACAGCCGGCATCGTAGCATTCTGTTGTTCTTCGCGTTCAGTCACAATAGCGTGGTACTACAAATGTCCAGTTAGTTTAACCCTCATCACACGCCAACAACTCAACCCATCAACGAACGAGAAAGGAAGAAGAACGAACGTACCTTGAACCCAAAGTTCAAACAAAGCGCCACAACCAAGCCCACACATACCACCAACGGCCCAACGATGCTATCAAAATCCTTCCCGCTCCTCTCCCTAATGAGGCGGTTCCTCCACATGTACACGCCGTAGCCCCAAGCGAGCGAGAAGACGGCAACCAGAGTGTACACGACAGCTAGCGTCCGGGCAATCACATTGTTTTCGCCGGCGGCATTGTACAGACCCAGGGACAGCGAGGCCAATAATACGCTAACGTGCTGCCACTTGATGAAGGTGCGTTGGTTCGCAAGCCATACCTTGGCCTCGACCTTGACGGGGCCTTGGTCTTTGATCCACACGCCCGGGTGCCGGATACCTGGGGGCAGTTGTACTTTACGCTGTGTTTCCTTCTTGCGTCGCGCGTACTTGGACGTGGAGAAGGATGGGAAAAGGGAGCCTAAGCCAGTGCTTCGTGCAAAGGGTGAGGCATCTGTGACGGCTGCTTGTGCGCCTTCCGAGTCTGAATCTGCCTCTTCGACTGTTTTGGTATTTTTGTCGTTGTCCTGGGCGGCGGCAAGAGGTGAATGTTGTGCGGGAGACATGTAGGAGGCACGGTAAGAAGGCGAAGCCCGGGTGCCGAAGAGGGAGCCGACTGCAAAGTCGTCTTCTGCTGCCTTTTGTTTGCGCTGCTGTTCTTCTTCGAACGCCTTGGCAGGTTCGCGCTTGATATCTGTTTCCACTTCGCTCATCCAGAAAGGGAAGGTGTTGACTTGGTCCTCGAAAAGCTTTGCGACTCCTTGGACGAATTTAGAAAAGCGAGGGGCTTCTTTAACAAGGTGAGAGTTGATCAAGTCTTCGATCCATTCGTACTTCTTCATGCCCTTGACTTTGATCTCGAGGAGCGCGTGGGGAAAGTCGTACAGCTCGCCCTTCCTCAAGCCCTTGAATGGATATTCCATCTGCCTGTCATCCACGTCCCGCCTATGCCAGTCATCCGATTCACGGCACGGTCTGTCTTGATCCAGTGCGTCTTCACGAATCAAGGCGAGATTCGTGTCTAGCGATACACGCACGCGATTATCGCCAGGTATCTGGAATGCTGTGCGGGTATAGTTCGCGCGTAGAACGGGTTGTAGATCGCGTTCCTTGATGAACCTCTGGATATCGTCGGTAGCCTTCTTGAACGCCGCAACTTCCTGTTGATCCTGGTTACCGCGCGCCTCCATTTTCTGTATGCTCTTCTCCATGTGGTATTTCCCCTCGATGAACGGCTGGATGTACTTGTCCTTTATGGTGAAGCGTTTTTCCTGGCTCGCGCCTCCCTCCACCATTTCCTTCTTCTCGAAGAAAATGTTCGGATTCTCAGCCAGCTGCCCATACCATCTGAGCCGCAGTGACCTGGCGTTCGGCACATGGGTAACTTTGTCTGTATATAACGAAAAATCAGGGTTGTCAAAGTATATCGAGGTAATGGTTGGGTCTCGCTGAGAGCCTTCGGCGATCTGTGAGGTCTGGGGGTTGTACACGAGGACGGGGAGGCGACGCAGAATGACGGTCTTGACTTCGAGGAGGTTGTCCTTGTGGACCCAAACTGTTACATGTTAGCGGGATCAGAGCAACATTATCAGGCTGCTCACATTTGTAAGAGGTAGAGCCTTCTCCTTCTGTTGTGCTCTCCGCAAAAGACAGAGCTTCTTTGGGCTTCCCTTCCAAGCTCTGACGGACGAAAGAGTACATGGCAGAGAGGCGATATACCAGCGGGGAGTGGTCCTCGGTGTAGATGGGCTTCTCGGTGAGACGGGCATTGATGAAGGGTCGTAGCCTATACGAACGGCCGCGGAGCTTGTCGTGCTTCTTAGTCGCTTTGATGACAGCAGTGTAGTTGATCCTGCTGTACGTCTCAAGCTCCTTGACCTCTTTCGTGATCTCGTCCAGCTCTGCCCGAACCTCCCTCAGTATACGCTCCTTGTCCCCAGCACCCACCTCTGGCTTCTCAGCAGCTACGTCCGCATACGACGGATCTTCACTGTCGCCATCAATCTTGCCCTTTCCATTGGACTCTTCTGCCTTAATACCAATCGCCAATGGTTCCAGCTTCTTCTCGCAGGCCGTAGTGCGTTCGCGGAGCTTCTTCGCCGTTTCCTTCTTAAAGTTGTACACCTTCTCGAGTTGCACGTTGGCAAGCTCCTCGGTGAACTCGGTCACATCATCGGCGGTCCACGGCTTGTCGTCGTCATCGCTTTCGCGAAGCAGCTTCTTAAGCTTGTCGTAGTCGATGTACTGGTCTCTCCACGGCGGGTAGACGCTTCGGCGGAGCGTGGTGCCGAACTTCATGGTGGAACCGGTGGGATAGCGGGCGGCACAGGTAACGAGGGCTATGAGAGTGTAAGAATAACAAGCATAACAACACGAGAGTGGAGCTTGAGGAGCTGGCGAAGCTAGCTTGTACAGAGATTGAGGTTGGTTGGGCGGGGAGACCCTGGCGACCAATCGCTACGCACATGGACAAGCGTCATAGCAACGCACGGCCTTTGACTTGACATCACCTGATGAATTGCGATCTCCTGAAAGTTGACGACATCTGGAGATTGTTACAAAATCTAAAATGCATGCAAGCTCGAAACATATATGATCGTCTTCTCTAGATACAAGGGTTTATTTGAACTTCAAGTCCTAGAATCACGATACTATACTATCTCTACGTACATCTATCTAAGTAAAACAAAAATTTATAAGATACGTATTATCTATCCTGGAGTTTAACAATCCGTTATGAAATTATATAACGAGAAGTTTATAAAGCTACGTAGAGTCCTTCAACCCTTGGTGTAAATTTATATCTATGTACTACAGTTATATGTCAATAGTCAAGTAACACTTTGCTAAAATTCTTTTTTCAAGAATGTTGTACGATTTTTACACTTGATTTTTTTTTTACACAATATGTAGTATCTATCCTAGAGTTTAACAGTGCGTTATAAACTTATAGATATAAAATTTTATAAGGCTGCATAGAGTACTTCAAGCCTTCGTACTATGTTCTCTCTATGTAGTCTATACGTTCTCTAAAAGTAGATAGAGACTTACACTGAGTACAGAATTCACCTCAAATATCATGCACGAATGCTTACTTCGAATTTAAAATTCTCGAGCGAACTGTCGGTGAAGGGCGTTTGTCGAGCGTTTGTCGAGCGTTTGTCCCACGTCATTACTGCTGCCTTCACCTTACTTTAAGATTGCACACGCACAAATCAAATATTCTACACTCTTTCCCCTACTTCCTCTACACTATCAACACAATGCCTAAGCGCAATCCCAACGCGTCGAAAGTTGTCACTTTCGACTATGACAAGAACCAATTCGACATCCGCATCAACCGCGGCGACCACGCCGCTAGCATCGACAACAAGATCCGCACCGCGCTCAGCATCGACGCCGACGCCATCCTCACCTACCACCTCATGAGCGCCGCCGGACCCCGTATGTAACCCCAAGCTAACCCTATCATATCAGTCACTGACTCTGCATTAGGCATCACGGCGAACTACAATGAGCTCAAGCGCGGCCGATTGATCTTTGTGAAGCGGGACTACGATACCCACGCTGCCGCGAACAAGATCAACCTCATCAATGAAATCGTCCGCATGTGGAAACTGCCCTCCCCCGACCAGATCTTCCCCGCATCCCTCGCCCCGCGCTACGAGCCATCGTCCGTACAGAAAGCAACAGCCGCAGATGGCGCGTGGATCAAGCCGCCTTCACTGTGGGCGAATAGGCTGGTGAAAGCGACTTGGAAGCTCGCAAAGATCACTATAGGTAGCCATGATGCTGCCGTGCAGCTTCTCGCCGTCGAAGCCAACGAGCGGCAGTCGGGCAGGATCGAGAGTCAGTTCAGCACCGTGACTGAGGTCACGCACACCGATATCTCCCGGGCGATCGAGAAGCGGACGAAACTCCTGGCGGAAGAGGGGTACGGCAATGCGGTGTTTGCTGGAGGGCTGGGAGAGGCGTTGGAGGGGGTTGAGGGGGAGATTGAGAGGGAGAAGGAGGCCAAGGAAGTATCTGGCGCCGTTCTACAACTATCTTTGTAGAATGCAGACTACTGTGTATGTAATATGTAACAAAGATCACCTGAATATAAGAAGTAATCCACCCTACGTTGATAACAAGTTATGAATTACTGTTCTTTACTTCTACAAGGCTACTATTATGATATAATACCAATCTGTATAGCTAAACTTCACTCCGAATATTAGTCTTATCCTCATTTACAACCTTGTGTTCGTGAGCCTCTGCTAAAATCACGATGTGCAACAAGGAACAAGTACCTGAAGCATTTAAACAAATACACTAAAAAAAATAAAAATCAAGTATGCAAAAATAACAAATGCCGTCTCAGGAATTCGAACCTGCAAAAAATAAAAATAAACGCCGTACCCAAGTTTACACCACAATTGTTCTAGATAGAACCACTCTACGAGCGATTCTAGACCAACCTGGAATCCGAACAATGGCACTATTGCTAGTCGTCCACCGAAGTCCTGGAATACAGGGTTTATGAGAATATTTGAGTTTTATTAAATATATATAGGCCATAAAGCGTTTGTTTGGTGGGGTATGTGAGCATTTCGTTGCTGTCTGCGCTCACCACTTCACACGTGCGGGGTACTGAGCGCGCACGCAGTAACGCAGTGTCGTTTGCTCTGGCTGCGGAGACTGCAGAGAGAATTATTGAATGCGCGTGTGTTATAGTAGACCATGGAGGTGTAGATATAGGGGCTCTGTTGTGAACAACCTCAACACTTCAGAGTACGAGACAATAGGAAAAGGACAAGAGAGTAAGCAGCATTATCAGATAATGATAAACAAAGCAGGTAACATGTACATGTAAGAGAATATTTTGATTATTGAAGACGACAAGATAGAACATAACGTATACTGTACATGCGTAAACCATTACCTAAAAAACGAATTAAGCCCAACGTAAAACAATCCAACCCTATCCCTGCGCCCTTTTGGTGTACAACTAGATCCACAGAGAAACATATATCGTGACGGTCGTTTAGTGAAGAGTGCCGTAATCGCTGTTCGTGATACCATTCGGCACGGCCTGCAGACTGAACTCCTTGAAGTCCTGGACCATATCATCACTCTTACCCTTGACCTCCTTGGGCTCCTTGGGCTCATGGTGACTCATCTGCATGGGCGAATCCACAACAGTTTCCTCCGAATCGTCCATCTCAGCCTCCTCGGTACCAGACTTCGCGTCAATTTCTTCGCCCTCATCATCGGCCAGGCCTTCCTCGGCGTCAATGAGCTCCTCAGCCTCAGCAGGATCGTCGCGCGAGTCGGGCACAGCATCTTCGCCTAGCCTCCAATCCTGGATAGCCATGATGATATCGACAGCAAGCTGTCCGTTCTTCCTCAGTGCTTTGTCCCAGTGCGCCGGGATGCCCTTCTCAAGCACCATAAACCTAGCCACAGCATGCACAAGCATGTGCCGCATGGGGCTCCCGTTCTCGGTGTTCGCGTAGATGTACTGGACTCTCCTCAACCCTGGGTAGGTGTCGGAATACTTGTACCACTCCCTCACAACCTGCAGCACGTCTGCGATCAGGGCCCCAATCTCCAGCTTCTCGGACAGGAGGTAAAGGTCCAAGAGCACGGACAGATCGCCTTCTTCGCGGGGCACGGGGAGCGAGGAGCTGTAGAGCCAGCCGACCAAGGCTTTGAAGGTCGCATCTTCCTCTTCAGGGAGTCCGAAGTGCGAGGTCGTGCTGCCCTTCTTGTAGAAGATCTTCCGGAAGAAAGGAGAATGGTGGCAGAGGAGCTTTTCGTGGAGGATCCAGTGTGTGTTCTCTTGGCCGACGTATATGTCGACCATGGAGCGGGAGAGGAGCCTGTGAATTGGTTAGGGAGACATGAGATTAGAAAAGGTACACCCTTGACGTACTCATTGAGCGGCTTCTCTGGCGCGACTTCAGGCATGGTGGCAATGCGATTTGATAGTAGTCTCGAATAGGTATATTATAGCTGCTCGCGCAGATGGAATGATCAAAGATTGATGGATTGGGCTAGAAAAAAAAACTGGACGAAGCTTCCAATCTCAGGAGAAAAGCGAGAAGTGAAGAGCAAATGGAAGCTACGAGGCTATGTGCGCCTAAAAAGCAGGACAGGAGGCTGGGGTGGATGTTGAACAACATGACGTCAAGCCGAACGCCTCTTGCAGAACTACCCTGCTTGAGACACCATCCCCGCCTAGCTTACTGAACTAGGCAAGGATGACGGCGATTCGGTTCCCAATTGCCATGCACGCGTTGGATTGTGATGCGACTTTTAGCGTGAGAAAGACTTTTCGATGGTTGGTGCTACATATGTAGTGGTCGAGGTGGTTGGTAGTGTGGTGCTAGAAGGAAAGACTAGCCGCGACCTGGCTTCGAGAAAGAGACAACTATCCATTGTGTTACAGTGTCAGAGTGATGCGTCAACCAGAGGATCGATTACTACATAACTATGAGCATGAAATGAAGGGGTATACGACGGCGCAACAATCGAAATCGACGTGCACAAGTTTGGCCAAACTCAGACCGCCCGACGCTCGTCAGGCATGTTCTTCCGCTCCTTGGCAGTTGCCTTCTTGCGACGGCGCTCGATCGCCCTGTCGCGATCCTTCGACTTCATGTTCTGGAAGCGATCGATCAACGCGAGCTGCTTCTGGTCCGACTTCTTCAAGTAGAACGGCTGCTTTCCTTGCTTGACCAGCTCCTTCTCCTTCTTCCTGTGCTCATTCAGCACTTCCTGCCGTTTGTCTTTATCTTCCTGCGTCTTCTGCTGGGACTCCATCGACAATAACTTTTTCTTCAGCTTCTCCTTGTCTGATCCATTCTTGGTCTTCTTAATGGCGTCCCGCAACTCTGTCATCTCGGACTTCTTGTAATCGTCGATGAAGGCGTACCGTTTCCTTATCGCGTTCTCGTCTGGCTTCAGCCCGGACATATTGTCGAAGCGAGGGTCGCGTGCAGTGTTCTTTTTTACCTCCACAACCTTGCGTTTTCGTGTTACTGGCCTCCTGCTCGTCTGAACTGCCGGAGCGTGCTTACTTGACCGTGCGCGCGGGGCAGCGTCTGGCTCTGATGCGCCATCATCATCCGAATCCTCGTCATTTTTGGCGCGGGCGACTTGGGTCTTGCTGGACTTGGACTTCTTGCTCGCCGGTGCGCCTTGAGCCATCTTCGCTGCTTTGATCTCCTGCAACCGTTGCCGCAATGCTTGCAATTTATCATCCTGCGATTTCGAGCTTTCTTCGCCCCGTTTCCGCTTGCGATTCGCCGATGGTTGTTTCGAGAGCGCGTCTTGTGCCTTCGCCAGTGCGCCAAAAGAAACATGGCTCATCTGCGCCTGTACATCCTCCTCGCTGTCCTCTTCCCCAGAACCGGCTTCTTCGTCTTCCCCATCCTCATCTGAGCCGAACACTTGTACCCCATCGGCACCCGTGTCGATTACGGAGGGAGACGACGATCGGTCGGTGACCTCGTAGTATTCTTCGTCATCTGTACTTTCTTCCGGGCGGAGCTTACGGTCGAGTTTCGAAGAGAGTGGCATGGCGAGGTCTTGCAGTCACGGGCGACTCAAAATGGTGCGTTGAAGGATTCAAAGTGGACTTCACTGGCAGAACCCCAAACTTTTTGCTGTCCCCACATATATCGGGTGAACCTTTATCCGGAGTTCCGCTAAACTGTCGCAACAGCCCCTCTCACATTCACCTAACTCATGTCACGTACAGCCACCCGTTCCTTGATTACGCGGAAGCACCTGAGTCCGTTCTTCTTTAACGCCTCACCGCCCCATGACGTCAGCACTGGCTATGGTTACACAACGGTTAGACAACACCCGCGCCTGCGCCTGACCCACAACACACAACTAACGTCAACAAGAGCATTGGCTCGACTTCGAAAACCGCCAACATGACGCCCGAAGATGGATCACCGAACACTTCGCATGCAGAGCTCAATAATGCGCCACCCAATATGCCGTACAGCGCATCGCCGAACCCAACGATGCCTGTTATGAACTATGTCCAGACTCAGGCGCAGGCTCAGGCGCAGGCACAGGTGCAGGCACAGATACAGATGCAGGCGCAGATGTATGCAAATATGCATGTACACGCACGGGAACAGGCGCAGTGGGCGGCCTACTATCAATGGACGACCTGGCAGCACTTTTACCACAGCCAGCGGATGATGCAGACAGGCGGCCCCGAGCACCCTGTGTTTGCGCCCGCGCCGAACCCATTTCCGTTTGCCACGGTGTTCAACGCTGAGCCGCAGTATTTCAACGCGCAAGCACAGTATGAGTCTCGAAAGGCATAGCTCAAAATCCATTATAACTCGGAGTTTAGGCCATTCTTACCTGGCGCATATCACCCGAACCAGGGACAAGCGCAGGGAACACAGCAGCAAGCACCGTACGATACTCGTCATCGTTAGGAGCAGAGCCTCCCAGTTAACAAAGCTTCTAGGGCTTCCCCCATTCGCAAAGTCCCTAGCTCGGACCGCCAAAAGAGAGATCCCAAGCTCATGCTACCTGCGCCCGAGCCCACTTCACAGTACCGCATACAGGCGATGGGTGAGCCGGAGGCAGTGGACCCCCCGACCCCGAAGTTGGTCATACTCGACCTCAACGGGACTCTGCTCTATCGCCCCAGCCGCAAACAGCCCACGAAGATGATTGGGCGCCCATATCTGACACAGTTTCTAAACTACCTCTTCGAAAACTTTTCAGTTATGGTATGGTCAAGCGCAAGGCCGGATAATGTCAAGGCTCTCGTGGATACTGGCCTAGGGCCCCTCCAAGATCAGCTTGTGGCGAGATGGGCCCGAGACACGTAAGTTGAGACCCGTTCGGATGATGCCCGCTAACTTTTTGTAGACTTGGTTTGTCCCCACAGCATTACAACATGAACGTACAGTGCTACAAGAACCTTGATCTCGTGTGGGACTCTGAGGTGGGAAAGGGGTTCAACCAGAGCAACACAATCCTTATCGACGATTCGGCCCTGAAGGCTAGCGCACAGCCCTTCAATCTTTTGGAGATTCCCGAATTTACGGGCGAATCGAGCCCGAACGACGTCCTTGGAGAGGTTGCCGGGTATCTTGAGTTGCTCAGGATGCAGGAAGATGTCTCTAAGTTTATCTTCAAGACACCTTTCAAGGCTAACCAGACATGGTCATACAACTGGGAACTTCTCGGACCTGCATTGCAGACGGAAGGCGAGGAGCTGCAGCCTGTCACCTTGGGTGCTTGAACTCATCCTCGGTAGACAGGGGTCAAAAGTTTGAAAGCGCCTTGGATCGAAAGGGCACTATCGGGCTCCCTTGACTAATACGTAAGTTGACCCTTTTGCATTCCAATGATACCCTTCCCCTTTTCTTTCTCCAGGAATTCAAGCATGGGCAAGCATGGATGGATCTCACTTGGGAAAGAGTGTGTTTAGATACTTAGACGCTTGACGAAAGGGCATCCTTCACTGGAAGTTGGAAAGGTCAAGTGACCTGGGTTTTTGCGTAGTTTTCGCTTAGAAAACGGCGCCCGAGTACAAGGCCGAGTGCGAATAGCGTGTAGGCGGACATTTGTTCATAGTGGCAGTGGAGGTGTCTCCAAGGAATTCAAGCATGATGATACCAACAAATCGTTTAGCACTCCTGGCGTTCCACAAGTGTTTGTCGCGCTAACATCACTGTCCATTTACATTGCCACACGAGTTGTCCATGCAAGTATATCTCTCACAGCCTCCAAGCCGCGTCCCACTCGAACTCTGCTCACTGTCACCCCAAATCAAAAAAAACCCCAGTATAGTTCCCAAGTTCCGACGTCGGTGCAACCATCTCCGCCTAGCCCCGCAGGAGCAAGAAGCTGCGCCGCGACCCACCATCCTTGTCCACACAACCTTATCCCACACCCTAACGCCACCACCACCACCACCACCGCCCGCGAACAAAAAGACATCTCTCCCACCAAAAAAGATGGGATTCTTACTGGTCAGTACGAGGGTCGAACTCGCGACCTTGGCGTATCATAAGCTGGAGTTTGCTTATTAGCACCACGCTCTAACCAACTGAGCTAACCGACCGGTCGTCCGATGTTGGATTGGTTGGATTATGGAGTTTTTTCGGGGGGCGGAGAGGTTATGTAGGTGTGTGAGGGCTGGATACTTGGAGGAATGGGTCGGGTTTGGGTATAGGGATGGTGGGTTTGAAGATGGAATTGGTAGGCGCGGTTGTGTGCGGGATGTGGGACTTAGGGGTGAAAAATTTGTTCGGGGGGTGGGTTGGGTTGGGTTGGGTTGGGTTGTTGGGAGGGGGATGGGGATTTGGGTATGGTTGTAGGTGGGAAGGCTTAGAATGTTATTTGAAGATTTGGTGATTTAGTGATTTACTTGTTGGAGTTTTGGAGGGTTGTGGTGCTTTCTGATGTGTACTGTTAGTTGTGGAGGTATGATTATGTAAGGTCTCCTGGATTTTTTAGTAGGGTTGGTAATTGTAGGGTTGTAGTTTGCTAGGGATGTGTAGATGTAGGTGTAGGGGATTATAGTATGGTTGATTGAGGGCTGGTTTGAATAGTACTTAGTTGGATCTTGTAGATTTGTGATGGTTGATGCCTACGTCTATCCGTTGTCATACGGATTTAGAAAGATTGGGATCTTGGGAACATGGGCTATAGTGGTGTCTGTGAGAAGCTTACTTTTTGTGACACTTTTTTAATATATAGACAATGAGAGTTATTGTGAAGAAACTGCTATACTAAACACTTGCATCCTTCGTTTTGCCTCATGTTCGCACGCTTCGAAATACCATGGTACGTACCATACCACGTGGAAAGTCTTCTGTTTACTCATCAAGTTCCACTAATTACCTCATGGCGGGGGAAATCGCCCGCTTGCGTCCCCTCGGTTCATGGCCTCATCGCGTACTATGTGGTAGCATCCCAAAGATAAGAACAAGAGGAGCTCATCTCAAGACTGGCGATACGATTCTCTACTTGTAGATCGGTCCCGCAATAAGCGCAGAATGTTTGCCGAGGCGTTCCACAAGGGTCCAGGCGTCCGACCAATCACACGCCCCCAAACAGCAGCCCTACCGGTAGTCATCACGTCGCTCATAGAGGGGCGCAGGAGCTCTCCGGGGTCCTCGTCAAGCTTGCTGCGAGGGAAAGTGCGCCAAAACTCTTCCTTCTAGCTCTCTACCGAACGTACATGCGTGCATGCCTCCGGTACACTTTAAGCTCAGAGGACCCTGCGCTTCACCACGACCTGCTGATTTTTTTCCCGTCACCCGCCGACTCGCGATTCCGACCTCGCCGCAACCGAAAAATACCCCGCGCGCAAAAGCGCGCAGCTTCCATACGCAGGTTCTGAGGATGGATCGGCGAGACGATGCTAAACTGTCCGCTGCGGTGGCCGAGGGGGAGGATTTGAAGCTGGTGAACAGGCTGAGTGAGAGCAGGAGTCCATATGTAAGTGGTCATGGGAATTAGGTACCGCAGTATGCGCCAATGCTAATACTGCGCGTTGAAAGGTTCGCGGCCACATGGACAACCCCGTTGCCTGGCAGATGTGGGGGCCAGAAACTCTCGAGCTCGCAAAGAAGTCGAACAGACTGCTCTTCATCAGTATCGGATACGCGGCGTGCCACTGGTGCCATGTTATGGAGCGCGAATCGTTCGAGAACGCCGAAGTCGCTGAGCTGCTCAATAAGTGGTTTATACCTATCAAGATCGACCGCGAAGAACGCCCGGACGTCGATCGCATCTACATGAATTATGTCCAGGCAACTACGGGATCGGGCGGTTGGCCACTGAACGTTTTCATAACTCCCAATCTGGAGCCAATATATGGAGGGACATACTGGCCCGGTCCTGGCTCTGCGACGGCTTTGGGGGATCATATCGGATTTGTGGGAATCCTGAAGAAAATTAGAGATGTGTGGGCGGACCAGCGGCAACGGTGCCTGGAGTCTGCAAAGGACATCACGGCGCAGCTGCGAGAGTTCGCCCAAGATGGGAGCATAAGTCGAAAGGGGGAGGCCGAGGTGGATGGGCTGGACTTGGAGTTGCTGGACGATTCGTACGAGCATTTTGCGGCGAAATACGACGAGCAGTTTGCAGGCTTTGGGGTGGCCCCGAAATTTCCGACACCGACAAATCTGAGTTTTTTGCTGAAGCTACCATCTTATCCGAGTGCTGTTGCGGATGTTGTGGGAGCAAAGGATTGTACAAAAGCGAAAGACATGGTACTCTCAACTCTCACAGCCATGAACAATGGTGGCATACACGATCAGATCGGAAACGGATTCGCGCGGTACTCGGTGACTCGGGATTGGAGTCTTCCACACTTTGAGAAGATGTAAGTTTGTCGATTACAAAGAGAACCAAAACAACTGACAATGTACAGGCTCTACGACCAAGCACAGCTCCTGCCTGTCTTCCTCGATGCCTACCTCTTGACACGCAATCCCGCCCACCTCTCGGCTGTCCACGACATAGCCACGTACCTCACGACAGCACCCATGCAGGCCAGCGCTGGCGGGTTCTTCTCTGCCGAAGACGCCGACTCCCTCTACCGACCCACGGACAAGGAGAAGCGCGAAGGTGCCTTCTACGTCTGGACACTTAAGGAGTTCCAGAATATACTAGGAGACCGGGACGCCGACATCCTTGCCCGGTACTACAACGTGAAAGACGAAGGCAACGTTAGTCCTGAGCACGATGCCCACGACGAGCTCATCAATCAGAATGTGTTAGCAATCAGCAGCACATCTCACGACCTGGCGAAAGAATTCGCACTCTCGGTAGACGAAGTGGAATCAATACTGACAGAAGGCCGGAAAAAGCTGCTCTCGCACCGAGAAAAAGAGCGCCCCCGACCCGCTTTAGACGACAAAATAGTGGTTTCATGGAACGGACTGGCCATCGGCGCACTCGCCCGCGTAGCCTCCGCACTCTCTTCTTCGGACCCCTCAAGGTCAAAAGAGTACCTAAAAGCCGCCGAGCATGCAGCTTCGTTCATCAAACAAGAGCTCTACAACCCTCAATCGCACACGCTCCTACGCGTATACCGCAAAGGCCCCGGCGACGTCCCAGGTTTCGCAGACGACTACGCCTACCTAATCTCCGGCCTAATCGACGTATACGAAGCGACCTTCAACGACAGTTACCTACACTGGGCCGACTCCTTGCAAAAGACCCAGCTCAGTCTGTTCTGGGACAAAGAGCACCTAGGTTTCTTCTCCACCGCCGAAAACCAAACCGATCTCCTCATGCGCCTGAAAGACGGCATGGACAGTGCCGAACCCGGCACCAACGGCATTAGCGCACGCAACCTGGACCGTTTAGCCGCCCTGTTCGAAGACGCCGAGTACGCCAGGAAAGCGAGGGAAATCACGCACGCTTTCGAGGCCGAGATCATGCAACACCCCTTTTTGTTCCCCGGTATGATGGATACCGTTGTCGCGGGTAAGTTTGGCGTCACGCATACCGTTATTTCGGGCGAGGGGGGTAGGGTCGAGGAATGGTTGACTAGGTATCGAGAGAGGCCGGCGGGTCTGGGCACGGTTAGTAGGATCGGCGTTGGCGTGGGCGGGTGGTTGAGGATGCGGAATCGGCTTGTGGGCACTATGGATATGGGGAAGGAGGGCGTCATGGTGTGTGAGGCTGGCGCTTGCAGGGAGGAGTTGGGCTTGGGTATGGAGAGTTTGGTGGATGCGATTAGGGATGTTAGTGAGCGGTGAGATATCCTTTCCCCCCCCCCCCCCCTGCCCGCCTACTTTCGTGTCGTTTATCATTAGCTTGTTGGTGGGGTGGTAGGTGGGGTAGTTTGAGATGTAACATTTCTTTTTCTTCCTCTTCTTTGTTTTTTCTTTGTAGCGGATATCATATCATTATAGCATACATATTGATTTTGTTCGGGCAAGGTAATACGGATTAATATGTACATCTCGAGTATACGTATAATTTAATACATTTCGCAACTATACATATATATTTCTTGCACATGAGGGATGGTGCTTGGCTCTAAAAGCTGCACTCTCGGCGCCTGTTATGAAGTATCATGTTGGGTACTTTGGGGATCGAGTATTGAACCACTTCTGAACGAGTGGTGTACTCTTGATCGGTCTAGAGATCGGCATCAGATCATAAAGCCACGATTCCCGGAGACTGATGTATTCCCGTAGTTTCAAGGTGCTAGAGACAAAGACATGCGACATTATCGAAAAGCATTCCTAGAAAACAAGGGAAGGAAAGGGAAAGGACAAAGAAGTCCATTCCAAACAGATACCATTCACTCACCAGCCTCGAGTCTCGCATCTCGTCTTTGTACACCATACATAGCACAGCGACGAGAAGGAAAAGAAGAAAAAAGACGACGAGACTCGCGCGTTGACGAAGCGGGCGCGTGCGTGCCTATCTTTTCCTTCTGGGTTCGCGGTCGGAGTATGGGAACCCGTAGCTGTGGTAGCGCGTCCTTGCACGAGCAAGCCACACAAGGATCGACGTTCCTTTCTTAGACGATGGGATGTGTACGGGGATGTTTACAAAGTGGTGTAGGTAAGCGTTATGGATGCGGTGATCATGAGGAAATGTACGTGGCGTCCGTAGTGGAAAGGTTTAGTGCTGTAGTTCCTGTGGTGCTGTGATTTAGGAAGGAGCGGCTCTAGACGCGCGCTTTCCGTGTTGAGCCCGGCTTTTTGGTTGGAACACGTGGTGTGGCATTCTGAGTGCGAGAGGGATGTGGTGGCTATAACATTGGCTGGAAGATGGTAATGAAGCAGTCGTGGTGAAGTGGTGCGTTCTGTAGTCTTGAGACGGGTACGCCCAACCCCGGGAGCACTGTGTTCGGCTCCGAGATTGCATGGTGACCAGAGCCGCTGATGTCGATATGGTATTGGCTGCTTGTCATGGTGATAAGATTAATAGTGTTTCTCCCCCGCAACTTCTACCAGACCTCTCGGCTCTCACTGAAAACGGTCTCGGAGTGAAACCAGGACCTCGTGCGGCCGTAAAATTTGTCGACATGATGCCATCTCCGCAAATGAGACGCGCAATCATCCCACCTCGTCGCCCATCACGCAAAATTTAGAAGAGTGGAGAGTGGACGTTCCCGGACCCGCTCCCGTTCGTACCATTTTGGACCGTCCAGGATGGCCCAGTTCTAGCCCAACTCTTCTCACATAACAGAATCCTGAAGTCATCATCTCGCGTTGAGCGCTACGATGCGTTTTCGGGCGAAGGATGCACGTTTGATGAGAGGAGGCGCCACGGTGTCTAGGCTACTTTATGCGCGACCGAGAACGAGGAGAAGGTCGCACAATGCCAACGGATCACGCCGCTAGACATGTAAAGAGATTCTGACCCGAGTCCTGTCTCCAGAATCATGGTACTCAGGGCGTGACGAGTTTCTCTGGTCGACGTTCACACTACTGTGCCGTCTTGCCAGGTCGAGGGTGCTAGGTGGTGGGGTGAGAGAAGAAATGACGAACAGGACGATTTCCGCGCTGTGCGCCTTCCGTTCCTTGCCGATCCCCTGCCAAGTCTACCGGAAAACAGACTGACCTTAATCACATCCCTGAGCAGATCGTCCCCATTAAACACGATCCACCAATCAGCGATGGGTAGACTAATCTCAACACCTCCCTTCATCAAACGCCGAGTCGTGCTCGTCGGCCGCTTGCGAATACACGAAGGCGCAATTAGAGATCGGCCCGGTGACAGACGTGAATTCGTGACACTGGCTGCTGCAATATGCGTGGAATTCATGGCCAGACAGGCAGTTGCTGGTTGGCAGACGCTGTGTTGACCCGTGTTTACTCGGCTTGACTCCCTCGCAGAATGTAAACATATCGACATCAAGGGCTTTGTTGACTGCTCTCGGGGCGCGCCGTTGGTGCAAAGGCCTCTCCCCGGCGCCACTGATGATGGGGACGAGATTGTGCTCATTTGGCGATGAGATTGGTGGGCAGCGGTGTAGTTTTCAGCCCAAAATTTGCAAGATTGCACCTTCCCCCTCAGCACCACCGACGTAAGTTTCACGTTTGCTCCTGCCTCGCTTAATTTTAAGGTGAATCCATATGTAAACTGCCCCCGCCACGTCTACGTCTCTCTTTTTGCTCACCACGCATTCCTTTGTCGGTCCAGTCGTCTTCTTTGTGTAGCTTGTCTACCAAACCCACGCTCTTTACTTTCTTTATCGGACAATCGCTGCTCTTTGTCTTGCGCCCCAGTCGCACACACAGATCGCTCTCACACCTTCGTCTGTATGTATTCTCTCACTCATAAGACCCCCGGTGGTGGCAACATGTCTCACTGCTGTATAAATGACCAACGGCTTTCAATCCTTCATTTGCATCTTCTTATCCTAACAAATCGACCAGACATACCACTACGGTGATCCGAGATCCCAGTCATTGCTCGTCCAATTCAATCTCTTTCCAGCAATCCTAGTCAAGATGCGCTCTTCAGTTCTTCTCACCTCCGCTCTGGCCGCCGGCGCTATCGCCGGTCCGATCGAGAGGCGCAAGGTGTACACCGAAACCCAAGTCACCGTCGAGACCATAACCGTCTACGTGACTGCCGGCCAACCGCTGCCGTCCGCCAGCGCTGAAGCTGATGTCGGCAACCACTACGGCCACAAGGCTAGCAACAGGCCCAGCTCGGCCGCTGCTTCCGTCTCCAGCGCCGCGCCTGTCGCGCCCGTCTCCACTCCGGAGCCGACCTCTGTTGTCCCTGAGGCTTCTTCTTCGTCTTCCACCTCGGTCGCCTACACCCCCGTGGCGGTAGAGATCCCCTCCTCTTCCGCTCCTTCCTCTTCGGCTACTCCCACTTCCTCAGCTGTTCCTACCACTACGGTCGCGCCCACCACTAGCGCAGCTCCTACCACCACGGCTGCGCCCACTTCCTCTTCGTCCAGCCAGGCGGCCGCGGCTACCTCGTCGTCTGCTCTTGCTTATGGTGTGACGCACACATCTGGAACAGTCCAGGCTACCTTCCACGAGGGCGATGAGTACAAAAACTCTGTTCTCTGGCACCATAACCGTGCCCGTGCCAATCACGGTGCCAGCAACCTCGAGTGGAGCGATGAGTGCGAGAGTGCCGCACAGACTGCTGCCGCGTAAGTATCCGATTCGACATTGCCTCTCTGGATGTTTTACTAATCTGTGTCTCAGATACTGCGATTTCGAGCACCACGTTGTCGACGGCCAGGGCCAGAATCTCTTCACTACCTCCGGTGACGCATACAATGTCACCGCCGGTATCACTGATTCCTGGTACAAGGGTGAAGCCGACATCTACACCTGGTGGGGTGAGGAGCCGCCTCATTCTTCCAGCGACTCTGCTTCGCTCGATATGGAAACTTTCGAGAAGTACGGCCACACTACACAGATGCTCTGGAAGAGCACCACCAGTGTGGGTTGCGTTACGATTGACTGCGGCTCCAAGATGACTGTCAGCGGCGCCTCAAGTACTATGGGCAAGTACACCGTCTGCAACTACTCGCCACCAGGCAACTACGTTGGCGAGTTCGCGAAGAACGTGGCGGCTCCTTCCGGTGCTTACAGCGGCTACTCCTGGTCCGACTAAAGTACCACAGACTCCCAATTATTTACCCAGCCTTGGCGTATGATTTGGCCTAGTCTTTTTGTGATGGTTTTGCTTCTTCTATCGAACATCCCTACATCGCTGCATCTGGTCCGGATACCACTCTATTCGCATGATGGGGTCGTCTTTCGCAAGAATTTCTTTTCGATGTACCCTTTTGGTCGTGGTTTCTAGGTGATCTGGCATCGTCAGCTACTCAGCCCGATCTTCCTTTCTCTTCAATGTATATACTTATAGTTAAAGCGGCCTCGGTGAGCGCTGCATTTGCGGTTTCTACTTTCTTCCACTCATACAGTGGTGATCTGGCGATCCGCTTGATATGAGAGATGAATCAAAATCAGGTATCACGACTTTGTTCTACTGTGCTGTCTGTGGTTACTGTGCTGGGTGCCACCGTGTGAGGAGTGTTGTTAATATCAGGAATGATGATGTTGAGTGTGGGGTGAGGTTAGGCTAATTCGCGTCGAGATCTGCGAAAAGATGTCGTAGGTGGTAGCGCGATACCCTGTGCCAAGATACGTCGATCGTGTAAGTGTCTTTCTACTTCTACGTGAAAATATTTCTTTTCCAAACAGTTGTTCTCTATAACGACATCTGTCGCGTAGGGTGGATTATCTGTAGGTCTAAGGAGAGGTCGGATGGAGCTCTGGATACACGGGTTCACTGACTTGAACCTACGTTATCGAAATCTAGCTCTTGCATCATCTATCGTGGTCTTTTGCAGCTTCGTGGTATACCTTGGCTATTGGAATGATGGGGTGTTTAGAATATAGTAATCTTGAAGGACTGTCGTGGGGACGTTCTGATGCCTGTGTATGCCGCTTGAACCTTTGCCGCTTTTAAATCTTGTAGTAAACAGCTTCTGCGTTGAAATGTACCTAAGGGGTGAGTGGGTGTTTGCACGGGGGGGTTGCACTTGTCGAAATAGCATGTAGTCAGTCCCTCGATTTACGGGGGCGAAGGGATCGATTGATACGTTCGTCGTATCAGAATAGAGGAGATGGAGAATTATGCACGGAATTGTTGAAGAGGAAATGTGCGAAACATAGGCTCATCTGTGTCCATCACATTTTGTCTGACTTGGCTACAGGACAGTTAGAACTTTAGTCCTATGACTCTGGAGCGTGGAGGAGGTGTGACTTAACTTGCTGTTATGATTGCAATGCATGGTTGGAGACAGTTGGGTCGTTAGGTGTGTGAACTGGAACCGAGTGGCTTTTCAAGACCTAGATATTATACGAAAGAAACATAGCTTGCTACCTACTGTGATAAGGCGGGCAGGGTAGATTCAGTAAGATATGGAGGGGTCACGCGCCCGTTGGCCTGTCTTGTTTCATATCTAGCGACGTTTCTAGCACTAGACCGCAACATTGTGAGGAGCGGATCTACCATCTCTCGAAGAATCTCCAGAAACAAGCATTCTTCCCGCGATGATGGAGATAAGATGAACAGATGAGGTTGGGAGATATGTGGGGACGTCGGCATTTGGTGGCATTTACACGTGAATGGCTAGCCCCTGGTCCCGTTCCCGGCACACGTGTCGGCCCTAAACCGAGCCGAGGCCCTATCAAGCGCACCACCCAGCCAACCTCTCCACCACTCCGGCTCCGCAGCTAACAGCCATGCACGACGTCTACATTCACCGCCGCCGTGGACTCCATCTATCGCATGATCCACCTTGACTGCAAATTATATCTTTTGTACTACGACGATAATAATTGATGAATCGCCCCCCACAGCGGGGTTGTTGTCAGAACTGATGTCAGACTCCGTAGGTACGTACATCGTGAAAGTTGGGGAAGTAGATGAAATAAAAGTGGAGACGAGATGGGACGGACCAAAGGCTGATGTTGAGATCACAGATCGAGTATTCAGCCATGCGCTCAACACGGTCAATAAGATCCGCACTGGATCGCAAAAACCACCCTCTGCGACGCGATTGAAACTCTATGGATTGTACAAGCAAGCCATGGGTACCGTCCCATTTCCACCATAAATCGATATATACATCTAACGCACCGTAGAGGGCGACGTTGACGGCATAATGGAGCGACCTGAGGGGGGGAGGGATGAAACGCATCGTGCGCGTGAGAAATGGTACGGGACACGCGACATCTTCCACTCCACCAAGATTGGCATGGCACGAAGCTGATATCGACGTGATAGGGATGCTTGGAAACAGCAAAACGGCCTCTCCCGCACCGAAGCGAAACGAAGATACATCACAACGCTGATCGATACAATGCACAAATACGCCTCGCCCTCCCCGGACACGCGCGAACTTGTCTCCGAGCTGGAATTCGTGTGGGATCAAGTCAAGTCCAACGTACCTTCCTCGTTGTCTTCGTCGCCGTTGCATAAACGCGATTCAACCGGGTCACAGATGGCGGCATCGGGCTATCCGAAGCTCGACAGTGGCAAAGGCAAAGGGAGAGCGGACGATGACAACGAGGGGCCCTTGCAGGCCAAGAGCCCCATGTCACAAAGTGAAGAAGAGTTGGAAGATGAGGAAGCGGATATCGACAGAGAAGAGTTCGTGGATGCGCCGGATTCGCAATACAATCCGAACTCGGAACCGCCAGCGGAAGAGACAGACGTAAAGACGGACGTAAAAACAGGTCTACAAACACAAGAACCTGTTCCATATGCAACACCACAGAAACCACCAGGGAGATCGATTGGTCTCCTCCCAGCATTATTCACTACACCTACAGCCGCGCCAAATGGGCCGTCATACGAGACTGCCGCGGACAAGAAATGGCGCAAACGCGTGGAGCAGGCGCTGGTAAAGATGACGGCCGAAGTGGCGGCGCTGAGAGAGCAGTTGGAAAGTAGGAGGTTATTTACGCATTCGAAAAAGTTCATCTTCTTCCGTTTTTTATTCAGGCTTGTCTGGCGCTCTCTTAAGCACGTCGCTATCGATGTGTTTATTCTCAGTATAGTGCTGGTGTGGATGAGGAGGAAGAAGGATAAGAGACTCGAGGGTGCTATAAGAGTGCTGTTGGGCGATGCCGTGGCGCAGGTGCAAAAGGTCGGTGGGAAACAATTTGGGAAGGTGAAATTACCTGCACTTGTGGGTGGGGCGAAGAAGGTGGATTGAAGAGATGTTGTCGTGATTGTAAAGGCAATATCGGAAGTAATGGAATGTTCATCGCGTTCGATACCTACGTTAGTGTGGGATTGTGAGGACTCGAATTAACATCTACCTGGTGTTTCTCTGAGACTCCTTTCGAATAGTTACCCTGATTTGGTAATTTCTTTGAGGTACCGTCTCTCGTCATCTTTAGCGCACTTCCGGCAGGTTCGTATACCTTGCGGTACTCTCAGCATCCCGTTTACGACTTCGACGAGTATTGGGGTGTGAAGGCTATGGAACTTTGCAAGTCTTTGAGACGGCATTTCCTGGTATGAGAAGCTCTCAAGTACCATCTTTGCCAGTGGTCTATGCCTGGAGAGGACGGCTATAACGAGTAGCACTTGACGGTGTTTTCGAACGCGTCTTGCTCTCGACCCTCCTATACATATCTACTGCCAAGATTCATATTCCAGATCATAACTCTCAAGTGCGGTTGTATATGATATGTAAGCGATAAGTACTAGTTTCCGCTCGCGATGTTGCACATACGCTGCCAATCATACACCTTTCATCTCCTTTTGACCAAGCTGCCATCCACCGAAAAGCTTACACCTGCGAGATCAACCTATCATACATTCTAGTATCCGTAAACCTATAGGAATATCCAGCCTTCGGAGAACCTACCCATGACTGAATCTTCAACAAGAGTTCAAGTACACTTCATCCGATGTACTTCCACAACAGCCTCGAGAACCCATCTAAACATCTGCACGGCCATCCTACTAGCTAATAACGCACCATCGAATACAAGGAAAAACATACTCTCCAAATGCAAAAGCACTCCAAAGTATCCCATCTTCGGGGAAGGCTGAATCGATGCTAAGCCGACGCATTCTCCTCCCATGTACTCCGCACCCCGCTTAGATCGACATGAACATGGGGCCCCGCAACGAGTCTCGACCCGGAAATCGTCACCCAACCACTATGACAATGGCCGTCAAAACAAGGGCTACAAGCCTGATCTCAACTGCCGATTCGTACTGCCCCCCTGTGAGCGCATCGTCGCTTGCAGATACAAGTTGTTGTGGGGATTCAAAAGCTACATGTACCCCCGCGAAAAATCCCACAATTCGATTCCGACTTTTGCTTGGAGATAGCCCGTCTTTTTCTCTCGCGTCTTTGTAGAATCTGGCTTTCTTCTCTGCGTTAGGTGTGCGTATTGAAGAGGTATCGAGGTCGGAATGGATGCGAAAGAGGAAGTGACGAATGTTGAGAATGTGCAGGATTCCCCATCACGTCGTATATCTCACGATGGGGATGCGCGTGTTGTTTCTCTTCAGCAGGAAGCTCATGAAAACGATATCCATATCGATTTGACGTGGAGGTCATGGATGGTGGTATTCGTGACATGTTTCGCGTAAGTGGCGCTCCTACTCTAGCAGTTGGTCAAACTTACAGGTAGTTACGTATAGAATAACTGCCCAGGTTTTCGTTGTAGTGGCTGCCGGAAGTGTGATTTCGTTTATTGTTCGCGATCTGGGAGAGCCGGCGATAGCGGGGTGGATTATTCAGGTACTTTACTTCCAACCAAATGGATGGCTATCGAAGGAAATGCTAACATACTATGTGCAGGGCCCTCTTCTCATGCAATCTGTGCTTTCGCCCCCTGTTGGTCGGCTATCCGATGTTCTCGACCGTAAGCTATTTGCTTCAATACCGCCATTGATCGCCTTCGTTGGCAGTATTATCTGTGCCAAAGCCACTTCCATGAACATGGTTATCGGTGGCGGCATTCTGGTCGGAGTCACTCTCGCCACCGTATCCATAGTTCAAGCAATCCCGGTGGAAATCCTGCCGATGAAGTATCGTGCACTAGCCAACGGGATGTCGTACATGGGGGGAGCTATTGGGGGACTGTAAGTTCCCTTACATTCATGGCATCAAAGACTCATGCACAAGACCATCTTGGATGTTGGTTCTCGAAACAATCACTGACATCTCATAGACTCGGCGGTCTATCCGCAGGCGCTGTAACGAACATGGGCCCATCGGGCTGGCGAAACATTTTCTGGATCCAAGCGGCGCTCCACGGTTTAACATTTCTCGGTATCATGGCCTTCTATTGGCCTAAGAAACGTACCGACTACCCTAGGATGAAACTCAAGGAGTGGGTGTGGGCTTGCGATCCTATTGGCAGCATTCTGCTCATCGTGAGCACGACATTGATGCTTCTGGCTTTGAATTGGGCTGGCGGTGCTTATGCGTGGAGTGATCCGCACGTGTGCGCGAATCTGGTACTAGGCATTGTGCTGTTTATTGCTTTTTGCATCTACGGTGCGTCACTGAACCAGTCGTTTAGGGGTACTTTTAGGACGTTGGCAACTAACACATGGCAGAATGGAAGGGGAGGTCTGACGGGATTGTCGCGCATGTTTTTTTCAGCAACGGTCCTAACTTCTGGCTTGCGACATTCGCATTTGCCGTTGAAGGGTGAGTTCACTCGCCACAACATTGAAATTCGAATCTAATCGTTCAGATGGATTTTTTACTCCGCCGTCAACAGCATCACACCGCAGCTCATCCTAAATCTCGGCTTCCAGGACAACAGCTGGGGCATTGCAGTCCGCCAGCTTTCCCACCAGATCCCCACAGCACTCTTCTCCATACCAGTGACATGGTATGCCACTCGATTCAAAGACATGAGTACGTCCTCAACCCGCCATCATCTGTACATAACTAACTTTCTCCACCACAGAGGCCCCCCTCGTCTTCACCTACGCCATCTTCCTAATCGCAACAATCTGCTACGCCAACATCCGCCCCGACCATGCATCGGCCCAAATCGGCTTCTCCGTCCTCACGGGAATCGGTACTTCAGGGCCCCTCACTCTCCTAGTCGCCTGCATCCAATTCACCGCCCCACACGCCTTCCTATCCACGGCAACAGGCCTCGCGTTCTCCGCGCGCGCGATTGGCGGCGCCTTCGGTTCCGCCGTCATCTCCGCCGTCATAAATAGTAGACTCACAGCACACTATGCTTTAGACGTTGGCGCCGCCGCTACTGCTGCCGGTCTCCCCACCTCCTCACTCCCTGCGCTCTTGGAGGCGATGAAAGAGGGTACGGCGAATACCGTGAAAGGCCAGGGTATACCGGGAGCGAATGCGGAGATCATGATTGCGGCGTGGCAGGCTAGTTATTGGTCGTATGCGAGAGCGTATAGGTTGGGTTGGTGGAGTGTTGTTCCTTTTGTTGCGTTGGCGACTGTGAGTGTGGCGGCTATGCGGGGTGTGAAGGATTTGATGACGGAGAAGGTGGAGGCTACTGTTGAGAGGGAGGGTTTTGATGAGGGGCGAGAGAAGGTGGTTGGGTGAATAAGTTTCTAGGTAGACGAGGAGATGAGGGTTTGATACTAGAGTAGGGACAAAGGCTAGTGATGGCGACTTTGGGATCATCGGGATGGAGAATTCTTTGACGGGATATGTTGATTTCAGTGTGTATCTATGTAGATAAGTTCATCTGCAAAACTTCCCTATTCACTTTATCCTTCTTCGCCTGCTGATTGATTTCACTTACCGCATTGCTGGAACTGCATGCGAATAGCACATTTCATGTATTCAACACCGGGTGTTCTCTTACCCTACGCATATATGGTTCTTCCTTGACTAGCAACATGGCGAAAGAATGCTTATGAGGGGAAGGGGAAGGCGACTACAAGTGATATGGTTAAAACGAAACGAGATAATCAGAAACATTCAACAACTCCCTTGAAAATCTTTCACTCTATCAATCAACTCGAAGCCACCAACTCAAAGATACAAGCAAAGGAGCCCATCTTACCAAACACTCACCCTCTCAAAAAGTCCCACATTACATCATTCCCAAGGTGCATTAGTAGGTGGCATTCCCCAAGAAAGCGGAAGTTATAAGTAGTCGTACGTACAGCCCTTCAAGTCCTACCACACCATTATCCCAACACACTATACCATGCCAAAAAAACCCCACAAGAATCCCTATCCAAAGATAACTCAATGTTAAAACCCACAACCACCACCACACTACCCGCCTAACCACCCCCATGATCTTATTTTATACAGTAAGCCACACATCACCAACCACCCCCCATCTAAACCCAACAATCCACCACCTCCAAGCCCACCCATCAAACGCAATGACCGAATCCCCCCAGCGCCTCAACTCCGACCGTACAAAACCCACACGCACCCCTACCCTCCCAAAAAATGGTCGAGTAGAATAATCCAAGGCAACAAGTCCTCCACTCCCTAGGCGAAGAAGGCAGTGCAGTGCCATTTAATGATTAGTGCACGTAAATCGTACAAACATACGTACATACGTGCGCGCGCCTAGGGTCCGAAAAACCCTCCCAAGAAGAAGAAGAAGAGCGCGGCCGACGACGCCGAGTCAGTTAATACCCACACGGCACCAAACCGGACCCGTTCTAGCACAAACCCAGGACCCAAGCCTCCGGGTTCGCACACCCACGCACGCAAGGCGGCAGCGTCAAAGCCCGAGGAACACTTTCCCATTCCAGACTAGCAGTTTAGAAGGAAAAAACGGAAAAGGGAAGGAGATGTATACGGTAGGTAGATGGTCTAGTAGTGCGGAAAAGAGGGTTTCGGTCGGTGTTAATAATGGGCATTTTTTTTTCTTGCGCTGGCACTGGACTGGGTAGGTAGGTAGGTAGCTGGAATGCAACGCAACGCAACGCAACGCAACGCAACGTCTTCACAACAACAACAACAATAAATTATAGAATTCAATACCCCCCCCCCCCCCCCTTCCTCTCACTAAAACACCCATCCCCACTATCGAATCCCTTCTACTTACCTAGATATTATTATTATACAATAATATCGTCCTCACTCACATGCGAACCTCGGCCTCGGCTACGCGTCCATCCATTTTCGCTAGATACGTCCGCCACATTGATTCGCTACGTATACGATTCCGCCTACCTCGGCACATCCATCCATCCATCCATCCCATCCACCCATACGTACATCCCATCCCATCCCATCTCATCTAATCCACACAGAGCAAGAGCAAAAAAAAATACCCCCTCTATACTGCAAACAAGCACTTATTAAACAGCAACCCGAACCATCGCGTCGCATCGTACCATTATTACTCTAGATTTGTACTCTACCGTGCCGCAAAATCTCCGTGCGCTCCTACCAGCCTAGGCTACAGACGCGAAAAGAAAAGTCCGTCCAGTGAGTCGGTTAGGTGAATAGGTGATATACCATACCATACCATACCATACCTAGATAGATAGATAGAAAGAAAGATAGATAGATAGAAAGATAGATACCACCGCAGAGACACCAGAGAGTCAGAGTCAGACATACACACACAGAGAGAGAGAGAGAGAGCGAGAGAGAAAGCGACAAAGAGAGAGAGAGAGAGAGAGTCATACTCCACCCGACAATCAAGCAAGCAAGCGACAAGACAAGACAAGACAGGCCTGGTGTGGTGTATTGTATACTTACTAGCCCAATCAGTCATCCACAACAAAAACCACCACCACCACCACCATAGGGGGAGGGGAAGGGGTGTGTGAGAGATAAGAGAAATTATCATTACGATACCTATGTAGGAAATCCGATAATCAGCCACACACACACACACACACCATGCAAGCAAATCCAAATCCAATTCCACATCCAATAAGTACGATATTTAATCCCCCATCCAAAACAAAATTCATAAAAATCCCCATACCCCTTCCGCCTTCGCATCATTAAACCACACCTACCACCTACACACACACAACCCCCCGAGTCAAGCCCTGCAAATCATTCCCTTTATTACCATTACGCGCAAAACTCAAACCACGTGCTTGTAATGACAAAATGACAATAATGATGATGAAGATGATGATGCAGAGACAGACAGGGACACCAGGGACCCCCCAGCCCAACAACCCAAAGAGGGAAAAGCACTGACCCACGCAACGTTTCAAAACAAAACCACAAAAATAAACTAGCAAAGTCCGTGGCCGTTTCAGAAATTGATGAGCAGCATCACATCCCCCCCCCCTGATCAGTCTGCGCCTGTTGTTGGGGTTGGGAATCGGGATGCCGTCGCCTGCTTTTTCCGGACATTGTCCCCCATGACTCATCGCGCGCACCGAGAGGAGAAGGAGACTTGCAGGAGACTGCATGCAAGATGGTGAAGATCGCGAAGATCATTTTGAAAATCGATACTTGGGAAAGTGAGTCAATGAATGGGGTGTTTGAAAGTTGAACATCTGAATTTCGATAGACATGCGTGAAGCATGACGTCCACCCCTGCCCCTAAAACATCCGTGCCTTCCATCCGTCCATCCCAGTCCCTTGTCCGCGTGCAACACACAAAAGAGACAAATAAACGCCGCCCTAGAGAGAGTCGGTTGGAAACATGTTCGATTTCCAACACAACTAAGAAGAGTAAAAGTAAGGGTACACAAAAGCGATAGTGCGAATGAAAAAGGTATTGAGCTCGAATTAGACAAAAAGTGGTCGATGCCTGCGAAACGAGAACAAAAACCTCATACAGCATGAGACCTTGCAGGTTTCAGCAGCACCCAACAAGGAGAAGGCTAGACGTGCCAGCCGCTTCATAATACCGTGATCAAAACATCAACAATCCATCCTTTCATCCTTGCGTTGGTAAACGTAAGAAAGAGGGAAACCAAAAACGGCCGAGTGAAGATAATGTAGGAAATGGTGAACCAGAAGGGATATCCGAGCGAGCCATTAGATTGCAGGCGCCTTTTGAGGGTGGTATACCAAGGAAATAAGATGCGCTCGTGCGAGGAGGTGGCGGGAATAGTGAGGGTGACATGGAAATGGAAAGTGTGGCTGGCTAAATCTTGCAATAAGATGAAGCAATAAATCCAATAATAGTGTAGAGTTGTGAGACGAAACGAACGCAAGCGAGAGTCGTGTCCGTAGACAACGAGTAATCCGAACTCCAAACGCACCGAGATACACACGAGTAAATGGCCGCCCTATTGAATTGCACTTTCGAAATGGCCAAGGCCCGGATTTACGAATGGAAAAGGTCCCAGGCTCTTGCGCAGAGGCCAATGAATTCGTCCTTCTTCTTGCGCTGAGTGTCGGGTGTATCACGCCCCTCGCCAAACGGGCCGAGACGTGGCGCTTGACGGCCAAGGGGAGGAGTTCCCATATCCCGTTCATACTCGTCTCGTGGGCGTCGTCGCGAGCTGCCGCTGCGGTGCACGTCGACGTGTGAATACGATGACAGTTGCTTGCCGGGCATAGGAGATGGCGGAGTCGGGGGCTGATGGCCACCGTAGTGCACAATGCGAGGCAGGAGCTCCTCACGTCCACCAGACAGCGAGTTGACGGCATCCTCGGCGGACTTGTACTCGCGAGGACGGGATGATAGCGGGCCCTGTTGCTGGTGGAATCCCGGAGAAGGTAGTGGTGGCGGGTGGTTCGAATGCGATGAGTTGCCGGGGCTGTTGTTGCCATACGGGTTACGGGCGGTGCCGAGCGGCTCCGGGAAGACATCCGCGATCGGTGGCAGACGGTTGTTTGTCTGCTGTGCTGGGACATGGTGGATGTGCGACGTCTGTGACAGATTTGACGATGCGTTCGCGAGCTGGCGGGACGGCGGCATGCCGCGGAGGCCAGTGAAGGACTGGTTGATGGGCGCGGACTGGATCACTCGCTCGCTGGCGAATTGAGTGTGGGAGGGAGGAGCGATGGAGAGACCCGGTGGCGGACCCTTCCTCCGTGCGGTGTTGGGGGTTTTGATAGGTCGACCGAACGGGCTCTCCTGCTGGCGGGGCATGTCGTCGTCGGGGCCAAGGGGCTTGCCGCCGTGCTTCTGGCGGGCTTCGATGATCTGTCGCTGCCTCTCCCTGACATCCATGCTCTTGTGAAGCTGCTCACGCATCGAGGGGTCGTTGGTGTGGAAGCCCGGCGACAGGCAGGCAAAGCCCATGTCGTTGGCGGTCAGCGGGGCGGCTGGGCGTGCAGTGAGTGCGCCCGAGGAGTGCACAATGTTGGAGCTCGCAAGATCGAGACGGCGTGGGCGATGGCGGGCGGTGGTCATGTCGGGCGACGAGGGCTCCTTCTTGACCACGATCTTGGGGGCGGGACCGCGCGACCTGCTCGAAGACTTGCGGTTAGAGGGGCCATCTCTCGAAGAGGGAGGAGTCTTGATGGTGGTGGTGGGACTAATAGAAGAAGAGGGGTGTCTGAACGAAGACGAACGAGATGGTTGGTTTGAAGACATACGAAAGAGGTGAGCGCTTGCTTTCCGCTCGCTGGTGGGGTACGGAGCCATCACTGGAGGAAGTAGGTGAAGCATTGTCGAGTACCCGGTGCGAAGCTTTGGAATTCGGCGTCACGATGTGAGGAGAGGAAGTAGAGGGCGCAATGGCGGCATATGTCCTTGATGAACCAACTTGGTCCATGGCACCTGGCACATGCGGCGCCGGGACCGGGGTTTGGGCGACAGCGGTTGTCATAGTGTCTGGTGTGGTGAGGGGTTCGTGTAGAGAGGTCGAGATGAGAGGAGAAGGAGCGTCGCAGGGACCTTGGAGGGTTCCGCTACACTAAGTGTCGAAGGATACCCTCAGCTAGGCGGGATTAGAGGACGTGTGACGAAGGGCGCGACCTGATCTCCAGGCGGATCTCCAATATGCGGCGCACGCGGAAAAGAAGGCTGTGCAGATGCGGCTCAAGCGGCGGCGGAGAGCGCAGGACGGCGGCTGTCCTGGAGATCCTGAAGCCGGACGGGAATACAGGACACAGGACAGGACACAGGACACAGGACAGAACGAAAGACCGTGAGCGTGCAGGCGTCGGACAGCGGGTGTGGAGGGGATAAAAATGGGAAAGCACGGACTTGCGGCGTTGGAAGTGGCAGGAGGGATCGGGCGACAGGGCAGGGGCGACTTGTGGTGCCCAGCTCGCGGTGCCATGTCCGCTGGGAGCCTGGCTCAGGCTGGCTGGCAACCCTGGGTGGGGAGTGGGAGCGTGCGCCGAGTGCGAACGAATTCGCTGCGTCGCACGCCAACCAGCCTGGCCGTTTCACGCCTGGGAGCCAGCCGCGACACCACTGGCTGGACGCCGACGCTGCCCCAAACCGCGGTGGAGATGCTGCTACACTCGCTGTCTGCCGGTGCTGGACTGCTGTCTGCCGTCTGCTGGCTGCTGGCCGCCCGTCGACGTGGCCGCCGCCCCAGCTGTTGCGCCCGCTGTTGCGCCCGCTGTTGCGCCCTCATCAGCCTTCACCAGCGGCGGGCGCGCACTGTGCAGTTCCACTCGCCCCGGCCGTGATAGGACGGCTCGCATGCAGCAGTGGTTGCACCCCCCAATTGCCAATAATTGCCCCATCGCGTGCCGCCGGCCAATCAGCGCCGCGCCTGCCGCTGACGCCTGCCCGGACCACTAGGCGAGTGTTCAGTGTTTCACGCCGGACAGGAGCAGCGCCAAAGGTTTGATCACGCCCAAACCGGCCTTCATCGTCGCCGCCCGCGAAACACTTCCTCACCGTACGCAGATTGGGGGGACCGCCGTTCATGGCAGCTTTGTTTCAGTCCGGAGACACGGCACGCGCGGCCATTATTATTCACGACCCTTTACCACTTTTCCACCACCAGAGCTGTCCAGAAGAATGCTCTCCAGAGCCCACCAGAGTCCACCAGCGTCCACCAGAGGCTGGCTGGCGGCGCGGCACCCGCCCATCGCCGGCGCCAGCGACTGTTGACACCGGTTGCGTTGCGTCCTGCCTGCCCATCTGCTGCGTCCGCCGGCGCCTCTTTTTCTCAGTCCGGCCTCCACGTGGGTAGCCAAAACTCTCCCATCCATGACTCGTGCATCGCCGCTATCACCAATCCATCCTGCTCCGAGCAGCTTGAGCTTCCCGCAGGGCAGATTGCGCAAAGCTGCAAAGGCACAAGTGGCCGCGTGAGATTGATTGCCGTTGATTGATTATTATTATTATCAACGTAACATGTCCCTCCGTCGTGCCTTCCCGAGTCCATTATTGTGCCTTCCCGCAGAACCAGTCAACAGCACCCGCATACGTACCTCGGATCACTGCATTGCTGCATTGCTGCATGTATGTACATACAGTCCGCCTCAACGCTGCTCCGCTGCGGGGTCGTCGAAATGTACGCGACTGCACCAATTCCGAACTTTTTCTCTTTGAAACGCCCAAGGACACACGTGAGCGTCCCAATGCCACATTTCACCACTCGCTGAAACCTCATGCGAACACCAGCTTGACCGCCAATTGTGTAGGACAGTCCCGTCCTCGACAATACGCCCGAAGACATGTCGTGCAAGAGGGTGGCCCTTAACCTTCATCTTATGCCTCGCTTCTGCTCGTCTATACGTTTCCTCGCCCATTTATCCCACACCCGGCCGATAGTCAGGTACGGACTTGGGCCCGGCCAACCACGCCTCGTATCTGGCTAATTTGACCGCCATACGCCTGTTGGCTGCGTAAAGGAGCGGGAAGCCGTCACGTCGGTTTGTTTGCTGGGTGCTGGATGCTGGATGCTGGATGCTGGATGCTGGATGCTGGATGCTGGTAAACCTGGGGTTGACATTCCTAATTGACTCGCAGCAATCGAGACTATTGTGGCTATATCTAGATCAGCAGTGCTCGCCCAGGAGCTTGGGATTGGTTGGCGACTAGAACGGATTCATCGCGCACTTGGTTTGTCCTGGGACGAAGCACGCAAATTTAAAGCAAGGATATTCGGAAACAACATCTGCAGCTCGCATGACGGCGAATAACTGCCTCCAATTTTCGAAAAGGAAAGCAATGAAAGGCTGCAGGTCTGAATGCAGGGACATGCAATCGAAGAGAATTGGTACTGCCCAGAATACGGAGCGTTCATGTACGTGGTAGATCTTGTAGAGACGACATTGAGTCTTGGTATCCTAGCCGAGATGTGGCGTCGCACATGAGCGCATACTGCATTACCGTGGTGGTATGGCGTGGTAACATTGCTACATACCTACACTAGAGGCACGCGCTCCAACAATTCTGTATCCTTGGACGTGGAACTTACTTTGCCACGCAAAAGGAGTTCTGCTCGCCTGCCAAGCACGAAGTGAGCTCTCACGACCTGATTGTAGCACTACATACACGATATATGTAGTGCTACATAAATCTCCCATCTCACCTGAATCGTCATGTAGATTGTAGATCATCAGCAACCCCGCCTCGAGCCTTCCGTATTAGGCCAAGGACATCCATAAACGCTGGTCATGGAAGGTAGACAAGGCTTAGCAGCTTCCCTGACCCACAGGCTCGGAACGACTGGTAAATGGTCGCAGAGAGGTTCATGTTTGCTGCCTTAATCCAGTCCTCTCTCCACGCCCCTTGGGAAGGAAGCCGAGCGTGGAGGATTGGATAAGGAATGGCTTATTTTGCACGTACCTCTTCCCAGCCAACGCTCATCTTCCTCACTTCGCCCCGTCGCATCGTCGTTGTACGTGCGGTTTTTGGTGTCTCTTGTCTTTCCTTAATAGAGCGTGCGCCCGTGGTTTTCCCGGTTCATTTCGTGTGATTTGCATCGTGTGCTTTGGAAGTTGTGAAGGGAATCGGCATAGGAGACGGATAGGAGAAGAAGGAAAGGGAGTACGGGAAAGAAGAGAAACGAACAATGGCTTTCGCGCCTCAACGCGGCATCGTGGCCGCCGTCGTAGCGACCATACTCACAACACTGTTGATGCTTACACTCGTCGGTCCTACAGTACCTTATCCTCGTCTCGGCTTTGGCAGCAAGACGGGCGACGAACATCATAAGAAGCCTCCGACGCACGACCCAAAACCCGCATTCCCCATCCCCACATCGCAACCCTCGAACGCGATCCAACCCAATCCCGCGGACGAGAAACTCGCCATCGTAACATTCTTGTCGGGCACGCTTGATAAAGAGGATGACTGGGAAAACGACGAGTACTTCGAAGCCACCCGTCTCCTAGCATGGCAACTGCTACACAGTCCAGCCACCAAGATCCGTCGCAAGAACCTCGATTTCTACATCATCGTCACGCCCTCGGTATCGCAATCCCGACGCTCCCGTCTCGAGAAAGACGGCGCGAAGCTCTGGCCAGTAGACTTTTTATACGCCGACTGGCTGCGCGAAACCGACCACGAAATGCGCTGGGACGACTTGATGGGCAAGTTGCGCGTGTGGCAAATGGTGCAATATAGCCGTGTGCTGTTACTCGATGGCGATATCATCTTGCGGGAACCTCTGGACGCCATTTTCGACGACGTCGGTACACGGTTCCAAATCACGAACCGTTCATCATCCGTACCCTACCCGCTCCCAGAACATGAAGTACTCCCTCTACTCCCGGATCAATACATGCTCGGCGGTACCCACGAGACCATCGGTCCCGACCACGTCTTCCCCCCTACTTTCGACAACAACGGGCTCCAAAAATTCGGCTACTTCAACGCCGGTTTTTTTCTTCTGGCTCCGAATCTTTTACTCTTCGACTATTACTGTCGCCTCATGAACACAAAAAATGCTTTCGACCCGCGCTACATGGAACAGAATCTACTCAACCAAGTCCACGCCTGGTCCGGCGCTTTGCCCTGGAAACTCGTCCATGTGAAGTGGAACATGGTGGCTGTCAATGATGCCGATCTCGATGGCGGCGTCAAGAGCATGCATCAGAAATGGTTCGTTGAGCCGACTAGTGGGAGTAAGCGTGTGCGTGAGATTTCGTTGAGGGCGAGGTGGGAAATGCAGGGGTGGTATGATGCGTTGGATTTTGCGGCAGAGGTGAAGACGGGGAATCTTTCTACGCGTGCTCGTGTGTCGTGAACGGTGCATACGAGTGCGGGGTTTGGATGCGATGCGGAGTTTATGGGGTTGGTGGTTGGCTCTGGTGTGTATATGTCAGCGGCTCTTCATTATTATTAATATTGTTGGGAGGACTATCCCTATGAATAGAGATAGGATTTGGAGCTCTCCTATGCCAGGACCAGCAGGGAGTAGAGCCAGGTGTACGGTCCTATGCCAGGACCAGCAGGGAGTACCGTACGAAAGGAAATAACAAGGGTAAGATAAATTAGTTCATGTTTATCTTGTCTTATTCTTCTATCTACGTACAAAGAGTTCTCTATATACTAGCTAGTTACGTAACTTGTACGTAACTAGTCACGTAACCTGCTATATAGCATAGAATTATTAGTAGAAGAGAATTAAGAGTAGAGAATTAAGGGCAGGTAGCGCTGTACGTAGTACAGACACTAGGAACTTTTTACTTTTTATTGTATTACGCTGCCTAACCTCCTACAGCTCTCTGTACAAGATAGAACTAAATTATTGTAAATTCTATTAATTTATCGTGCGGCAAAATTAACAGAGAGAGAAAGAGAGAGAGAGAGAGAGGAGGATTAATTATTTAAGCTTTGTACGGCAGTTCGTTTAATTAAAGGAGAGGAGGATTAATACTAGTAGCTATTCGTACAGCGTTTTTAGTAGAGAGAGAGAGAGTTATTACTTCTTTAAACTTTGTTTAAGAACTGTACGCTTTTCCTGTATAGGTGTCCTTTCTCCTGCCTATCCTCTAGGCAAACTTTATATAGGTTTTAATTGTATAGGTAGTAACAATTATATAGGGATAGGCAGGTAGAGACTATAGGCAGGAGCAGGAGAAGAGCTGTGTACAGAGGGGCGCAGGTTTAAGCAGGAGACCTAATAGAGATTCTTATATAGAGGATAGCAGGGCTTCTATTATAGAAGCTAGTAGAGCTTCTATTTATACAATAGATAGTAGCGCTTCTGTTTATATAATAGACAGTAGCACTTCTATTTATATAATAGATAGTAGTACTTCTATTTATATAAGAGATAGTAGTAGAGGTTCTTATATAGAGGATAGTAGAGAAGCTTCTTATATAGAGGATAGTAGTAGTAAAGGTTCTGTTTACGTAAGGGATAGTAGAGCTTCTATTATAGAAGCTAGTAGAGCTTCTATTTATATAAGGACCTGTATAGAGACCTATATAGAGACCTGTATAGAGATAGTAACAGTAGTAGGAGCTAACTATTACGTAAGCTACTCCTTTATATAAAGTACTTATCGTAGTTCTTCCTTGTATCTTCTCTATATAATACTATAGAGCTAATTACTCTAGGTATTATCCTTCTTATATAGATAGATACCTCTCTTACAAAGTAACGTAATAAGCTCCTATTAAATTGTACAGCTAACCTTATTAAACTAAGATACCTGCTAGTTAAAGTCTTTGTAGAAATATTCTATTAAGAATAAGGTACTATAGCGTGTTACTGTATAGTATTCTAGTAACACTTAAGCTACATATAAGAATAGTTAAACCTTTATAGAGTTATTATCTAGGTTCTCTGTCTACTAGAATTTAAGGCTAGTATCCTTCTATAGGATTTCTGCTAGTACCTAGGTTCTAATTATAAGCTAATTAAAATTATTGTACGTGCTACTAGTAGGGGTAGGAGGGAGTATAGAGAGTGTAGAGTATATAGGTCTAGCGCTTCTATATAGTACACTAGCTATTACTATAATAGAGAGGTACTACTACTAGTTAAATAGAAGTTTATATAGTAGAGTTTTTAAAGAGGTATACATAGGTAGTTTGTACAGTAGTTATTATAGGGTACTATAGGTAGATAAGCTATAGTAGTAGTAGTAGCTTATATAGTAGAGTTTTTAGAGAGGTATACATAGGTAGTTTGTATAGTAGTTATTATATAGTTATTACTAGTAGAAGTTTATATAGTAGAGTTATTATAGTATCTTCTCTTTAGCGTATAAAGAAGCTTTAGCGTAAGACTAACAAACGCTTTAGCTCTCTATATAAGATAAGTTAATCTTCTCTCTACGTTCTTCTAAACGTAGAAGAGGTATAGTGTTATAGCTTAGGCTATGCCTGCGCCTAAAGGATAAGGCTTAGTCAGCGCGATAGAGTATATAGCCTTCGGATCGCCTTTAGGCCTCCCTCGTTATAAATATTTATATTCTTATTAACACTCATTGCAGTTCCACTTTAAGGCTAGTCTATTACATTGAATATTTATTAAAACAGAGCTATAAAGAGACAGGATAGCTTCTAAACAGGCCCTAAACAATACTATCTTACAGCAAATACTTACTACTCTCTAATCCTTTTAAACTTTGTAGAATAACGACCGCGCCGCGCTCTGCTAGCTTTAAGAATAACTTAAAGAAGCCTATAGAGCTATCTCTAACCTTGCTACTCTAGCTCTAGTAACTCCCTATTAGAATACTACAGACAATACTATCCCTCCTACCCCTATAGATAAGACACTAGCTAGTAATCTAACTAATATAGCTAACCTGCTAGTAGCACCTACAGCACTCCCCTTAGTTAAAGTTAAACTACCTAAGTCACGACAGAAACTACTGCCTGTAGGAACTTAGTTTACTAGGGATTTAATCTCCTTTATAGCTTAGAAGGTTACTATAGAATACAAGCTCTAGGTTAACGCTAAGTTTATTAGCAGCCTAACTAACTAGTTCGTGTTTATTTAGGGCAACCTTACGCTAATAGTCTAACATAAAGTAGCCCTGTACTATTAGCAAGGCAGGTTTAATAAGTAGTATAATCCTGTAAACTTCCTTATTTACCTAGAATTTCGCTACGCAGATGTCTACGCTAGGGAGAAGGCATAGGCACAGCTTAAAGGCCTCTACTAGCAAAAGGATAAGTCTTTCTCTAAGTTCCTAATCTACTTTAACACTACCCTATAGCAGGTAGGAGGAATAAAGTAGTCTAATAAGTAGAAGTTAAGAAAGCTTTAACGCGCCTTTAATAAAAATATCTATACTATTACCCTAAACTAAGGCGTCTCTTATACTAATTATAACTAGGCAGTTTACGCTTATAGCGCAATTGCAGTTAATATTAAGATAATACAGCTAGAAAAGCAATACTAATCCTATTAGCCCTCTAGACTAAAGCTAGCCTAACTACAGCGAGATGCCTAAGGAGATATTATTATGTCTCCTATGCAGGCGACAGGCAGCTAATCCTGTAAGAGCTAAGGCAAGTAGCAAGCTAACTAGATTCTAGATAATCTTTTTTACTAGCGTAAGGAGAAGGGATAGTATATAAGATGCAGTTAGAGTAGACACATTATAAGAAAGTGTAGTAATACAGTAGTAGTAAATACAGTATCCTCCTAAGAAGGCTCTATACTTATAGACGTAGTAAGCTATAGCACGTTAAAGAAAGAGTAGCCTCTGCTTTAGATGCAAAACAGGGGTAGTACAAGGATATTAGAGTAGAGGAGTAGTTAGACTACAAGATAGACGACGACGTAGCTAGCATTTTAGAGAAGATAGATAGAGCGCTATTTTAGGTCTTAGCCTTCTTAGAGAATGTGCTCTACGTTAACGTTCTAATTAACTTAGGCTGCTAATGTTTCTATATAGTAAGTAAAGTAAAAGTAAATAAGATTAAGGTAGATTACTTAGAAATTCTGCTACGTTACCTTTGCTAAGTAGCTAGACTTGCGCAAGGACTAATAATTACTTAGATAGTAATTTTATCTTATAATATTAATAGTTAGCGTATACAGCTTATAGGGTATATAATACCTAATCTAGATTATAATATAATATTTAGCCTTCTATAGCTTTAGCACTTTAGCGTTACCCTCTAGGCTAATTAAAGGACTCTAGAGATCGCCTAAGCACAAGGATTAGTAGTCTAAGAAACGCAGCAGCGCTAATAATACCTAAAACTAGTTACTACAGTCTTATCGCTAGCTCTCCTGTCCTAGGGCCTAGATAACTCCTAAAGGTAGCCTAACAGCACGCTTATTACAAATCTCTAAGA
>MU006784.1:306393-407174 GCA_010093635.1 Massarina eburnea CBS 473.64
AGAGCGCGGCGCGGTCGTTATTCTGCAAAGTTTAAAAGGATTAGAGAGTAGTAAGTATTTGCTGTAAGACAGTATTGTTCAGGGCCTGTTTAGAAGCTATCCTGTCTCTTTATAGCTCTGTTTTAACAAATATTTAATGTAATAGACTAGCCTTAAAGTAGAACTGCAATAAGTGTTAATAAGAATATAAATATTTGTAACAAGAGAGGCCTAAAGGCAATCTAAAGGCTATATACTCTATCGCGCTAACTAAGCCTTATCCTTTAGGCGCAGGCATAGCCTAAGCTATAATATACTGTTCTAATAGTATTTATTAGTATATTTAACGTAGTAACAAGTACAGGCACAAAGATTAAGATTAGAGGCTAGAAGAGGATCTAGCTACGTGTATAAGGCTTTCTGCTTCTAACAGGGTTTGCACTTATTAGCAGACTCTATTAGGTAGCTATAGAAACGTTAGTATAATAAAAATAAGGTAAAGAAAGGCTAACACCTACTTAAGATAGCTATACAGCCCTAACCTATTTATACAGCTAACACAAGTACAGAACTCTTCTTTAATACAACTAAACTCCTTATTATTACTATTACTAATAAGAAAGTAAGTGCTAACTTTGCAACATAGCTTCTTACACAGAGAGGACTTAGGCTGTAGATATAAATAGTAAGCTAAGACGCAAAACTAGGAGCGCTGCAATAATATACTAAGAATCTACACTTATAACTACGATCTCTACTAGGATTTAGAGAGCTGCTACCTTTACTAGCACTAGAACTAGAAGTAGAGTTAAAGGACGCTATTGTGTAAGACTAAGAAAAGCTAAGAAACAATGCAGCAGCGACGGGGCGAAGTTAGAGAAGCTACAATAGGTAGAAGAAAGGTTAAGTAGAGAAAAGAGGATAGAAGGAGCTAAGAGTTTGTGTAGTAGGGCCTCGCTAAGTAACAATACTAAGCTAACGCTGTAATAATATATAACTATGTACAGACTAGGGCCTAAAGTAACTGCTAGACTATAACATTATATAAGCGCTAAGCTTAGAACAACGATTAGCCTAATAACTAACCTTCTAATTGTAAAAATTTTTTTTTTTTTTTTTTGCGCACTACAGCTGCTGTCTAAAATCACAGTAGAAAGTAATAGGAAAACAGTATAGGAGGGGGGTATATTATAGCTTAGGCTATGCCTACGCCTAAAGGATAAGGCTTAGTTAGCGCGATAGAGTATATAGCCTTTAGATTACCTTTAGGCCTCTCTTATTACAAATATTTATATTCTTATTAACACTCATTGCAGTTCTACTTTAAGGCTAGTCTATTACATATAGAGGTCTAACTTCCTGTTAGACTAGGCTCTACCTTTACCCTTGCTAATTTATACTATCTATCTATAGAGTAGATAGAAAGATAACACTAATTAGTGTTAGGAGGACTATCCCTATAAATAGAGATAGGATTTAGAGCTCTTCTATACTAGGACTAGCAAGGAGTAGAGCTAGGTGTACAGTCCTATACTAGGACTAGCAGAGAGTACTATATAAAAGGAAATAACAAAGGTAAGATAAATTAGTTTATATTTATCTTATTTTATTCTTCTATCTATATATAAAGAGTTCTTTATATACTAGCTAGTTATATAACTTATATATAACTAGTTACGTAACCTACTATATAGTATAGAATTATTAGTAAAAGAGAATTAAGAGTAGAGAATTAAAGGCAGGTAGCGCTGTACGTAGTACGGACAGACCTATCGTTTTTTTTTTTTTTTTTTTTTATATATATTTACTTTACGCTTAATAAATATAGTAAATATAACTTGTTAGATTTAGATAAACTAAAAACGAAGGTAAGCATACGCATACGCACAAAACATTCCTACTAGCCCCTAAACAACCTAACTCTAACTCTAACTAAAAAAACCTTAACAACCCCCCTTACAAAACCCCCCTAATCGTAAATGGTAGTCTAAACAAGCTTTCCTTTCCCCTTACCTATCCCCTCTAGCTGTGTAGACCCTGCGGAGCTGAGCTAAGTAACGCGTATAGTATCTAGTAGTATTAGCGAAGTATATCTAGCTAGCGAATGCTCGTCTTTATAATTCAATTAAATTTAATTCGATTTAATTCTAATCAATTCAATTCGTTATGTGCGAGACTTAGGGTGCGTTAGTAGAGATATATATATGTGTTAGAGAGATCACGAGCTAGAAATAGTAGGTTAAGGTAATTAATTAGAGGATTACTGTCTTAGAGGAAGACGAGCGAAAAGTCAGACTAAATATAAAAGAGATAATCTAGATTAGATAAAAGTGCTACTAATAGGTAACTACTGTGCTCTATCCAAGCCTGTACCGTGCTCTATCTAAGCCTGTCCTAAGAGCAAGCGCTTAAGGTTCTCTTTAGAGAGCCCTACTCCTATCTAAGCGTTCTAGGTTCTCTTTAGGTGCTCTGCTCCTGCAATAATATGTATATATGTATATTTATCTTTAGAATTTTTTAGTTAGATTTAGATTTAGAGGTTCTTTTTAGAGTTAGGTTAGATGTAAGGATAGGTAGATAGATGCGTAGAAGTCTAGGACCCTAGGAATTAAAGCGTATTAGGGAATTACAGAGAGTTTAGAGTACTGTAGAATTAAGATGTTAGAGAGGGTAGTTTATTTAGAAGGTTACTTTTTAGAGAGGTTAGATATACTATATAAATAAGTATAGTAGTTAGTTTCTTTATCTAGTATAGTACATAATAAGACAAGATAAGACAATACACAGAGCTGTTAATAAGCTAATAATATAACAGAACTAAACAATAACTCTCTAATCTCTCTATCCTAAAGAATCCTAACTATACCTTGTAATAATCTTAATAACAATAACTTAGTAAAGTGAATTACATCTAAACTACCCTTCTAGACTACTATACTACATTACACTACCTACGTACCTATACACCTCTCTCTACAAATCTCGCAGGTTCTACCTTATATAAACTTAAATCTACAAGACATTCCCTTCTCTTATCTTCCTTCCTTTCTAAGTCCCCTTATTAGAACTAAACGCGTAAAGTAAGAGAGATATACAAGCCTTCTCTCTCTCTCTCTCTCTATATTATTTCTTCTACGCATATATACATTAATTTCAGTTTCAATTTAGGACCTAACTAACTTACTAACTAACTAACATTTCCTAGATTCGATTCCATTCTATTCGATTCCAAGAACTACCTATATCAGCGATTCTCCCTTCTCCCTTCTCCCTTCCACCCTTCCACTAGCCCGCCATCGCAAAGGCAACGAATTCCGTGTCTCTAGGGATTCTATGCGTTAGGCATTATTATATATAGAGGTATATACCCATCTACCCCCCCACCCCCCCTTCACAAATCAAGCGTAAGACTAGTAATAAAACCCGGAACAAACTAAGAATCACTGTAGTACTGTACTATTCGCTCATCTCACATACGCACAAGGTAAAAGAATACCCCACAGCGATAACGAGGGGGGGAAATGTCTACCTATCCATCCATCCATCCATCATACGATCCTATCTCATTTCGCCCATCAATCCCTCTCTCCCCCTCCATAAAAAGGGAAGGAGAAGAGCGCTGGAGAAAGAAAGGGCCTACAACCCCAGCATCAAAAAAAAGCGAGGAAAAAAACGCCATTCCACCAACCCATATCATATACATACATACCAAAAACCAAACCGCTCAAATCCCACATCCCTCATATCCATATCCATATCAATATCACATTCCCCCTCCCATCCCACATCTACTTAGCCATAACATCCACATACCTCCCCCCCTTCTTCTTCTTCGCGCCAGGACCCTTCCTCGCCTGCGGAGCCCCCAGCAGATCATCGATAGAACTCGCCGTACTCATACCCGTACCGGGCCGACTCGGCGGTCCCGACCCAGGCAAGCTCGGCCGCATCAAAGCCGGCATCTTAGGCCCGACAGGCCCCTCGTTGTCCGACTGCAGCCCGGGCGTCGAGGCCCGCGATCCGGGCGCGTTCATGGGCGGTGGCATGGATGAGCTGCGCTGGTTCGACGAGGCGAGCGAGGGAGGGAGACTGAGTCGGTTTCCGCCACCGGACGGGAGGGAGGATGGGGGGCCCATGCCGGATACGGTGCGGGACGGCGGTCCGCTTCGTGGGGGCGGGGGTGTGGACATTCGTTTCGTTGCTGTTGCTTCGGCGCCCGCTTTCTTATTTACCCATTTCTTAAGCTCTGGGTCGTAGTAGAAGGAGCTTTCTTCTCCGAGTTTGGCTTTGATGGGCCCGGGGGCTGCGTTCGGGTCTTTCTTGAACCAGCCGGATAGCCAGCCGCCGGACTTCTTGGCTGCGGCCGCTTCTTTGTCGCGTTTGGCGTCGGCTTCGGCCGCTTTGCGGAAGGCCTCGTCGGCGGCGCGGTCGGCGTCGGATTTGGAGCTGTTTTTGAGGGCTGCGGTGGTGGTCATGTCGTCCTCGTCGTCGTCCATGAAAGATTTTGGTTTGGGCTTGGGCGTGTCGTCGTCCTCGTCATCCGCGTCTGGTTTGTATGGCTCAAAGGTAGGTGGCTCGTAAGATGAGCTGGGTGGCTCGTAGGAGCTGGGTGGCTCGTAGGAGCTGGGTGGTTCATAGGTGTTTGGTGGCTGCAATGGCTCGGCGGGAGTATTTTCAAAGCTAGCCGTGAAAGGCTGATATCCTCCGAAAGCGGGAGTTGATCCTTCGGCTGCAGGTGAGGGTTGGTGGGGGCTGCCGTAGGAAAGCTGAGAAGCACTGTGCTGGGTCCTGAGGGGCGAGTATGACGCGGACTTGACGAGAGGTGGGTAGTGTGATGGGGGGCTGAGCATAGGCTGCGACGGAGTGTACGAGTTGGAGAAAGTTGGCGATCCAATGTAGGTGTCCGAAACGGCTCTCATTCCACCGTTACCATCCGTAGACTCCAGCGATGGTCGGCCGCCTGGGTCATATCGTCCTCGGGTCGATTCCATCGACGACCTTGGCGCATATGTGTTGGAAGCACTCGAAGGCGCGTACTTCGAATTAGCAACGGCTGTTGGGGTTGCAGGTACTCCGAAACCGGAATAAGCACCATACAAATCTGCATTTGAATGTGTCGGGCTGAGATTCGGAGTGCCACCAATCTTAGCGAAAGGCCCGACGTCGTTACCTGCTGCTGGGTTTGCAGCATCCTTGTCGTCCTCCCCGGCAATGAAGCTGTTGAACTTGGACAGCAATGAACTTGAGACCTTGTCCATACTAGGTTTCGATATCCATGAAGACGAGCCATCCTTGGGTGAGTGGGAAAGGCGCTTGCTCAAATCGTCCAGGCTCGATATGAAGCTGGCATTGTAGTAGGGCGAGACCCTCGTCGTTGCCTTCATCGACGCTGCAATAAAGTCGCAGTAAGCCTGAGCATCATTGCGCTGTCCGTATTCTGCCAATCTGTACGCATGCGCAAGCTTGTAGTTTTGTAGGTGAGGAATGAGATGAGAGCCTCCTTGTGCTGACAAAGATAAACCGAACTCATACACCTCGGTCAAGAGGACAGGTTCTAGATCAACGCCAAGATCCAAAGGATACTGGCGGTGGTCGGCACCGATCAATACAACGTCAGAAGTAGGGTCGTCAACGCCACCAAAAATAGTCGCGCCGCGAGCGAATATGAAGCAAATGTGAGCTGCTTCAACACGCCCATAGCCTGCTAGGAGCCTGCCGAGGGACAGCAAAGCTGTTGTATCACCTTCGCTTCGATTGTTGAGAATAAGCGACAGCGTTTCTTGCCACTTATCCAGGCCTTGGAGGGCGTTTTGTGTTGATCCACCATCCGCACTCATCATCTGGAACCCGGCCCGAGCAGACGCGGGCACAAGCTCGTCGATGCAGTCTTCGTGATTGCCGGCGAAAATTTCGTAGAGAACAGCCAGCGCTTGGCTGTCCCGTCCGACCTTCTTCACTTCCTTGCGAACAAATTCCTGCACAACTTGTTTCCAGATATCCTTGGTCATGGTGGAGGACAGAAGCATTGCGTGTGCCCATAGACGTTGGTCTACGGCGTGCCACACGGCCTTTTCGCGGTCACCCTTTGTCAGGTGAGTCCTAATCTCTTCGAGAGCGCGGGCATCAATGGGTTCGGCTTGCAGCGGGGCAGTGTTCGATTTAGTGATGCCAACGAGATCAGCAGCGGTGGCAAATGATGCTTCTCCCTCAGCAGACGAGTCGGCATCGGGCGACAGAACTTTGCGAACGGCGGCCTCTGCAGCAGGGTTGCCGTGCAGATGACCGTCGTTTTCCACAAGTACCTGCATGATATTCCACAGAAGAATCCTCTCTTCCAGCCGTTTCTGTCCGTCTGCACCCATTGACTGGTCCAGCCCTGGTGTTTTCAGTTGGTTTTCCAACGCCTCGATTTTCGCGCCAAGCCATGCAGTAACGTCTTTTTTCTTGCTCTTCGATTTGAGCGGGCCAGGGAACTTGGCAATGTCCTCTGGCAGTGGAAAGGCTTCCTTGATGGATTGAATCTTGACCTCGCCCGGATTGCACTTCATCATTGGCATCGTGGCACCTCCACCATAGCGGGGTATTTGCTTGGGGAAACTTGTCACTACAGTTCCACCCAGGCCCCAGCTAAAGATAGGAGCGCCCTTCCACCGTTGGAGCGGGTCGGTCGCACGTTCATCTTGTGGGGCGATGCATTCATAGTCGTGGAATATTTGGCTTCGACCTAGAATGACATTTAGATTTTCAGCTGCTGGTTGGACCGCTGGTTGAAATCCGAAAGCCGAGGCTTGAGGCATGAAACTATGTGACGATGAAGGTCGATCATAAGAAGCGCTGCGAAGGGGTTGCTTCATGACCGCGGTGGGGGACTGTGACCGAGCACGCGGTGGTGGGACAACGCCGGCTCCCGTATGCATAGACTGATACTGCGGCGTATAGTCTCCCCTCTTTCTCGGTGAGCTCACAACAGACGAGGGGTGGCTTCGCAAAGGCGGTGTTTCTGATCGAGGAGGCCCAGCTGGAACGGCCACTGGGACGGCAGCTTGCTCTTCTGTTTCACTAACCCCTTCCAAAGGAGTTCTAAAAGGCAGACGGGGTACGCCTTCGGCGGAGTGCATGGCATGATGCGACGGAGCGTGCGGTCCATGGTGCTCTTGTTGCTGTTGTTGAGGCGATGTATGAAACGCAAGTGGACTGGAAGTGCGAGGCGCATACGGCTGTACAGGAGGTCGCGGCAGTCCGCTCGGGGGTGCAGAAGCAGTAGTAGGAACCAAAGGGGGCGCCGGCGAGTATCTTGAATTTGCAGCCTGAGCAGTCGGCGGAGCAGGCGAATACCGTGCAGTGGCAGGAGGTGCGTTTGTAGGGGGTGCAGGAGAGTACCGATTCGAAGGAGCAACGGGAGCGACTTGAGGCACAGGGAGGCTGTTCGTTCGAACTGGTGCAGACGGCTGATCCGGGAACACTGGTAACCGATCTGGCTGCTGAAGTTGGGAGATGAGATTGTCCGACTCGGGACGGAACTCGTTTCGTAACGAGGACCAGGATGCAGTGCGCTCCTTGAGTCCGAATCCGGGCGGGGCATGAAGCTGGGGAGATGGCTGCGGGGTATAGCGTGGAGATGGCTTAGGTTTTGAAGTCATGGGCAGTTCAGCAAAGAAGTCACTCGAAGGGGATTTCGCCGTAGTAGGTTTCTGAGCAGTAATGGGAGGCATGCCAGTCATTTGAGGTTGAGAAGAATGGCTAGACGACGGAGGAGACAAGCTGGAGGCCATCATAGTGGAAGGAGGCGGGCGCGGAGGCCCATTTGACGATACACTGCTAGTCCTCGGCGGCGGCACAATGGGTTGCGCAGCTGGAATAACAGGTCGCGCAGGTCGTTTTCGAGTGGTCACGACATCGTCGGGCAGATCATACGGAGAGTGGTAGCCACCTTTGGCTTTGGCAGCGAAACTTTCCGAAGAATTGGGCATAGCAGGCCTGGCAGGCTGCTGTTGGTATGGCGAGGGTTGGCCATATGCACCGTACGCGGCAGCTGGGGTAGTCACGGGAGCTGTTTGGCCTACTGAAGTGAAATTGGTGAATTGAGGTGCCGAGATGCCGAATGCGTTGGCAGGCGCAGGTGGTGCCTGGACGATTGGGGGAGCATATCGGCTTGCGGTGGATGGGGCAGGCTGCACCGGTTCCACCGGCTCATCTTCCAAGAAACCCTCGTCGTCGTCCAGATCCAGCTCAATGATCGGCGTTTCTTCTGTGTCGGGCAGGAAGTCGTCGTCCATTTCCAGTTCAAACAAAGGATCCGTGCCTGCAGCGGATCCCGGTGCCGCGGGGACTTCGATACTGCTCTGGGGCTGGCTTGCCGCTGCGCCGAAAAAGTCATCATCTCCCGTGTTGCCCCAGTCGATGCCGTCACCAGCATTTTCTCCGGCATTTCCACCGACTGTGTTGTTTCCAATAACCTCATCGCCGACGGTTGTGCCGACAGCTTCGGCGTGCGGTGTCTGCATAGGGTCCAATGGCGTCTCCAAGGGCATTTCCAAGGGAGTCTCCAAGAGCGTCTCAGCCGGCGCATCTTGAGGCGCTCCTCCGAGGTCGAAATCCTCGCCAGATGCGCCCCAGTCGTCAGTCACAGGTTCGGTCGCAGGTTCGGCCGCAGGCTCGGGCTCGGGTAGTAGCGGTTCCTCTACGTTCTCAGTCACGGCGGTTTCCAGGACCGTGGATTCTCCTTGGGTCTCGTAGTTTTCAGGGGCATGTTCTTGCACAGGCTCATTTTGCGGGGACACGTCTTGCGACGACTCGTCTTGCGGGGACTCGTCTTGCGGGGACTCGTCTTGCGGTGGAATAGCTTCTTCGGGCGCATCAGACGCGCCGTTGTCCTCTTCATGCGCTTCTGTTGCCTCTTCGGTCGCTTCCGTCGCTTCTTCATGGGGTTCCGTCGCTTCCTCGGCCCATGCAAGAGCATCCGGAGCGCTTTCGCCGACGTCCGCAAATCCGTTAACTCCGTGCCCTTCCGTCTCGCTTGCAGAGGCCTCCGGGGCAATGTGCGGCACGTGACCACCTCCGAGATGGTCGATGAATTCGGCGTCGGCAACGGGCGCACGTTCGGGGATGGTTTCGGGGACGTCATTGCTCGGCGATGTAGGGGCGGCAGGTTCTAGTATAGCGGGGAGCTCGTCTTCGTCTTCCTGGTCGAGCTCTGGCTTCGATTGGGGGATAATCTGCGGGGATGGCTGTAGATGCTTCTCCGTCTTTTGATCGCCATCCTCGTCCGGCCGCAATGCGGGATTCGACGAGGGGTCCTCGGGCGTGAGGGTTTCGCCGTACGCGTGCGAGAAATTGGGCGCGTCTTGCTCCATTATCGCTATTATGGTGGAATATGAAAGGGGTATCTGCGAATACTGTGCGGCCGGTCAGCGCTGCATGGGCGTATAGCGTATACGTAAGCGTGTCGGCGTGCGAGGGCCAGACGGCGGGCCTCGGGGGTGCGGCTATTGAGGACTCGGCGGCATCTGAAGGTGGCAGCGTCGACAATGGCGACTTCTCTGCGGGCGCGTGTATTTTGGCCGCTGTAGGCGATGGCGGTAGGAGACGTCCTCTCGATCCCTTTCCACGACGACAACGGCGGACCACAGGCTCGACGTACCTATAATGTACAAGAGAAAGAAAAAAGGCAGGGCTGAAGGCCGGGTGTCGTCAGAGTGAAAGGGACACAGGGCTAATAAGAGAAAAAGGACACGATGCAGTGCAGCATCGCCAATAACTACATGCAGCGGAAGGTTGCGGTTCGGGGATGAGGCCATGTGTTCCTGGGCCTAGCCAAACGGTAGTCTACGATTCCCTGTCATGCACACCACAGCCACAGCCACAGTAGTGGCGTATGCGACGCGCATTACCTTGACGGACCGCCGGCTGGACTTGACTTGCCGTATCGCCATTCCTCCACAGTGCCAGCAAACGGACGTCGATAGCCCGCCATCTATCCGGATCTCCAGATACACGCCGACTTCCCCTGTACGCCCCTCCGCGGCACGTCTGAGACAAGGCAATCTGGCCGCCTGGAGCAAGAACACACCCACCAGCGTCGGCATTCCCGCGGACCCCAGCCAACCCCGAGCGCTGCCAGCGCAGTCGCATACATAGAGACAGCAGACCCGTCTTTCTGCCCCCGCACACACACACATACACGCATACACGCATACATACGCCCTATGAGCCATGGCCGCGCCGCATCAATACCACCAGCCGAATGCTCCCGACGAAGACTCGGACCTGGAGCTCGACCTGGAGGAGCTCGACCCGATCGCAGCGAATGCGCAGAATACGGCGTCGCCGCCCCGCCGCACGTCGAAAGAGCACAGGAAGCCGTACAAGGAGCTGGGCGCACGAATACCGCTGCGCAACTTGAGGGTGGGCAGATTGCGCGGGAAGCGGCGGCAGGAGCCTGTGGAGGAGGACCTGCGAGGACTGATAGACGACGATGACGCAGCCAACAGGAGCTCGGGCGGCAGTTACGGGCAGTCAGGTGACGACGATGCGCCGCTGCTGTCCGTCCCGCGAGGAAGGAGCCACCAGCGGGTGCCGAGCACCATGTCGCGCCTGCAGTCCAGCATCCGCCTGCCCAGTTTCCTCTCCACGAGCCCCAATCAGGCAGGCGGCATCCAGCTGGGCGAGGGCGGCGGTGGCGGCGGCGGTGGCGAGGAGGAGGACGCGGAGGAGGAGCACGACCCCACGTCGCAGCGGACGATAGCCACCGGCCAGCTTCAGACCGCACGCTTCCCCGCCAATGCCGTCTCGAACGCCAAATACACGCCATGGAGCTTCCTGCCGCGCACCCTGTACAACGAGTTCTCCTTCTTCATCAACATGTACTTTTTGCTCGTAGCCATGTCGCAGATCATACCCGCCCTGCGACTCGGCTACCTTTCCACCTATATTTTCCCCCTGGCCTTTGTCATTACGATTACGCTGGGAAAAGAGGCGCTGGACGATATTGCGAGACGGCGGCGGGACGCGGAGGCGAACTCGGAGCCATACACGGTCCTGAAGTTCGAAGAGATCAGCGGGGGGACCGGCCTGGCGCCGGGGAAGACGACCAAGAAGCGAAAGATACGGAAGCTGCAAAAGAAGACCGGCCGGTTGACCGACATCGAAGACGAGGAGCAGCAGATATCGACCCCGAAAGGCGTCGCTTCAGCTACCTTTTGGGAGGTCGTTAAACCCTCGCGGAATCTGAAGGTGGGAGATGTGGTGAAGCTGTCCAAGGACCAGCGCGTGCCGGCCGACATGGTGCTCTTGAAGAGCTACTCTCAGGATTCGACTCCCCCATCAACCGCAAAGCTAGACCTGACAGAAAGCCCACCTGTCCTGCTGGATGTCGGAGTCGAGCAAGCTGCGCCTACGAACAGCGACCCGGCAGCCGGCTCGTCAGGCGAGGCCTTCATCCGGACAGACCAGCTGGACGGAGAAACTGATTGGAAACTGCGTTTGACATCCCCCCTAACCCAGAACCTGGATGTTGGGGAGTACACAAGACTACGAGTCGTCGCAAGCAAGCCAGACAAAAAGGTCAACGAATTCTACGGGACCGTGGAGCTGCAGCCGAAGCGACAGCGCCAGTACGATCCCCACGAGGACGGTCGAACTTCCACCGAACATGTCCAGTCAGCACCTCTTGGTATCGACAACACAATATGGGCCAACACAGTGCTCGCCTCTAGCTGCAGTGTGCTGGCTGTAGTCGTCTATACCGGTCCCCAAACGCGCCAGGCACTTTCGACATCAGCCTCAAGATCGAAGACTGGTCTTTTGGAGCTGGAAATCAACGCGCTGACCAAGTTTCTATGCATATTTACACTTTCGCTCTCGTTTGTCCTGGTCGCTCTTGCCGGATTCCGCGAGATTGACGATCGGCAGTGGTACGTTTCGATGATGCGCTTCCTCATCCTCTTCTCTACCATTGTACCCGTGGGTCTCCGTGTCAACCTCGACATGGGCAAATCCGTCTACGCGTGGTTCATTGAACATGACAAGAGCATCCCGGGCACCGTTGTGCGGACCAGTACTATTCCAGAAGACCTAGGTAGAGTAGAGTATCTCTTGAGCGACAAGACGGGAACCCTCACCCAGAACGGTAAGTCTAATACGACAGGTACCAAGCATGTTGCTAATGACGTATAGAAATGGAGATGAAAAAGATCCACGTGGGTACCGTATCATACGCCAACGAGGCTATGGACGAAGTCGCTTCGTACATCAAACAGAGCTTCAGCACTCCTGCGGGAGAGCCACCCTTTTTCATCACCCCATCCTCAACCTTCGTCGTGCCCCTTACTTCATCAACGCGTACTCGGAGAGAGATCGGCTCTCGTGTACGTAATGTCGTGCTCGCATTGGCGCTTTGTCACAACGTCACCCCCATCACCGAGGAAGAAGACGGCCAGATGGTTACTAACTACCAAGCCTCATCACCCGATGAGATTGCCATTATTCGCTGGACCGAAGCCGTCGGCCTCAAGCTGCTGCAACGTGACCGCGAATCCATGACCCTCCAATCATGCGACAGTGGAAATAATGTCGTCCGCGTCCGCATTCTGAATGTGTTCCCCTTCACATCGGAAAGCAAGCGTATGGGCATCGTCATCAAGTTCTACCAAGGCCCCCTCACGTCGCCATCCGAAGACGACGGGGAAATCTGGTTCTTCCAAAAGGGTGCCGATACGGTCATGACCTCCATCGTTGCGGCGAACGACTGGCTTGATGAGGAAACCGCGAACATGGCAAGAGAGGGTCTTCGCACGCTAGTTGTGGGTCGCAAGAAGCTGACATTGGAAGCCTACCAAGACTTCTCCGCCAAGCATGCGCAAGCCTCGCTCGCCCTGCACAACCGCGACAATCTTGTTGCAGAAGTCGTCAAGGAGTACCTTGAGAACGATCTAGAGCTTCTCGGCGTCACTGGTGTCGAGGACAAACTGCAAAAGGACGTCAAGCCATCATTGGAGCTCCTTCGCAACGCCGGAATCAAAATCTGGATGTTGACAGGCGACAAGGTCGAAACCGCCCGCTGCGTCGCTGTAAGCTCCAAGCTAGTCGCACGCGGGCAGTATGTCCACACCATTGCAAAGCGTAAGTCTGTCCATCTCCCTCCAAAATCCACCCTTTTAACATCCTTTAGTGAAACGCAAAGACCTCGCGCACTCCTCCCTCGACTTCCTCCGCGGCAAAACCGACGCTTGTCTCCTCATAGACGGCGAATCCCTCGCCTTAATGCTAACCCACTACCGCCAAGAATTCATCTCCATCGCCGTGCTACTCCCCACCGTCGTAGCCTGCCGCTGCTCCCCCACCCAAAAAGCTGACGTCGCCCACTTGATCCGTTCCTACACCAAGAAACGCGTATGTTGCATCGGCGACGGCGGAAACGATGTCTCCATGATCCAAGCCGCCGACGTCGGTGTCGGCATCGTAGGAAAAGAAGGCAAACAAGCCTCCCTTGCCGCCGACTTTTCCATCGAACAGTTCTGCTACCTGACAAAGCTTCTAGTCTGGCACGGTCGCAATTCCTACAAGAGAAGCGCCAAGCTCAGCCAATTCGTCATCCATCGTGGATTGATTATCTCTATCTGCCAAACCGTGTACTCGATAGCAAGTCAGTTCCGCCCCGACGCACTTTACAGGGACTGGCTCCTCGTCGGCTACTCCACCATCTACACCATGATGCCCGTCTTCTCGCTCGTCCTCGACCGCGACGTGGACGAATCCGTCGCAAACCTGTACCCGGAACTCTACGCCGAGCTCAAACTCGGCCGCTCGCTCTCCACCAAATCCTTCCTCATCTGGGTCCTCGTCTCCATCTACCAGGGCTCCATGATACAAGGCTTGTCACAACTCCTCGTCGGCGTAGGCGACGCGTCGAACTCGGCCGATGAGGCTGGCGACGCTATCTTTAAGAAAATGGTCTCGGTCTCGTTCTCGGTACTCGTTACTAACGAGCTCGTCATGGTGGCTATGGAGGTTACTACTTGGCATTGGATCATGGTGGCGAGTATTGTGGGTACGGCGGCGATTTATTGGGGTAGTGTGCCGGCTCTGGGGAGGTATTTCGAGTTGGACTTTTTGGCCACGGTGGCGTTTTGGTGGAGGTTTGCGGTTGTCGTGGGGATTAGCCTTGTTCCCCCGTATGCGGGGAAGATTTTGGGGAGGACGTTGAAACCGCCGAGTTATCGGAAGGTGCAGGGTGTGTAGTTGTTTGAGAGGGGGTGTGGGGGTGGGTGGATGGGGGAAAACGGATTGGGGGTTTTGGGGGCTTTTCTTTTCATTCTTTGTCGACTTTCTTTCTTTTGTTAGGGTGGGTCGGTGGGCATAGCGTGTTTAGGCTTTGGAATTCTATCTTTGTGGGAATATGTATTTTCTATGTTTTGTTCTGTTCTGTTCTGTTCTGCTCTGTTCGGTTCTTTTCTTTTCTTCCTCAATGATATAATTACCTATACTATTAGTACACTGTTAGTAGTAGTAGTAGTAGTAGTAGTAGTAGTAGTAGTAGTAGTAGTAGTAGTAGTAGTAGTAGTTAGTAACGATAATGCTTATCATTATCGCCACCGCCGTCACTATCATTATCGCTATCGCTATTACAGTCACTGTCACCCACTCACCCACCCATTCCATTCCATTCCATTCCATTCCATTCCATTCCATTCCTCTACCCCTATCTTTTCTTTTCTCCTACTCCTTATTCTCGTCGTTCCTACCCCCCCCTTCATGTGTCCTTTTCTGATAACTTTTACTCTTGCTACTCCTCTGACATACAGCTGCTCTCACTTTCTTTTATTCATTTTATTCATTTTATTCATAGAATGTTTTCGTCTTGTTCTTTGTCTTTTTCTTCCTTATCGTTATCGTTGCTTCCTCCCTTTCCTTTAGACGCTTGGTCTTATGCACTACATTCCTTTGCTCCTTCCCCCTTCCCCTCCTTATTCCGTTTTCTCTATGTTTTTGTTGTTTTGTTCTGTTTTGTTTTTAAGAGAGGTTTAGAAAGGAGAGGGGAGGGGAGGGGAGAGGGGGGGGGGGAAGGTAGAGTAAAGTAAAGTATCTAGATTACGATAGAGATAGAACTGTATAGTATAACCTTAGTTAGTTTAAATAGGGCGAGAGGGTAGTGTAGTGTAGTGTAGTGTAGTAGGTTCTCGCCCCCTCTTCTAATCGTAATCCTAATACACGCTCTCTTATAACTTAGCTTTTTTAGGCTTTTTATTATAGGGTCTTTTTTCTTTCTTAGGGATAGCGTAGAATGGCATAGTATAGTATAGTAGAGCTGTAGTAGGGTTTTAGATAGTGTAGTATAGTAGAGAAGGGAAGGGAAAGAAAGAGAATATAAGTATTATAAATATAGGCTTTTTCTTTTTGTTAGTTAGTAGGTTAGTTAGTAGGTTAGTAGGTCTTAGTAAGGTCTTAGTTAGGTGTTTTATAAGGGTTTAGTTAGGTAGAGGTAGAGGTAGAGATAGAGATAGAGGTAGAGATAGAGATAGAGGTAGAGATAGAGATAGAGATAGAGATAGAGATAGAGGTAGAGATAGAGATAGAGATAGGTATATAGGTAAACTCTCTAGTTTACTACTCTTATGTATCTAGTAATAAACTTCTTTATTATATTATTTATTTATTATCTTAGGATTTTCTTTTGCATGTTATAGATTATTCTCTAATATAATAGAGTTAAACTCTAAATTTTAGATAGTAGAGAGATAATTCTCTTGTAGGAGGACATATTATCTATTCGGTAATAGTTTTTCTTATTTTTAACTTTCTAGAGCGGGAGGGGGCTTAGTAGTTAGATTATAGATATATATGCTAACTCTAGATTAGTGCTCTTATACACGAAGATTTAGGGTACTTTTATTATATTTATTATCTTCCTTATCTTCTTATCTTCTTCTCGTCTTATATATTAGATACTATTTCTAATTTTAAATAATAGATAATAGATTTCCTTGTAGAGAAGCATTAACAAAGCTGTAAATAGCTTTAAGTTCCCGATCTTTTCGCAGAAGCTAAGGAACACGTGTCTAGCTTATCTAGTGTTTCTCGTCTTTAGGAGGTAGATTTAGTTATTTAGTTTTGTAGATAGATATGTTTGCTCTATCTAGTTACTCTAACATAGTTATCAGGAGTCGAGTATCTTTATCGTAGTTCTGTTCTTAGACTTTTCTTAGGTATAACATAAGATCGTATATGCATGCTTTTAAATTATAGAGAAGGGATCTTCTCGCAGAGGGATACATACTTGTATATTTAAAGTTTTTTTTAATCCCTAGTAGTTTGTAAAGGACAATAGTAAGACGGGTAGGAAGTAGGAAGTAAGATACTTTCTTACTCGCTCTTACTACTCTACTCTTATATAGTAGAAGAAATGTTACTAGTTTTATCCTTCTTTACATTTTTTCTATTTCTTTAGCTTACACGTATATATAACCGTGTCGTCTTTTAAATAATAAAAACTAGATCTTCTCGTAGGGGAAACATGTGCGCTTCCTGCAATGTATTTTTGTACCCTGGTTTTTTAGTACGTAGAGTATAATAGTAAGACTAGGTAGAAGTTAGAATATTCGCTCGCTTTTACAACTCTTATAACTCTTACATAAAGGTGCAGAATTAGCGTTGTTTATTATTATCTATGTTCTTGTTTTTCGTTTACTTAAAGTTCTAATTTAAGTCTTTTAAACAACTAATTTCCTAGTAAAGAAACACGGAACGGATTGTATAGGAGGTCTTTATGTCTCGTACGTTAGCTAATTCTACTATTTTAAGCCTAATAATAGATAGTTTCTTAATTGCTGTTACTGCTTATAAATATATTTAGAGTGTTGCCTTTTTTGTTGCCTTAGCGAGCTTACGTTTTGTCTTCTTAAACATTAGGTAGTTTGTAAAAAGTTTGTGTAATAGAATGCTCGTAATCTTCTTAAACATTAGTGTATTTGTTATAGTCTTAAATAATTTATAACTACTGTTCCTATAGAAGGACACATTAGATATATTTATATATGCTTTCTAAGTTTTCTAGTAGATTCGTAGATTCCGCCATGCAAATAATAAGGATAGACCTTTTCTACCTCGCTCGCTCTCACTTTCACATTAGTAGGTCTAAAATTTTGTTTTTAATGCCTTCTTTATCTTTAGGAGTCTTGTTGTTTTCGTGCTATAGTCGTTTAAAATCCTTCGCAGCCTTCTTCTCTAATATTAAATTAATTAGAAATATTTTAAGAAACTATCTACTACACTTTAATGTATCCTGTAAGAAAACTTGTTGCAGGAGCAGAGCACCTAAAGAGAGCCTAGGACGCTCTGCTAAGAGCAGGGCTCCCTAAAGAGAATATTAAGCTTAGCTCTTAGCTAGCTTAGGCTTAGATAAGAGTATAGTAGTCCCTAATTAGGAGCACGTTTATCTAATCTAGATTATCTTATTTATATATAGTCTAAGCTTTCACTCGTCTTCCTCTAAGATAGTAATCCTCTAATTAATTACCTAAACCTACTATTTCTAGCTTGTAATCCCTTTAATAGTTATAAGCCTAGCGCTTTAGGAAGCAGTATAATTCTCCCTGCTAACTAAAGAGCTAGATACGTAGCGTTTAGACGCTCTAATTAATCTTATCTCTTAATTATACATCTCTACCTTATCTTATTTTATACTCTTATAATTAACTTAACGTTATATCTAACGCTCCCCTTTCTATAGGTACCTAGTAGCTTAAAGACTGTATAAGCTAGCTAGAGTAGTATACGCAGTTCTAATTTTACGCTCTTGCTAAGAGCGTATAGGAGCTTGTTAACCTAGAGATAGCTCTTATTACTAACCTAGCTAACAAAGCACTAATCTTCCTAGTGCTAAGTAATAACCTAAGCTAAGTAGCTAAGTATAGTAACTAGCTAAATAAGTACAAAGCTTATATAAGTAACTAGTCTATATCTAGCATACGCTTACAGAACCTCTAGACCTAGGTTACTACTACTATTAACCTATTACTCTACGCACTAGCAATAATAACGCTTCTAGAAGATAACATAGTTATATTACAAGCTCTTATTAAGCACCTTAAGAAAGAATTAGCTCCTACTAACACTAGTATAATAAATCTTATGCGCTAGCAATACTAGGCTTACCTAAAAAAGGCTAAGCTAGAATACTAAGATCCTAAGATCTAGCATTATAAATAGAGCGCGCTCTATACTAAAGTAAAGGCCTATAAGGTTACAGAGATTAAAGAGCAGCTTGCTGCGTAGGACTTTCTTAACGTAATTTCTTATAGAATAGCTCTAGACTAGGCGCAGAGAGCTCTCTAATTAATACTTTAGGCTATAGTGCTTAGAGAACTAATACCTACCCTTAATTAGCTTAGAAGAGTATTTTCTGCTCTCCTGTAAGAACACGCGTTGCGTACGTTAACTAGAAATAGTACAGGGATCTTTACTATATTAGGTAGAAGATTGCTATCTAAGCTACTAAGTAGATTAGGTTAGCCCCTTTCTAACTAAAACTAGAGCAGGGGCAGGTCTAATAAAAAGCTCTACCTGTGTAGAAGGAAGCATTTATAGTTTCTAATTATATACTAAAAGCTTAAAACAGTAATTACTAGAAAACCTAAAAGGCTTCTAAAATACGCATATTAGTAAATTCTTAACAATCTATATAGCAAGCTATAGAAGAATCTCTAAGCGTTAATTAAGGCTAAGAAAGGTTAGACAATCCTAACTAATACAACTAATTAGCCTAGCACTAAGTACCTAGGTAGTATTATTACTACCTTAATTAACCTAAGCTTAATATAAGGAGCTTTGCCTAGCGTGTTCTTAATAATAGATTTCTCTGCGTACCCTCTCTCTACAAGTACTATCTTAGATAATAGAGTAGCTATACACCTTGTTAACAGCTTAGACCTCTTAGTCCCTAGTACCTTTAAAGTTGCTAAGGAGCTGCGTACTGTTAAGGCTAGAATACAGGCCTTCCTAATTATAAGAGTAGGCACTTATATACTTAAAGGGATTATTAATAGCCTATAGAGTGCTTCTACTAAAGACCTTACGCTTAACAACGTAGCTGTAGTTAAAGAATTTTATATTAATATTATCTTAGAAGCTTGTCTATAGTAGAAAGAGGTGTAGTACCTTAGGCTTAATAACACGCTAAGAGCAGGAAATCTGTTAAAGAGCGTAGTATTAGCTACTCTAAAGCGTAAACATAACCTTACCTTTATTAAATATAAGCCTGTTTCTGTTTACCCTGTTATAATAAGCGTAATACTATCTAGTTGCACGCTCTAATTATAGTAAATATATCTATAAGTAGATACTAAAGAGTTATAGTATACTAGATTAGGTTATCTTAGGCTAGAAGCTCTACGTACTCTTGTAAACAAAGCGCGTAATATATAGATTAAAGGAATTAGTTATAAATAGTATAAGTACTATATAGTTACTTACGCAACGCAGGTAATCTTAAGATAATTAAAAGAATAATCCCCCTAGCTATACTAGAGAGTCTCTTAGGACCTATTTAACATGCCTAGTAGGAGGCTCTATAAATAGTAGTTGCTTATCCTAAAGTGTAATTACAGTAAGAAGCTCTATAACTAGAATCTATAGTATAAATCTCTTCTAGAGATTATAAGAGTATTTAAAAGCTTTGCAAGCTTCCTACAGACGCGATATAAGCTTGTAATCTATAAAATACAACAGGATAATAACGTTATAACGCTCCCTTAGTATAAGAAATCCTAATTTAAGCTCTAGGTAGAGGAGAACAGGATTAAAATAGAGCCCTTGCCTCCTTACACATATAAGCTAAACAGTAAAGTAAAGAGAGCTAGCTAAGAGATTATAGAGAAATTAATTAAGATAAGGATTACAGTAAACCTTTCTAAGAAGCTCTAGCTAGAGGTAGTAGACGCTATAGTATAGCTCTATAATATAAGCCCTGCGCGCGTATATAAGATAAGATTACTAAATAAAGTACTAGATAGTTAGACGCGTTAGTACTTCTACTAGTATAAGCCTAAGCCTATAAGATAGGTAATAGTAGATCTACGCCTAGATTAGAGTAGCGTGTACGCCTACAGCTATTGCGTATACCTATTAAATAGAGAGCGCGCTACTAGGCGTAACAAGAGAGAATTTAAAGTAATCCCTAGAGGCTATATTAGGTATCTTATAGGCTATAAAGCTTTAAATATCTATAGAATATAGGTCCCTACGCTTAACTAGGTAATCACGACGCAGAACGTAACCTTTAATAAGACGCTCTTCTATTAAGGTAATAATTAAGAGATTAATAAAGAAGATACTATTAAGATTATTAATATTCTGTATAAAAACAAGATTATTAACGTTAGAGAAGCTCTTAAAGAGCTAGTCTTTAATAAACTAGAAGAGTAGTAAGAGAATGTAGAGGTTCCTTTAACTACTAAGCAGTAGCTTAGGGGTACTAAGGCTAGTAAAGCAGAATCCTCTAGTAGCTAACTAGAGGATTAAGCTCTGCTAAGCATAGCAGGTACGTAGGTGACGCGCTTAGCTAGCAAGTTATAGAGAGTCTATAAAGAGTAAAAGGAGCTCTCTACAGGCCTTCCTTCTCTAGAAGCTACACTATTACTAGAGAGCCTTAGAGTAGGCAGTCTTCTATTAGGAGATTGTAGTAATTTACCTAGCAGTTACTAGGACACGCATTTAACTAGAGATAGAGACGAGCTAGAGTTATAGAGACTAACGTCCTGCCTAGCTAAGCAAAGCTTAGCAGCACCTAGTCTAAGCCTTAAAGATAATCTATCTCCTACTTTAGGCAAGACTGTGCATAGATTAGTTAAGCTACTAAAAGTAAACTAATAATTACTAGAGTAGCTAGAGTTAGCTACTTAAATACTTCCTAAACGCAAGTACGTAAAGCGCGTCTAGGGCCCTCTTATGTAAATAAGCTATAGGTACTATAAAAAGGATCTAGATAATCTAGAGAGTAGAGGAAGCGCTAGTATGTACGCACTAATATACTTAGAAGCTAAGAGCTCTAACTTTAGGTATACCTACTTTCTAAGAGTAGAGGAACTCTGCTTTTAAGATAAGGAGCTTAAACTACTACATTTAGTAGTAGCTGTAGCCCTTAACAGGCTAGTAGAAGCTTACATCTATAAAGATAAGTTTCTAAAAGAGCCTTAAGGATAGAATAAGCTCTATTTACACTAATTTAGTAAGCTGTTTAGGCAAGCAGCTTAGAAAGAGATAGGCACGCTTCTTAAGAAGGAGACGTAAGAAGAGGTTAATTAGAATAATTACTCTAGCAGGCCTTTACTACTTAAATAGGTATTTACGTACAAGATTAATAAGGATAGGTACTTTATTAGGTGCAAGGCTAGGATAGTAGTATAAGGAGATCTCTAGGTAATTAACTTACTATAGTTAACCTACGCTACTACGCTTATAGCAAGGTCCTTTAGAATAGCAATAGCAATTACTATAGAGTTTAACCTAGAGATCTAGTAGTACAACGTAGTAAGAGCTTTCCTAAATGCTAAGATTAGTAAGGCTAGAGAACTAGTGTTCTGTAATCTCTCTAATAGTTTTAAGAAACCTAGAAAGATTGTAGCGCTTAAATAAGCACTGTACAGGCTACGCGATTTACTACTACTCTAGTATAGAGAATTCTCTATAATACTTGCTAAGCTTAGGCTTATAGCGTCTAAAGAGGAGCCTTGTTTATTCTTTAATAAAGAGCAGCGTATTATACTACTATTCTACGTAGATAACATTCTACTCTTATTTAACAGGTATAACAAGCTTAAGGCTAGTTAGCTAATTAAATTAATTAAGGAACGCTATAAGCTGCAGGAGTAGAGAGCTATATACTAGTTTCTAGAAATTAGAGTAATTAAGAACTAAGCAGCGTAGACAATTGCGCTTATTTACAATACCTACATTAATAAGATTACTAAGAAATACAATCTTACTAATACAAGTAGGTTTCCTAAGGTTTCTCTCCCTTCTACTAAGCTTGTTAAGTATACTAGGGAAGCTTCTAAAAGGGAGGTAAAGACCTATTAAGAGCTTGTTAGATCTACTCTATACACAGCTATTATAATTAGACCTAACGTAGCTTACGCTACCTCCTAGCTCTCCTAGTTCCTTATTAATCTAAGTAAAAAGTACTTAGTAGTAGTTAAGTAGACAATTAAGTACCTGTACTAGACGCGCTTTTAAGCAATTATTTATAGTAATTATTAAGGGCCTAAGCTCTCTATATATAGAGACGCGTTATTTACTAATAATTCTAAGACTAGGCAATTGTTACATAGATACATAATAAGCTTATTTAGTAGATTAATCTTATAGAAAGCAGCCTAGTAACCTACAGTAACTACCTCTACTACTAAGGCTAAGCTAATTACTATAGAATATATTACTAAGGAATCTATAGCTATAAAACAATTGTTTTATAAGCTTACGCTCTCTCTAAACACTATTTAGAAAATCTTCTATAATAACTAGCAGATAATTAGGCTTATAGTAGGGGCTAGTAAGAGGATTATAACGCGCTTGCAATATATTAATATCTAGAATATATAGTTATAGTAGGAGTACGCTAGAGGATTATTTAAACTAGAGTACTTGCCTACTACTAACATGCTAGCTGTTGCAAACCCGCAGCTAGGAGTAAAAAGATTAATCTTAATGCTGCTGCAGCATTTGTAGTATATATACCCCTCTGCGACACTAGCTAATAGGCTTACAAAATACCTAAGTAAGTAAAAGTTTTAGAAGTTTAGAGAGCTTCTAAGGCTTTAGAGCCTAGAGTAATAGATTATAGAATTAGTATAAGAGAAGAGTGAGAAAGTAGAGATAGAGTTAATTCTAGGGGCGTAACTCCCCTTACAGCGCAGGTATAGTACTAGGGAGAGTATAAGCCTCTCTTCTCTAGGCCTAGTAATCTTAGTAATTATATAAGAGTAGATAACTTTACTAGAAGCTTAGCACGCTACTTACGCAGCGTGTTATTGCCCTAGAGAGTACTAGAGCCTCTCTTTAACGCGCCTAAAGCGCTCTCTATCCTAATATTACTTAGGAATAGATTTAACATTAGCTTACGCACTACTTGTAATAGACTAGCCTTAAAGTAGAACTGTAATAAGTGTTAATAAGAATATAAATATTTGTAACGAGGGAGGCCTAAAGGCGATCTAAAGGCTATATACTCTATTGTGCTGACTAAGCCTTATCCTTTAGGCGCAGGCGTAGCCTGAGCTATAACATACCCCCCTCCTATACTGTTTTCCTGTTGCTTTCTACCGTGATTTTAGACAGCAGCTATAGTGCGCAAAAAAATTTTATAATTAGAAGGTTAGTTGTTAGGCTAATTGTTGTTCTAAGCTTAGCGCTTATGTAATGTTGTAGTCTAGCAGTTACTTTAGGCCCTAGTCTGTGTACAGTTATATATTATTACAGCGTTAGCTTAGCATTGTTGCTTAGCGAGGCCTTACTACACAAACTCTTAGCTCCTTCTGTCCTCTTTTCCCTACTTAACCTTTCCTCTACCTATTATAGTTTCTCTAACATTGCCCTGTTGCCGCCCTGTAGTTTCTTAGCTTTCTTAGTTTCGCACAATAGCATCCTTTAACTTTGCTTCTAGTTCTAGTGCTAGTAGAGGCAGTAGCCCTCTAAATTCTAGTAAGGATTGTAGTCGTAAGGGCAGTTCCCTAGTATATTATTACAGCGCTCCCTGTTCTACGTTGTTACTTACTATTTATATCTATAGTCTAAGGAACCTCTGCGCAAGAAGCTACGTTGCAAGGTTAGTAACTATCTTATTATTAGTAACAGTAATAATAAAGAGTTTAGTTACGTTAAAGAGGCTTTCTGTGCTTATGTTAGCTATATAAATCAGCTAGGGCTATACAGTTATCTTAAGTAGGTGTTAGCCTTCTTTTACCTTGTTTTTATTTTGCTAACGTTTCTACAGTTACCTAATAGAGTCCGCTAATAAGTGCGAACCCTGTTAAAAGTAGAAAGCGTCTTGTTTGTAGCTAGATCTACTCCTTGCTACGTACTTTTATTTTCGTGCCTATACTTAGCGCTACGTTAAGTATACTAATAATAGCTATAAAGCTAGTAACACTTACATAGTAAAGAAGGGGATAATCGTTTAGAGCAAGGGCAAGAAGACTAGGAAACACCTGCGTTTTAACTAGGAGTTTAAGAGGCTTTGTAAAGACTAGAAGTTAGTATATAAACATGCGCTGTAAGCTTTGTAGACAGGTCTTCCCCTTACTAAGTATAATCTATCTATCCTAGCTCTGCTAGGTTCTTCTACTCTAGACTCTAGCAGTCTTGCCTTAAACGCTCTTGTTATTAGGTTGTCTTTAGTACTATTGCTGCCTAGCGCTATTAGGGCTCTAACTACTATAAACTATAATATCTGCAACGTAGTAATTACTGTGCAACGTACCTTCTAGGAGTAAGACTGCTGTATCTAAGACGCGCACTATTAGGTTAAGTAGCAGTTTAACCTAACTTATTATTAGCTTAAGTAAGTAGGTAAGCAGGCTAAGGGTCTGCAGACTATCTAGACTAAGATACTTATAAGTGAATTTCCTAGCTCTATTAGTTTAACGTTGCTAACATATCCTTTAGAAAGAGTTAAGAGTAATAAATACTGCCTAACTAGCCCTAGCTCCTGCTCCTCCTGCCTTTCTAACGCTTCTAACTGTATACTCCCTACTATTAACTCCTAGTAGTGCCTAGTTTAACCCCTACTCTAGTTAGCTGTTAGCCTCCCCTGCGTCCCTGTCTCTGCGCTTTAATCTGTACACAGGCCTTCTAGTGCCTGTTACTAACCTAGCTACTAGGTTACCTGTAATACCTTCTTCTTGCTAGAACGTTTACGTCTCCTGCTACTAGCGCTATTGTAAGCGTACGCTGTCCTCTCTCCCTTCTAGCACCTAAGGTCGTAATGCCTATCTTTAGGACTACCCTCTCTGCCCTAATAGCAGCTGTTAGGACGCTAATATGTTCGCCTCTAGTTGTAGTTATTCTAGTACTAGCAGGACTCCTTGTATTAGTTATCTATTGCTAGAGCAGATACAATCTGTTAATAGGGCTGCTTATTACGCTGCTTGTGCTTAGGCCTAGCGTCTTCTTAGCAGCTCTAGGGCGACTCTGCTAGCTCTAGATGTCCCTACCTAGGACGACAGTTTGTTATCTAAGACTAAGTACAAGATAGCAGACAAGTCTAGGTTAAGGCTAGACAATCCTAATTAGGGCTCGTCTAGTTAGGGTACCTAGCATAGTCCTCTTTGTTAAGGTTAGAGCTTTAGTAGCAGTTTTAGTTTTAGTGTTAGTTAAGGCGCCTACTTCTCTAGTAGTCTTAGTAGTTAGAGCGTTAGCTCCTCTAGTAATTCTAGCGGCTTTTGCTAGTCTTGTAGTAGTTTAGCCTGCCTTCTAGGTTTCTTCGTCCTAGCCTCTTTATAAGGTTAGGCTTGTGCCCGTCTTTAATAAAACTTATTTTAGTTTCCTTTTTACCTGCCTCTAGAGTCTATTGTAATGTAATACGTCCCCCTATTTCTCTCTAAATTCTTATAAGGCTTTTGTGTCTGTAAAGTCCTCTAGTAGGTACTATATTAGCGTCGCCTAGCCCTTCTACTTTATAAGTACTTAGCGCTTGCCTCTTCCTCTTACGTTCTTAGCGCGAAGGATAGACTCTACCTCCTATTTGTTTAGCGTTAGGTTGTCCTCCTCTAGTACAATTGCAAGGCCCGGCCTTACGTCCGCTAGCTTCTAGCTTAGGAGTAAGTCCTCTATAGCTCTCTTAAGTAAGTTAACATAGACTGTTTAGTGCAGGCTCTCTAGGAGATTAAGAACTATAGTAAGCAGGGACAGGACGTTAGTAACAGTGTACTTATTTTACAGGAAATCTAGCTTTTTACTAGGTTAATTTATCTTAATATTCTGCATAGAAAACTACACCTTGTCTCTAACTTTAAAACGTTCTGCTAGTTATCTACTTTAGTTTGTAGCCTCCTATATTTGCTACTGCAGGAAAGCGATTACAGCCTAAGTTAGTTCTACTCCCTGCTTTAGATAGTTAACAAAGTAGACTACACAGCCCTGTAGTGTTTTTATTAACATTTTAGGGACCTTAACCTATTACAGGAGGTTAATGTTGTAGCTGTTAAGTAGTAAGTTAAGGCTAACGCTAGTAACGCTAGAATCCCTGTTATTTAAGGCAAGTTAACATACTAGGAGGCAGTCTGCCTAGTCTGTCTGCTTAAAGTACACTATTATTCTTAAGACCGCCTAGACCTCCTAGTTAGCCCTTTCTATGCCCCTGTTAGTTTGTAGGTAATGCGACGTAGAGAGCAGCTACTTAATGCCCGTAGTCTTACACAGTATTTTCTAGAAGGTTCCTAGCTAGTCTAAGCCTCTATTAGATATAATAGTAGAAGAGAAGCTATAAAATTACTACTACACGTCTTAGAACCTGTATACACAATCCTTAGCTTCTATAGTATATATTACCTCTAGCTAAATAAACTTAGATAGTTAGTCTGTAATAACAAGCAGGTAACGCAGTAACGTTAGTGTAGCTTAGGGAAGGTCTACTATAAAGTTAATTAAGATTTAGGACTAGAATTAATCTGCAATTAGGAGAGGTTAGAGGAGTCCTTAGCGCTTCTTCCTTAAGATATAGGCTCTGTAGCAGTAGCAGTTCCTAACGTATTAGGTTACGTCTTCTAATATCCTATCCTAGTAGTAGCTGCGCTAGACTAGCTAGAACGTAGTATTCTTCTCTAGGTGTCCTACAAGTCCTAATTTATGTGCGCGCTAAATAATAGCTATTATAAAGGGTTCCTATACTAGTAGCTATATAACTCCTTACTATATTAGAGTTCTATACGCGCTAACTAAGTAGTTACTAATCTACTACCTTGTATCTGCACTAGGGGGAAACTGCTAGTTACCTTGCTAGACTACTTTTAAGTAGATAGTATGTTTAGAGTTAGCTCTAATAGCTTTGTCTTAAAGAGCCTAGATGTGCCTATCTGCAAATATTTAGTAGCCTAGCGTTACTTCGTTGTTACTTACTTCTACTACTGCTACCTAGATTAATTAGGGCGTTATTAAGGCGGCCTCCTGCAGTTGTAGGGTTCTAACGTCCTAGTCCTGTTAACTTAGGGCATTAGGCCTGTTAGCTAAATGTCCTAGGCAATAGCAGAGGTTGTAATTAAACTAGCTAAGGAGTTCTGCCTATTAGTGCTGCCTTTTGCTAAGGACTCTAGTATTTATAAAGTACTTAAGGTTCTTATAGTTAGTAAGTATAACAAAGGGTTTAGTAACGCTCTAGAGTTCTAGTATCTAGGTAACTAGGCACTAGACGACTGCAAGGAGTTCTTTGTTATAGATAGTGTAGTTACGCTCTACTAGCGTTAGCTTAGTAGAGTAGTATGTAACTAGATGCTAAACACTACTAATCTACTATAATAAGCAGCCTCTAGTTACTCCTCCTAAGTAGTCTGTTTCTACTAACGTGTCCCTTTCTAGGTCCTATAGTACTAGGGCTAGCCCTGCTATAAAGACGTTCTTAATCTTCTAGAAGGCCTTCTTAGTGTTATTTATCTATTAAAACGGCACATCCTTCTTCGTAAGGTGATAAAGGGGCTCTATTAGTTTAGAGAAGTTTAACACAAAGTCTTTGTAGAAGTTAGCAAATCCTATAAAGCTTTAAACACCTCGTATAGACGTAGGGGCTTCCTATTTACAAATCGCCTTAATTTTCTTAGGGTTAGGGTAGATGCCTTGTCCTGCTTTAACTATGTACCCTAGGTACTTAACTGTCTTTATAGCGAACTAGCATTTTCTAAGATTAAGATAGAGGCCTGCGTCGCTAAGGAGTGTTAGTGTACACTTTACCTTCGCTATGTAATCTTAAAGGCTTCTATTTAAATAGACAAGTACGTCGTCTAAGTACGCAGTAGCGAATAGGCTAAGTGCCTCCTTTAGCGCTCTGTTAATGTATCTTTAGAAGGTAGCAGGAGCTCCTGTAAGACTAAATAGACAGACAAGCTACTTATAGAGCCTAAAGCAAGTTTAGAAGGCTGTAAGAGGTTTATCTCCTTCTGCAATACAGAGCTTGTAGAAAGCTACTTAAATATCTAGCTTAGTAAACTATTTAGCAGCAGATAGGGTGCGTAGAGTCTCCTTAATTAAAGGAAGCAGGTAGTAGTCTTGTTTAGTAAGCGCGTTTAGGCTATAGTAGTCTACACACAACCTCTATCCCCTTCCTAGCTTTTTTACTATAAGGATAGGTACTCTTATAGAGGAAGAACTTACTTATACCTAGCCTTTATTAAGTAGGCCTGTAAGTTGCTGCTAAAGTTTAATAAGTTAGTCCCTTAGCATGCTGTATAGAGGGCCCTATAGGGCTTCTAGGAGAGAGCTGTCTTGTCTTAGTTTTAGCTTTACATAGTAGTCTATCTAGCCCTAGTAAGGTAGGAGACCTACTGCTTTCTCTTTATTAAATAGGTCTTAGAACGACTTAAGTTCTTTAGGGAGGCATTTACTATCCTTAGTAAGCTCTTTCTTATTACTTCCTCTACTTAGGAGCGTAATAGCTAGAACCTAGGTTATATCTTAGAGATTCGTAATAAGCGTGCTGTTAGGCCACCTTTAGGGATTATCTAGGCTCTAGGACAGGAGAGCTAGTAACAAGACTGTAGTAACTAGTTTTAGGTATTATTAGCGCTGCTGCGTTTCCTAGACTACTAATCCTTGTGCTTAGGCAATCTCTAGAGTCCTTTAATTAGCCTAGAGGGTAACGCTAAAGTGCTAAAGCTATAGAAGGCTAAATATTACATTGTAATCTAGATTAAGTATTACATACCCTATAAGCTGTATACGCTAACTATTAATATTATAAGATAAAATTACTATCTAAGTAATTATTAGTCCTTGCGTAAGTCTGGCCGCTTAGCGAAGGCAACGTAGCAGAATTTCTAAGCAATCTACTTTAATCTTATTTACCTTTACTTTACTTACTGCACAGAAACATTAGTAGCCTAAGTTAATTAGAACGTTAACGTAGAGCATATTCTCTAAGAAGGCTAAGACCTAAAATAGCGCCCTATCTATCTTCCCTAAAATGCTAGCTACGTTGTCGTCTGTCTTGTAGTCTAACTGCTCCTCTACTCTAATGTCTCTGTACTACCCCTATTTCGTATCTAAAACAGGGGCTACTCTTTCTCTAACGTACTATAGCTTGCTACGTCTGTAAGTACAGAGCCTCCTTAGGAGGACACTGCATTTACTACTACTGCATTACTACACTCTTTTATAACGTGTCTACTCTAACTATATCTTGTACACTGTCCTTTCTCCTTACGCTAGCAGAAAAGATCGTCTAGAATCTAATTAGCTTGCTACTTGCCTTAGCCCTTACAGGATTAGCTGCCTGTCGCCTGTATAGGAGATATAATAACATCTCCTTAGGTATCTTGCTGTAGTTAGGCTAGCTTTAGTCTAGAGAGCTAATAGGATTAGTATTACTTTTCTAGCTGTGTTATCTTAATATTAACCGCGATTACGCTGTAAGCATAAACTACCTAGTTATAATTAGTACAGGAGATGCCTTAGTTTAGGGCGATAGTGTAGATATTCTTATTAAGGGCGCGTTAAAGCTTTCCTAACTTCTACTTATTAGACTACTCTATTCCTCCTGCCTGCTACAGGGTAGTATTAAAGTAGATTAGGAACTTAGAGAAGGACTTATCCTTTTACTAGTAGAGGCCTTTAAGCTGTGCCTGTGCCTTCTCCCTAGCGTAGACATCTGCGTAGTAAAATTCTAGGTAAATAAGGAAGTTTGCAGGATTATACTGCCTATTAAACCTGCCTTACTAATAGTACAGGGCTACTTTATGTTAGACTGTTAGCGTAAGGTTGCCCTAAATAAACACGAACTAGTTAGTTAGGCTGCTAATAAACTTAGCGTTAACCTAGAGCTTGTGTTCTATAGTAACCTTCTAAGCTATAAAGGAGATTAAATCCCTAGCGAACTAAGTTCCTACAGGCAGTAGTTTCTGTTATAACTTAGGTAGTTTGACTTTAACTAAGGGGAGCGCTGTAGGTGCTACCTGCAGGTTAGCTATGTTAGTTAGATTACTAGCTAGTGTCTTATCTATAGGGGTAGGAGGGATAGGATTGTCTGTAGTATTCTAATAGGGAGTTGCTAGGGCTAGAGTAGCGAGGTTAGAGATAGCTCTACAGGCTTTGTTAAGTTATTCTTAAAGCTAGCGGAGCGCGGCGCGGTCGTTATTCTGCAAAGTTTAAAGAGATTAGAGAGTAGCAAGTATTTACTGTAAGACAGTATCGTTCAGGGCCTGTTTAGAAGCTATCCTGTCTCTTTATAGCTCTGTTTTAATAAATATTTAATATAATAGACTAGCCTTAAAGTAGAACTGCAATGAGTGTTGATAAGAATATAAATATTTGTAACAAGGGAGGCCTGAAGGCAATCCGAAGGCTATATACTCTATCGTGCTGACTAAGCCTTATCCTTCAGGCGCAGGCGTAGCCTGAGCTATAACACTACTATGCGTAAGGAGTAAGCCTACTATAAATACATTACTACACTAATTATAATCTATACTATAAAGATTAAACTTACTAAGGTAGTAGTACTATCCTCTAGCTAGGTAACTAGCTACTTAGTATAATAGCTAATATAAGCTAGTAGCAGCTTATACTAGTGCCTAGAGGCATACTACTAGTAGTATATACTACGTAATATATTATAGTAAATACTATATAATTAGCTAGCTAGAGCTAACGTAATATACGCGCTATATAATACGCTGTAATACGCAGTATAATCTAGGTAAAAGGTACCTAGAGGCCTTCTCTTAGACCTCTTAGAAAGAGTTATAAGCTACTTATAAGTAGTAAGCTTAGTAGTAGTAGCTTTAGTAGTAGTAGTATTAGTAGTAGTAGCTTTAGTAGTAGTAGTAGCAGTAGCAGTAGTATAGTAGTAGCAAAGGTAAAGAGTAAGAAAGAGTAAAGAAAGAAGAGCGTAAGAGGCGTAGAGGTAGATAGTATAGGCAAGAGTAGTAGTAGCGCGTATAGCAGAGCTGCAGCGTAAGGTATTATAAATTAAAGACTACGTTACTAATTAGTATATAGTATAAATACCTAATCCTAAGATTATTATAAGAGTTAAAGAAGAGCTTAGTACGTACGCAGGCTATTATAATAATAGTAAAGAAGAGAAAGTTAGAAAGAGTAGGAGTTTCCTATATTAGTAGCTTGTAAGCGAGTAAATAAAAGCAAATTACGCCTTACTACTACTATAGTTACCTACTAGGTAGGCTCTCTATTAGGTAAATAGAAGAGTGCAGTAACAGGCGTTACTACGCTTATTTCTATTTATCTAGGGGGTATATTACAGGAGCAGAGTACTTAAAGAGAGCCTAGGACGCTCTGCTAAGAGCAAGGCTCTCTAAAGAGAATATTAAGCTTAGCTCTTAGCTAGCTTAGGCTTAGATAAGAGCACGGTAGTCCCTAATTAGGAGTACGTTTATCTAATCTAGATTATCTTATTTATATATAGTCTAAGCTTTTACTTATCTTCCTCTAAGATAGTAATCCTCTAATTAATTACCTAAACCTACTATTTCTAGCTTGTGATCTCTCTAACAAAACTCGTTATTAATTTTGTATTTGTAGATTTCGCTATCTGCATAACAATAATAATAGATAGTTTCTTTCTTAATCCTACTATTCTCGCATATGTTTATAGAATATAGTTTTTTGTTATCTTCTACATGTGTCTTATCTTTGTCTACCTTTCTCTAACATCTAGGCTTTTAAAGGGTACTTTAAATAAATAACTTTCTTAGCTCTTACAACTATCATGCGGCTAGCGTAGTAAGTCTTTTCTTATTACAACCTGCCTCCTCGTCTTCGTCTTCTCTAACATTACCTAAGAAGGCATATATTTTAAATAATAAAGTGCCTATATACTTAGGTAATAAGCTGTATTAATACTAGTTGTATTAATACTAGTATTAGAGGAGATATACTAGCTCGCTTAGTCTCTCTGCTTACATACGTTAGATTATTACATGATTTTTATAGTTTTGTATTTCAATCTGCATTCTTTTTTTCTCTAACAGCGAAGGAGCAATGTAAAGTCTTTTAGATATCTGTAGCTTATCTTCTTACAGAGTAACATAATCAAGAAGGTTTTGTCCTTTTGCTCGCTCGTTAAGAGATAAGGCTAGCTTAGTCTCCTAACTTCTATAGTCGATATTTTCTTAATCTTCGTTATCTTTTACCCTAGCATATAGATCTACGCAACCCATTCTGAACAGCTAAGTTTCTCACAGAAGAACGTAAGCAGAAAGAAGTCGTTTTGCTTCTCTAGTAGATAGATGTAAATAATAGTATTTCGAGTTGCTTACTCGCTCTTAGCTCTTATAGCTAGCTGGATTTATACATCTTTGTTATCTTCTTCTTTTACATAGCGACGTTTCGGGTAATATTTTGTTGTTCGGGGTTTCTCGCAGAGGAACATATGTTTCCAGACAGAGTGACATTAGTGTTAAGAGAGATTGATATCCTTCACCTAACCTCGCCGCTCTTATGGCACCTTAACTTGCAGGGCTTCGCTACCTTCCTTCTTTATATAACGGTAATTGTAAAGGTTTTTAGATAATTAGTGTTTCTCGATGGAAAACATGCCAATATTGTAGGCCTTTTTTTAATTCCTGGGTAGATAGATAATGACATTGGTATTAGCAAAGATTTCTTGACCTCGTGACTTTTATAAACGTTTTCACCGGGCGTATTTCCTTGTTTCAGGGATAGAGTAGACATAGAGAGAGTAGGAGGGGACAGCATAAATCGACATCTTGAACACCTTGGGAGTTTTGTAGAGTGAGATAGAAATGGGAGATGTTCTTTATCATATCATGATCTCTTTCTAGTATACTTTTAGAAGTTAGGTTCTAGGCTTAGGGATGCGAGGGGAGAGGCGGATTCGCAACATTGACAACTAGTTGTACTACTTTTCATAGGCTGCAGTTTTCGACTTATGTTGTAAATGTAAATTGTAGAACTAGAGAGCATGTGTATTATTAACGACTAATAGATAGATAAGTTAGAACATATTACGCTAGAAAGGTTAATTATCGTGCTCTCTCTTTTAGGAGAGACAAAAACAGAAAGAAATTAGACAATCGTTAGTCCCGAAAGAAAGAAATAATTGGTAAACACGTGTTTTTAAACGAGTTGTGTAGCTGGTTAGACTATAAGCCTAGTGTTTGCTAGTTTTTTCGTGCGTATAACTTGTTCTTGTTTCTGCCCTTTGTAGACGAAGATTGGAAAACACATATTATTGATCAAGAGAAATCTAGAGTCGAGGATCAGTTCCAGGATCTCATTTGCTATTGTACGGGAATTTTTTGATCGATAAGAATAGAGGGGAGAAGGTAGGAGAGGAGAAAAACACATGCATATCTTCTGGCATGTTTCTGGACACGACGGACTCGACTATGTAGAAGTGTTCCATTTTGTTGTAGGGAGCGCATAACCTTAAAGCGCGAGAACTGTGTCCTCTATATTCTAGGACTTTGGAGAAAGGAGATGTATTAGGTTCATTTTTTTTAGAGCGCAGAGAACTAGAAGATAACAGAAAAAGAGAAAGTAAGAGGAACCCATGTGGGTTTATTGTAATTTAGAATACAGGTCTAGACATTGGGACATATGTTAATGGCTCTGATCGTAGTGGAGGAGAGAAGGAGGGATGTTAAAGGCTTCGATCAACGATTGAAGCCCACCATTTCGGGTTAAAAGGTTGGATCTAGAGAACAGGACATGGGCGGTTATTGGCTAATTTTTTTGTTTTTCAGTTGGGGACCGAGGGAAGTGCAGGAGAAATCTTTATTCAAAGTGCAGATTGGAGCGGTGGTGCTAACATCATGTACCCGTGCTCGGAACTCTTGGAGCCTTGTAAAGGGAAAGAAGTAGAGAGAGACCCGATGGCGTGGCATATGTTCTTATATATATCTTTAGTAGAATCACGTGCAATACACTATCCCCTTGTTGCATACGCATGTCTACCCCCCGATAGACATACACCTGAGCGCCAGTGTTATGCACACATATTTTGACGACTATCCGTTTCCTACATGTACCATTATTATCAATGAATTTAGATATAGGAATATAGGAGAGACCATCTTCTCGTTGGTCCCATCAAATTTCGTCAATCCGCCTGATCATGCAAAATCGGATGTCGCAAGCTCAACCCATTTTGCCATAGCGACGTTACACATTCGATACAAGCCGCCTGCTCGATTTCCTCAATAACAGGCGGATGGAATCTCGCATTCAGCCAATAAAATGAACGGACGAGACCCTCGCACCTCTTCAGAGATGCCGCAACAATATGTTGAAACCCGAATGAGACCATATAGCATATCAAATATCACTGTAATTTAATCCTAGCATTGAGGTTAAAGCACTGCTAACAAGAGTGAAACGTGAAAAGAAGGTAACATAGAAAAACCTCGAACAGTGTTGCATATAGTTAACCACCTCCCATAAACTGCCGTCATTGCATTTTTTGTGTAAAGAAAACTCCAGATATTCACAAGACCCACAATTCCTATAAGTCCAGAGCAACCACCTGCCCACCCACAACCTCATCCCCATTGACCGGCGCCTGTAATCCTCCTGCCGTAACAACATATAGCCTTTTATTCCCTTCACCCCTCGACCAATTCACCGAAGTTGGCTGAGCAAGCTCGGTTGAATTCAAATCGCCTGCAAGAAGCGTTTGCACGCCCTCCGGCGAGATCATGAGAAGCGTATTGCCACTACCTGTAACGGCATACGCGTTTCCTTCATCATCAAGCACGAAGTCGTCCCAATATGCTCCGTCCGCTGCCTGTGCGATAACAACCGGATCCGTGTTCGCTACAAGCGTGCCGTTGGAAGTGATGGCGAGTTTTCCGAAGTCGCCAGTGGCTATGTTTGCCGTGTAAAGGTAGTCATCCAGAACGTGAATCCCGTCGATACCGGCAGGGCCAAACGAACTGTCCGCAATCATGGTGAGTGAGTTGGTGGATGGCACCACGACGGTCGATTCTCCGGTCTCTAGGTCCATGCGGAAGACTTGGCCTTTTTTGATATCGGCCAACAGCAAAGATCCAGAGTCATTAGGAAGTGTGCAAATGCCGTTCAGTGCATCAGCATCCGGTACCGCCGCTATGAGCTCGATATCTGGTTTATCATCCTCGCTGGCGGAGAAGTCGACGCGATATACGGCGTACGAGCCCGGGGTGGTTCCACTTGTGAGAGAAAAATTTCCGACAGCCACGGCGAAGACGTCGGGTGCATATTCCGTGATGCCGAATGTTGCTGTTGCGTTGGCAAAAGTATGAAGGAGAGTGGGTTCAGCGTTTGATGTTGTGGGGTCGAGAGAGTAGAGATCGGGCGACGTGAATATAGTGAGCAGGAGCTGGCTGTTATTTCTAACTGCTATGTTCTCGACCCATGTACCGTTTGGGAATTGGTAAATTAGGGTTGTGTTTCCCGAGGAACTGGTCGAGGTGTCGATCGATGCCGTAACGAGGGTGGAGAGTGCTAAGACTAGGGTTGCAATAATTTTGGCCATATTGTCGGGACTCTATAGTAGAGATCGAGATGATTCAGTCTTGAGTTGAGGTCTTGTATCAGGCAGGGGGTGGACCGATATATAGACTTTCGTATTAACGATCTCTAACTCTCTATATTTCCGGCATGTGCCTGACAAATTATATAGTTACTCTGCGTGGAACGTTAGCGTTGACGTTGACGCTTGACACGTGCCTTATAGTGCTCTTCTCAGAAGACTTAAAAATGTTAGCGCACAGACTTTTTGTATGAAGGATTTTAACTAACTAACTCTGGCATGCATAAAAGCCGGGATATCCTGGGCCTGTATCCGACAGATCAGACCATATTCAAGCTAACACACAGCGGCAGTTGTATAGGACTTCTAGCTGAAGATGTTTATGCCTCGCAAGGAATAGTCACTTGTTTCAATCGCTAACTCCTTCAACTCGAGGGCTGAGTGCATAAGCAATAGCTATGTAGTAGCATTTAAACTATATTGAATTAGCCATTCTAACACGCTAAGCAGGCAGGTAAGTAAGCCATGGTCTATGAGCTAAAAATGAAGTAGCCGAGGCTTAACGTAGGTAGTAGTATATACGAAGGACGAAGGAAACACATCACGTGATATCTATATTCACGGAAATTTCTCCGAGTTTCATAAGATGAGGACGCGTATACTGTTGTTGTTTTACAATGCTAATCAAACAAAAAGAATTACCAACCCACATCTCAGTCGGGTCTTGCTGTTCTCAATTCCTGTTCTGCCAAACTGAAGAAGCTGAGAGGAGAGAAAAAAAAGGAGACATCCTTCACTCAACCCAGGAGAGCAAAAACAAAACAACAGTTTCCGATGCCGGGATTTGAACCCGGGTCGTCTGGGGCTTCTCATGTAATGAAAACCAGAAATCCTAACCACTGGACTACATCGGATGTATTTGTAGAATTGGTGAATACATACGAGGCTGGCCAATACATATTGACTACGCGAACATGTATCCCAGAACAACGAGCACGAGCACGGTAGAAGGGGAGGATTATCACGTTACATAGATAGGCTGGAGTTGGTAGGAATAAAGCGGGTGTGATGTAACCAAAGGGAGACAGCGGAACGGGAAGGTGCAGCAGGCGTAACGTGAAGCCGGATAACCTAGAAAGACCCAAGAGAACATTTTGCTCGTTGTTGTAGAAATAAGAACTGGTCAGGGAGAATCACTACAATGGAGAAAGAGTTTAGTTAAGAAGCTTGTACACGTTTTCATTTATATACAAGAGGCAGCATGCAGTCACTCGGACCTCAAAAGATATATACGTCGGAATAGAAAGTAAACGCTCCCCTGGAGCCACCATAAGTACGGACCATCAGCAAGTCAAACTCACTAAGAGTAACATGCTTAGAAAGAGCGAGCGTGCTGGCGTTGGCTCTGGCTCTGGCTCTGAGCACGGCTGTTGCCCTCGCTCTTGCGCTCACCCTTGACGTAGGTGCGCATAGCATAGGACAACCACTCAAGGAGATCCTTGATCGTAACGCCCTGGGGGATGGGGGAAGAGGGTACGGAACCGCTGCCGTTGGATGCAATGCCGGTGGGGATGGCGGTGGGGAGAATGCTGGTGTAGATGGCAGAGGGAATGTCGGTAGAGATGGAAGCAATCTGGGAGACAAGAGGGTCGGCGGCAGAGGTGGCGGCAGGAGCCTCACTGGCAGCGGCGTTCACGGTGGAGGTGACGATGGCAGTGGTCTGAGTGGTCTGGACGTTCTGGACGTCCTGGGCGAGGGAGGTGGATGTGGCCTGGACAGCAGAGCTGGTAGCCGACGTAACGGCAGCGGAGGTGGCAACGGCGCTGGTAGCAGCGGCGGAAGAAGCAGCTGCGCTGGTGGCAACGGCAGAAGAAGCAGCAGCAGTGCTGCCGCTACCAGAGCTAGAGCCGGAAGCATCGTAGAGAGCAGGACCAGGAATCTCGTAGCCAGACAAGTCGCCGCTGTAGATGTTGACAAGAAGACCAGCATCGCTAGGGGTGTAGAACTTGTCAGCGGTCTCGCCAGATGGGCTGGTAGAGCCGCCATCAGTGACCTCGATGTTGATGCACTTGGGGTAGTTCTGAGCACCATCCTCCTGACCGGCCGAGTGGAGAGCGATGATCTCGTGGCGAAGGACGTACTGGCCGCTGGCGATGTCAGACGGCACGGTGACGGTCCAGGTGAGGTTGTTAGAGAGGAGCTCATCGGAAGCCCAGGTCGAGTCGGTGTAACCCTTCTGATCGATCTTGAAGAACTGGAGATCGCCAGACTCGGTGGCGGTGGCATCGTCAACCTTGGCAAGGTAGTCTAGGACGGGACCCTTGTGAGACTCGGGCCAGGTGGTCCACTGGATGTCGATGGATCCACCGGCCTTGACAGAGGCGACCTTTGCGCCTGCGGTGGCGTCCTTGTGGCAAGCAATCTTGGTCACATCGGTGTACATGGTCGGGTCAACATAACCGTTGTCCTGGCACTCGGGGCAGCTCCATTCAATGACCTCGGGGGCAGGGTCCTGGTACTGGAAGCTGGGGTTGTAGGCTTCGTACTCAGTGCCGTCAACGGTGATCTTGGAGAGAAGACCGTGGGCAGAGACCGACGTGGCCAAGGCACCCACAAGGGCGGCAACTTGCTTCATGGGAGCCATTTCGATGTATTTGATGAGGTGAGGTGTGGAGGGTTGGAACAGTAACGTTCAAGCTTCGAAAATCAACGAAGATATTTGGAAGTAGCTTCAATCGATGAAGTACAAAAAGAGTGTAATGAATGAATGGAAGTGCCACAAAGGACTGGAAAGAATGAACTGCAGTGTACTGTGAGGAAACGGAAGAGAGGAATGAAAGCGGACTTGTTTATATACTTATATGAAGTTGACATGCATCGCAATCGTGAACGAGCCCCCACGTTAGATGTTGCGACCCGCTCACTCCTCGACCCACTGACAAGAAATTAACAACCTCGGTTCTGTCCGTTTCCCGACATCTCGCCTCTATACGTGATCGACGCGGGCATTTGGGGTTGGATGTAATATCGAAACATTACACTTGCGCTAGTCAACTAGCTAGTCGATTCATCGCTAAGTGAGGTCGGTAGGGTTCAAACCACCTTATCTGTTGAGATGCATACCAGAACGGCTACTGTAAAGTGTTGTAATGCAGGTGAATTATGGAACAGGGAGAGCATTCTGTACCTCCATGCTCGTGCAGAAAATAACTGACAGGTCCGAAGGTGGAGGATCCCTAGTGATACACCAAATAATAGTGTGGGGCCAAAATATAGACGAAACGGACCAACCATTCCTTATCGAACTAGTTGCAATGCCAATTCCAACGACACCGCGCGTCACCGTCTTTTTCGTCTGCTCCATATCCGAATTCCCGAGTCTCGGTTGTGATGGAACATAGGCTCCCTGCATGTTTCATTAATCGGAATCAACCGTTGGGACCTTCTGGAAGGCTGTTCATTTGACTTCGCTGTCAATTGTCTCACTATGGCTAGAGCGGTGGGTTTATGTGGGATTGAAGCTTTTCTGGCGTTTTGACAGGCCTTGCAGGGTGAACGCTGTCCATCATGGATGCCATCGCGTTTCTGCACCTCCTCGGCAACTCCGCACGCCGCCTTCGAGACTATACCTAGTACCCGGATTGTTCAAACAAAACAAGGCTGTAAATCTTTCCTTTCTGCATTCCGTCGGACAGCCCCGTCGATAAGTATTACATACTGTCACGACGGCATCACCAACGTCCTCCATAAAGCTCCTTGAAAGCATTTACTATTTATTTCCCCGTATATTGTACAGTAACCTTCCCGCATCGCATCTTGGCGACATTCCCAAACGAAAAGGCCCTTCCACTCGATTTTCCGGCTTAGACTATGCTTTGCTCCCAATCCGATGATATAGCATCAGCCGACCACGAACTGTTTCTTGTACTTGGGGCTCGGAGGCTCAACATCGTGCAAAACAAATAGCGTCGAATACGTGATAGCAGCGGTGGCATAGAAAACGACGCCGAGGAACAGGACTACGTTCCTCGCAAGGACGGATATTTTAGGATGATAATATGGGCATGGAGAGTTTCCCAAGAGCTTGGTTTTATGGATTTGTGATAGATGCAACACTTATCCGGTGGGCGATAGAGTCGTCGTTGGTAGAGAGCATATGGCGCAGGAGTGTTGGTCAACACAATCCATGCCTATCGCTACCGCAACTGATGGGACAGCGCAGACTCTCTCATAATACCACGAGCCGTAGGAATCGACCATCCAAGTGCTTCACTGATCTTGTCCCTCCACTCCCTCAGCTTCTCTGGTCTCTCCCATAGGTCCAACACGTTATCCCTAGAGCTTTGTACTTTGATCATCTCGTATGCCACATCAACCAGTCTCTTGAGATCACCCGAGAGCAAAACCCGGTCGTACACTTCAACCCCATGTCCGCAAGCTGGGTGACGAACCCGTCGGGGCTGTTGACGAACGGCTGACTGGATCATAAGTTCGATCTTTGCGTCTGGGATATCGGTTTCGATACATAGTGTCATGAGGGCGGTTGACATGTTGATAGTGAAGAGATCGGCTTCTTCGAAGCTATGAATTTCTTCCATGGACTGGTCGAGCCGGCATCGTACGCTATTGCCGATCAACTTAGGGCCTGCAAACCCGCACCACTTCAAGCGGCATAGTTTGCAGCCATCTTCATCGTTTCTAGAGGACCCGTGGCTCCAGTGAGGGCAGCTATTCGTCGAATCGTGTCGCTTTCTGAAGTGAGGTTGGCTGCGGCCCATCTTTTTGTACGGAGCGCCGCACTCTGGACACGCCTGTCCATTTCCGAAAACTTCTGGAAATACGAAACTCATTTTGCTATTCGGATGGGGTGAAGATCATAAAAGACAAGATTTGAGTCAAACTTCAGGAAGCGGGAAAGGCGATAGATGAGGCCGGAGCCATCTAGCGGATGCTCACCATTTATACATCGTCATCTTGACCAGAATGCGTTCTGGTAACTATCGCCACGTCTATGCCGTTTCTCCCCGGATAGACATCACACGACTTTGCAAGGCTGGACTCCAGAAGCTTTGAGCACTAGATGAGCTCCGAGGGGGTGCTGTCACCATCGACGTTAGAGGCACGTTGGCTCGCAATCTCATGGGTTGGGAAAGCAGTCCGCATCAGCATGGGATTTCAACATTTCGATGTGAGTAGCTAATCAATCTAGATGCCAAAGGCAGCTTCATCACATGCTTTGTAACTGCGTTGGGTAATCTATGAGAACGATAGTATTGGTCAGCATTAAAACTTAGTTTGGTTCTTGAGAAAAATCAATTACCATTTACAGGCTTCGTATACGTCGAAGTATCTTACTCCTTCTAATAAGCTCCGCACCTCCGGATATACGTAAAAATGATGCAGTCGATGACCATATGCGAACAAAGTATATTTCTGTCGAACACTTGGTACTAGCTTGTGATATCTTCCGCTCTAGGACGGGAACCAAAGCTAGGAGGTGCATCTAAAGCTATCTAGTGTATGAGATTTAGTGATCATCACTGGGGATAATAAATCGGCTTCTCGGCTGATTCTAGGCGATATCAGTTCTCCGCAAGAGATCTGCCATGCTGCCTTTGATCAAAGCCACATGATTATATCATTCACGCGACGCCTAGCCACCTTACGAAATTCTTACTCTCAGATATTGCAATTTGATTCGACCCTACACTGCATGTATAAAACATTCTCGGCATCTCCAATACTTGATATAGTTACTCCCCTAGTACACACGCACCCAAGTAGGAATCAACGCCATTCCCACTTTACCTGGCTCAGGATCAGGGACCTCACGCAACAGCGCCCACTGCTCATCTTCGTACCACAATGGTACTTCATCTAAGCCTGCATCTACTAGGTCATCTTGTGACGTATAAAAGATGTACTGCGACTCCTGGTCCTGCTCCGCAATTACACGCCTTTCACGGACCCGCCGGGAAAAGACATATGCGATGAAGACTAGGAATACCATTAAGATAGCGCCTATGAAGACAAGGAAGCTCACGAGGCGCATTGTATGTGGCGTCATGGCACCTGATTGGTTAATGGCAGGTATGGTTGTGTGGGCGAAATAGGGTTTTTATTTTCTTTGAACAATGGTTTACGGGGAGTGTTGAAATATTTATGGTAGCGTTATGAGTTGTGCGGTATGATTCACAATGTCATGTGCGTCTTGTGAGATCAGGTGCGGATCGCACAATGTTGCAGTCTCTGATAGGAAAGTAAGACAAGAAAAGATCAGTGTTGACCAGAAGCTTCTAGTCATATTCATGGCGAGGTTGTCGCGACTTGAGTTCTGCAGTTGTTCCTAAGATTACTATGTTTATGTATGAACCTCAGGGCTAGCGCGTATCAAATTAAGGCTGCAACAGATTCAAACAAGAGCCTAATGCTTCAAGGGAATAAGGAAAGATTGCCTGTAATACTGGAAGCCGAAAGAACACTCACGTTGGCATCCTGCATATACAACGATGGGAAAATCAGGCCCTCGCCATGATTCATACAACATCAGCCTAGCAAACTTCTAGCTAATTCTATATACAGAAACAATCAGTACCTATTACTTTACCGATATACTGAAATGTAGATCTACCCAAAATTGCGTTATGATGGGAGATTGGAGCTGGTTCCAGTGACATCCTTATGTCCAAAGTAGCCTATTGTCGACTTTGCTATCACTAACAACTCCCCATTTTAGCTTCGGGAAAGCAGACCCTTGGCTAGCCATGGGCCGTCGTCAACCTTTGTGAGGTGAATATGTTTAGTGAAAATACGGACCACTTGGGAAGTGGTCCAAGACACGCATTCTCTATTTAAACCTCACTACCACCTGTCCTTTGAGCAATTTTTCCAAATCAACACCCCAACCTATCAACCCACCACTTTGAGTTCACATCGACACTCCAACCTGCCAACCCACCACTTTTAGTGCAGATCGACATTCCAACTTGTCAACCCACCACTTCCAGTTCATCTTCCTGACCAACAAACGATCCCGGCCACCCAACATGACAATCTACAAGACAGTTACAGATATTATAGTCCGCGGGATTTGGCTTACTATACCAGTAGTGCTATACAAATCCAGAGCAGCTTTTGTCATTCCCGACATGCTCTTCATCGGCCACTTTCCTTACGTCAAGGACTTGATAGCCCTCGAGCACAAACATCTCGCCAATCTTATTGCTCTTTACACGTTCTACCACTGTTTCTACAACTGGATTTTGGGTGGTTACAAGAACACTTCATGGACCTCTTTCATCATGTCTACCATCCCGGGTTCTGTACTCACGTTCGCGATCGCATTATCCCTAGCAGGGGTTGAAAAGTATGTTGTGCATAATTTCGGATTAGAGAAATATGCTCCAGGTTTTGGAAGGACAGTGTACACTCTTATCTACGGTATCGCAGTGTATGCGATTATCAAAATTGCATGTGGGCATATTTCTCAACGACATAGAGCTGGGAGCGAAGTGATGGATAACGCAGAACCAAGTATCTCGATGTATCCTCCTGGTATGGAAATCGACCTTGTACTAGAGAAGTTGAAGTCGACGGAGAAGAGTGCGCAGGAAGCTCCGCAGATTGCAAAGTACAAGTGGCATCAGCAGGGCTAGGGTATTGATTCTGGTGTGGAACTCATGAGGCTCTTATCAACACTAACTGCTGCAAGATGAATAGTCAAACTTCTGGTACGATGCGGTAATCAACCCTTTCTTTCCTTTGGAAGTCATCAGATAGTTAACATGGTCAACGTACAAGATCTCAGATTGAGAGCACCCTGTTTATGTATCTACATGCTTTCGTGTAGTGTTATGAGTCCAAAATGGAATAGTGTAAAGTAGAAATGAGAGACAGGTGATTTGATATAATATTTCCCATACATAGCCATAACCAGCAAGCGAAAAGATACCACGCCCAAGATACCGCATCCAAATGCACCAATCCCCGCCAATCATCCGCACATCAAACTGCGATCTTGCCAAAAGAATGGATGACCGCGTTTACTCGAGCCTACTCTCAGTACAATGCCCCCAACACCTCTCCCACCCATACGTCCGCCAATCCAAGACCTCTTACTCCACCCTTTCCTCCTGTCCCAACTGCTTCAACGCCTCCTTCCTCAACCTCGATCTCTCCTCCCCATTCCCCACCAACTCCTCCACACGCCCACTCCCAATACCAAAACCACACATCAACCCCTCCCTCGTCGTCGGGCCAAGATCGAAAAGCGCCTTTTTCTGCAGCTCAGCCTGCTTATCCCCAGAATAACATTTCCCAGACTCCTTCTCACCCGCCTCATCCTCGCCCCAGAAGTGAACCGTACGAGTATCGTCATCGAAAAAGCGCCTCCGCATCGGTACGAAGGTATCGCCCCCCTCGCCTACGACCCTCTCTAAATTTGTATACCTCCTCTGCGCCTCGTACGTAAGCTTCCCCTTTCGCGTGCCTGTGGCCCATTTCCAAAATTCCTTGATGTCTTCCGCGAGACCAAGTCGGAACGCGTTGGTGAAAGATATGACTGCGACGAACATGCAGAAAGTCACGGACCGACCTAATGGATCGAGGAGCCAGTACTCAAAGCGCGTGCCTGTAATGGCGGAGTGAAGGAACTTAGTGGCGCGGGTGTAGAAGGCGAGGATGGAGATGAGGGCGGAGGTGATCGCGGTTGTTAGAGTATCCATTGCTGTACGCTTGTGCGATCGTGGGGAGTAGTAAATTCTGGTGGAGGGTTGTTGTGGTTAGTTGGCACAGTTATTCAAAAGAGAAGGTGTGTCTGCGTGAGGTGGGTGCGGCAAGGGATAGTGGGGTTTAGTAAGATTGGAGAGTCAAACGGAGCAAACGGTGAAGGTGAAAACGTAAGTTAAAGTGGAATAGGGCAATCAAGGTGGTAGACTGTACGACTAATTATTCCCTGTTTAAGCTATAATACCAGGTGAATGGGCTCTGATTGTCGTTGTACAGCAACACACTTATATTTCCGTACTACGAAGTTACGGTGCCAATGTGCTTGCAACCTAACAATCTTGGATCACTCAGTGGGGGCCATCTAGTGAACAAATACGTTTCATTAAAAGCATATAGAAATCGAAATTCTTGACCCTCCATCTTGTTCCATCTTGATACATATGAAATTCGTTCTTTGCTCTCCCTGCGAGCAGATTATATGTTTGATCTACTTCTTGCGGAACACAAGGACGTTTCCCTTAGCTTGTTCAAACGCCAAACTCCCACCAGATGCAATATCGAGCAACTCTTTCCAATCGGTTAAAGACCTCTCTTTAGCATTCAACAGCACCATCATTTGCATATCTGCGGTGCGAGCCATCTTGGCTGAGTAAGAATCATCTTCCCCTGTTGGGTACAGAATGTACTCCACAACTATCAAGATCGAGCCGGATCTCATGCTCGGAACGACATTGCGGATTATCTCCTCGGCTTTCTGGTTGGGCCAGTCGTGGAAGACGTGACGAAAGAGGTAGACATCAGCGTCTTGAATTGGCTGCGGATCGAAAAAATTGTAGCCTTGGAATTCAAGGCGGTCGGCGACATCAGCGACTTGGGGAATCGGGTTTGCTCGAGCATCTTCGATCACTTCCGGTAGATCCTGCACTATGACTTTCTTGAGCGCGGGGACGTATTTGAGCAGATCGACGGCGACGTGCCCGACTGAGCCACCAACATCTACAACTTTAGCATGGCCTAACCCAGCCCAGTCGTAGCTCGTTAGTACTCTCTCAATGGAGTTATGTCCGCCGGAACTGGTCATGTGCGTCATCGCTCTTCCGAAGCGTTTCGTACGCTCAGGTTCCTGCGCCATCACGTCGAAGTAAGAACTTTTAGAATGACCCACTGCCACCGCAAATCCGCAGTCCAACACAGGCGACGAATGAAGAGGGGGGTTCTTCAGGCAATCTGTCTGCCCAATAGCGCTGGGGAGAGCTTCTTCGAGCATATGCCCGATGAAGTCCATTCCGACAGCATCGTTGGAGAGCAAAAACTTTGAGATTGCGGAATGGGCAATCTTTCCAGGCTCCGGCTCCTCAAAGATGTGGTTCAGTATCAGATAGCGAAGGATTCGGGTCAGTCGAGACTCCTCTAGCCCGCAGGACTGAGCGACGTCTGCGAAACTGATCGCAGCATCGAGGGGAACGTGCTTTGGGATGTTGAAGGTGTAGAGAATTCGCATAACAGTGATTGTATGAACCTGAATGTTATGATCAGTATCTGTTTAGACTTCATCGATAATACTATTTGCATACACTGAATTGAAGTTGTTCGTCGATGAGCTTCCTGGTGCCAGTGAAAGTGTCGGCAAGAAGTCGAGCGTCGCTGACGAGGCTCCGGCGCACCTCTTGTAGCCGAGTGTCAAGCACGGGGATGAAATCGGGAGACGAGCCATCAGGACCGAGCGATGGTTGCGGTAGACCTTGCTGTTGCAGCCCTTCTACAACTTCTTGTGCCTTGGCCGCAATGCTCTTGGCCAACTCGAGAAGTCTTACGGCGTCAGCACAGCTGTGGCCATTCTTTATAGGCTGTGGTATAGAAACTGCCATGGTGGGAAAATCGGTATTCGTATACGTTGAGCTACATAGGGGGTATGGCGGGCAATATATAAATAGTCCCAGCAATATATACCTATCTCTGGGACGATAAGTGCTTACGCGTACGCGTAATTGGTGCTTAGAATGCAGAATCACAGTCGGAATTGGAGCTGAGCGACAGGTAGCTATATAGTTGCACGCCATGAACAATGGCATTACAGGTGCTCTTTTCTAGGCTTAGCGTCTCTATACGTGTTTTGGATCCACCTGTAGCATATATGGCCCTCTTTTAGTTGTGCAGAATATTACCAACACTCTCAAGGCCCCTAGAGATCAACACTGATCAGTGGATTTCTTGTGGTAGCCATCAGCCCCACCAATGTTGGCCCGCACGACGCCCGCACGACACCCTCACGTCACCCGCTGCGCCGTGTCAACGCAGAAGTTTGGCGGTGGTCCCTTGGCACTATGCTGCGACACCGCGGCGTAGCGTTACGTCTGCCCCTCCAAGGCTGGCTTCTTCGGGGCGGATATCGATGTGAGGCTTCGTATTACACACCTATTTAGGAACGATGCATACTTTGTGTCACGATGCCTCGTATATCTGCGAGCCTTTTGGAGAAAAACAATTAACGAGGAAAGCCTCTCCCACTTCTAGAAAACCGGACTATGAGAAGTCTTTGAATCAGTACATTCTAATCACTTATCATCTAATATTCAAGATATATAAATGTTACAATTTCCATAGTTATACTGATAACTGCGCATCTACCCGGAGTCGGGTCAGCGTATCCCGTGGTCCGTGTGCCGGTGAAGTCAACACATGTAAGACTTTCTGCGACATGTCTGACAACTATGAATTTACTTCTCGCTCTTATTCTGTCGAATTACGTGGCTGGAAGCATATAACCCCGATAGAAGGATTGAAAGGGCGGAGGCGGAGTAATATGCGTAGTTGACTGTACTGAGACTGCAGTAACTGACAGAAGAATGACGGTGGTCGAGTAGTGCATGTTGAACATTGAGTACGTACTTGTCCTTCGGTTACATAGGGTACAGGGTACAGGAAGGTAATGAAGTTCGCTTGTCTATTCCGATGCGCAGGATATACCTTCCTTTATTTACATCTTTCAATGAAGTCTTTGATCGAACTGTAACTTGGCACTCCTACTCTAGCCTTCGTATTCATGCCACTTGACCTTTTATTTCACCCTCGGTGCAAGCATTACCAGTAGCGGAATATTCTCCTAGCCAAAATACTCGTTATCTACCCAAGTGGCCCAGCTCTGGTCAAGAGTTGTTTCAACAGTCCACAGCATCCATGCTAGAATAAGCCGGAGTTCGATATACGCGAGGCTCCTACCAATATAATTGCACGGGCCGACAACGAAAGACAGCGAAGCCTTATTTTGATCGTTCTTGAAACGGTGATCATCAAGTCAATTCCTGGAGTGAAATTCGTTCGTGAGGTGGAAGAAGTAAGGGCATCTGGTCATTGACCGGTGCCAGATATCGAAAGTAGTCTGATACTCATATTTGATCAGTACATGCGAATATTCTGTACCCAGAAGTGTTTGGTAACGTACGTTTCCACCAAGAATCAACTGTCTGAGGGATTTGTTGATGTCCTTGTCGCCTACAAAGGTGCGGTCGTCGAGACTTTCAAGATAGGGCTTGATCTTGGTTTCCATTACCGCCCTTGGTGTCGCCGGTATGAAGTAGAAAGGGGGCAGGACATCCCATGCGCGCAAAAAGAGCGCTTTGTTTATTTCATGTTCTCTACACCATCAAGTTGACTATCTACGAAGTAAAATCAGCAAAGTTTGTGCGAAGAGGCATCAGTGTATAATACTTTCGAAACTATACTCTCAGCGCTACATGCTCAAACCATTTTGCGCTCAGGAGCTTATAAGCCTTTTCTTTCAAGCACGACTATGTGCCCTGTCACTGGTAGTATTGACAGCATCGGCACAGGACTGCTCTTCATCGATCTTCTGTGATGCCAGGCCACAACTGCAATATCCTTGCTTGGATCGCATCGGTAGCCTGTGTTCCTTCTCTGCGTGCACAAGAGGCTTCAACGTGGTGCGTTGGAAAGCCTCGGCACTTGCGATGCTGATAGCATCGTCGCAGTTCATATTCCCATCATTGCTTATTTGCATTGACGGGACACAGCTGTGATTAGCTTGTTGCTCAGGTAGTGTCGATAGCCTGGGGGTCTTGTTGGTATGCGGCTCTGTGCCGAATTTGGAAGCGTCGCGGTGGAAAGCTTCAACGCTCGCCTTGTCGATAGCTTCGTCACAGGTCTCGTAGACAGCGCGTTTAATGTTTGAGAAGAATCGTTTGCCACTTATTCTGCTCTTTTTTCTTTCCGGTTCGTCCAGCTTCTTGTCATTTATCGCCATGTTATTGTTATCGATGAGCGTTTTAGGGTTTGTAGTGAGGGAAGGTAGCGGAGATAGAGCGCTCGGTGTTGTTTTATAACTAGCGCGAGGTGAAGTGAAGCACAATGACCGTTTCACGTACAATGGCATTGTATGTAATCTGCCTGTCGACTGTCGATTAGCGTATTGAAGTACTCAGTGAACGACGGGGCGAGCTCTAAGAAGTGAGTGACGAAAAAACACAAGAGATGATGTGGAGGGCTGTGTTGACTTTGATGTATATCAGTATTTCGGCAGCTTGACGTAAAGTAGAATGTCGACCAATAAGGTTTTCGAACGTAATTTCACCTGTTTGGTTCCGCATGCTCCATTTTTCCCGACTTGTACTTGAACAATGCCTTTTGTCAACTGTGTAAAAGTAACATGATACTCTCGCAACAGGGCACTAAGCAAGCTCGTTTCCAAATCCTAACGTCTTCGCCCGTAGTTAGGATATATTCTTTTAAATGATTAGAATCACTTAATAATCGCGCTCAGTTGTAGTTAACAATTTCCGTGTCTGATCGGTCAGTTTTCTCATTGGTACTTTCAGTTTCAGGTATGCTCGCTTGTGGTTGGACGAGAGAAAGTGATTTATTTTCTGATTTGATCGACTAAAATGAGAATTCCTCATACTCCTCGCGGCACCGGAAAGCATTTCAAGTAACTAGGTTAAAATACCGGACTTGACCTTTAACTTGACTGGTATACTATATATGGAGAGATCTCACTGACATCAAAGCCCTCGACATATCTCTATTCGTAAATGGATATCCTCCATAATCACCATGATCCAGAGCGGCCCGAAGATCGACACAGGCGGCGTGGGATCAACGATGTCCGATTTTCCTTCTTGATCTTCCAATCGCCGTTCGATTTCATTGGCTCATCCTCGCTTGATGTTGCCTCAGTCTCATTCCAGGTCCTCTCATTGCCATCATCATCGAATCCAGGAGCCGCATTCCGCAAGCCACAAGTAGAAAACTCTACTCTCCTCGCTTCACCAGATGCAATGACCTTGGTATCACTAGCACGTCGGGTATGGCGTAGCGCTTCGACCAAAACATGCTCACACTTCCCCAAGGCCATGACAGGCAGTTCGAATGGCTTCTTCAAAAACGATAAGACTCTCTCGCGCATTCTTCTCTCATGTGAGGTTCTCTGGGGAGGACGTATACGCTCCTTGGCTGATTCGGAAAGGTCTTTGTCGTCCTCTTCTGGAGCCAGAGTGATGAGGCCATGTTTTTGAGGGTTGTAATAGCGATTCTCTGCCATGCGCGTATGTGCTTCCTCTGGGTTTGGAGTCAAGGTGTTCATGTTAGGAGGCCTAGGCGTGACTTTCTTCTCCCTGGTTCTTTATTAGTATTGGATATGTACTGTGGAGGGTTTGCCTATGAAAAAAAAGTACATAAAGATCAAAAACAGTCCGCCCTGTCTTCTGGATCTTTATAGTGTTTGCGGTAGAGTAGTTTGGAGTTGGCCACGTGGGTTAGTGAGTGCCTGTAGAAAGTCTTATGCGTTGCGTAACAAACCTCGCGCTTAGGCCATTTCCGCTTGTGGTGAATCCTGTTTCGATTATGCATGTGCTACATCACTTTTCTCATATCAATGAAAACATTGGCTGTGATTCCATCAGCCTCAACCAGCGGGTTGCCTGACTCCACTCCTTGTCCACCACCTACTTTCACTTGGGATAGATACGACGTTTGATAACTCTTACTATATTAGCTATGCTATCTATAAAGCTTCTTCTAGGCAACTAGGGTAGTATTGTTCATCAGTTGGACCTTTTATGATAACTGCGTAAGTAGTAGATGTTGTATGCTCAAGGGCGAAGTGCATAGCAAGGGTTCTTACATCCTCTCACGCTGCGACTGCCACATCCACTGCGTACTTCTGTCAAATGCTACCAGTGTGTCGTCCGGGTCAGAGGCCACGAATACAGGAGTGACCGACAAGTGAGGCTCAAGGTCGGCTTGGATGTCCACATCCGACGAGACAGCCAACAGCAGGCTCGCGACAAATTCTTCTTCCCCCGATCGCTGATTGGCCCGAGCGGCCCGACATTGCCCGACCGCTTCCGCATTCGCCATTCGGGGTTCCGCGCGGATGCACGGTAAGTGAGAGATCTCGGTGCGTGTCCTGAAGACGCAAGGCGATGGGGAAGATGGGGGCATTATGTAACTATGTTAGTTTTTCGATGGGGCAGAGGGTTGTGCGTGCGCCCAAAGAGATCCGAAGAGGGCTAAGTCGCTACGGCAACGAGGGGGCGGTCCGCGATGGAGTATATGATATACAACGGCTTGCGACGGCGTTGACGGCGATGAAAAGAGGTCAATTGGATAGCTGGCGACGTGCTGGAGACATGCTCCAATGCAACAGACATATCGTCCACCACATCGTCCCTTATCGGTATCTGGCCCTCCGCGTCTTTTTCCATCGCAGTGGCTGACTAAGACACGCTAGCCCGTGCACAGTGGCTCGGGCTGTCCCGGTGCAAAACTTCGTCTCCTGCTCTTTTTAAACTCGACCTGTCCTCCATCGCACCTTCACTTTTCATACCAAGCGTTCCCATCAGCAGGACTCGCAAACTCTCCCCTCTTCTTCATATCACTCGTACCCGTCCTTCGCGATGGCTTCTCAGGGTGACAAGAGCGCCTTCGGCATGCCGGTTCGTACTCCCCCCAGTCTCACAGCTGCAACTTGTCCAGATTCTCCGTCCCAACGCCAGCGTACCGACAATCTATCTCAATGGCACTGGGCCAGCCCTCTCGAGCGATGCGAAGATCCGGCGAGATGGGATTGTCGTGTGCGGTGGCGGGGGGTGGCGGGCTGTCCAGCTCCGCGGCACTGCGCGATTATCGCAACACAGGCTAACATTTGCGCAGGGCTTTGTCGTCGACTTCTTGAGTACGTCTCGATCCCCAGCGTACCTGCCATCAGCAATTGACCCAATTGGGCCTCGGTTGCGGTGGTAGCGAGTCTGGCATAAATTTTTGAGCGGACACGTTTTCTAACAGCTTATCTAGTGGGTGGTGTTTCCGCCGCTGTCTCGAAGACCGCCGCTGCCCCCATCGAGCGTGTCAAGCTCCTCATCCAGAACCAGGTAGGCCATTATCCGCCATTCGCTGCTGCTCCCGGCATCGCCGCTGACCACATTGCGTCTACAGGATGAGATGCTGAAGTCCGGCCGTCTCGACCGCAAGTACGATGGCATCACCGAGTGCTTCAAGCGTACCTCGCAACAGGAGGGTGTCCTCTCCCTGTGGCGTGGTAACACTGCCAACGTCATCCGTTACTTCCCTACCCAGGCCCTGAACTTCGCTTTCCGTGACACCTACAAGTCCATGTTTGCCTTCAAGAAGGAGCGTGACGGTTACGCCAAGTGGATGGCCGGTAACTTGGCCTCCGGTGGTGTAAGTAAAATCCAACCCCACAGTATGACGTACACTAACAACGACAGGCTGCTGGTGCCACTTCCCTGCTCTTCGTCTACTCCCTGGACTACGCCCGTACCCGTCTCGCCAACGACGCCAAGAACGCTAAGAAGGGCGGCGACCGTCAGTTCAACGGTCTCGTAGATGTCTACAAGAAGACCCTCGCCTCCGACGGTATTGCCGGTCTCTACCGTGGTTTTGGTCCCTCCGTTCTTGGCATAGTCGTCTACCGTGGTCTGTACTTCGGTATGTACGACTCGATCAAGCCTGTCCTGCTCACCGGTTCCCTCGAGGGTAACTTCTTGGCTTCGTTCTTGCTCGGCTGGACCGTCACCACTGGTGCTGGTATCGCTTCCTACCCTCTCGACACTGTCCGCCGTCGTATGATGATGACCTCTGGTGAGGTAAGTAACAATCCATGCCTACCGCTACTATCATCACATGCTAATCCATCCTAGGCCGTCAAGTACAAGGGTTCTCTCGATGCCGCCCGCCAGATCGTCGCCGCTGAGGGTGTCCGCTCTCTCTTCAAGGGTGCTGGTGCCAACATTCTCCGTGGTGTTGCCGGTGCCGGTGTGCTCTCCATCTACGACCAGGCTCAGCTCCTCCTCTTCGGCAAGAAGTTCGCGGGTGGATCCGGTTAAACGCCTTTCGACACTCTCCGATACCCTAATGGAACGATGTGACGGAAGGATATGATGAGGGGATGAGTTGCGGTGGTGGTAGACTGGATAGAGCAATGGCAGGCCCGCATCTGTGGGCAGGATTGTCTCTTGGTAACGAAAAGCACGACGGCGGTGATAACACACCTTGTACTTTACTTTGCCGATACATCTTTTTCCCTCACAGCACCCTGTATTACATGACCTTATCGGCTTACGTTGCTTTATCTGTTCATCACCTATGTTCCTTGCTGTATTCTCCTTTCGCTTGGTGAACCGGGGAAAAATAGTGGTTTATAGATGTCCTGCGGGTTTTCTACACGAACGACTTATGTTGTGATGTTTTGACATGTTCTCAATGCATACTTTAGCTACTATTGCTATCCTACAATATTTTCTACAGGACTATCCCTGGGTACTCCCTGCTTCACCTTGCGCATCATTTGCTGTTCCGAATCGCCTTCCACGTGGCCTCCTCACCTTTCTTCAACGCCTCACCAGCCTTAGACAACATGCTCCACGCCGCAGCACCAACCCCTTCATTCGATCCATCGCCTCCAGTACTAACTTCAGCACCAGTCCCCGAGCCCCCCAAAGGCGCGTACGGCGTATTATCCGGGGCTTGGTGATATCCAGGAGGACCCTCCAGACTGCTAGGCGGCTGAACCGCTCCTCCGCTATGCTCCTGCTGATACGGCGACGCGACCGGAGCCGCTGGACCGCCCAAAGGCAAGGTCGTAGGACCAGGACCAGATCTCAATGGCGTAGTGCTCGTTGTTGTAGAGCGGCCGGCTAGCTGGGCATCGTTTGGGGGTGGGAGCGTGGCTTGCTGGGGTGGAGCGGAGAGCCGGGTTTCGAGCGTCGTGTGGGTTGCTGTGTACCCTCCTGCGGTTGCACCTGGTTGGGGCGCGGGGGGTGCAGAGGATGGAGAGGGTGTGTAGGAGTTTGATGACGCTGTTGGTGCGAGGGGGCGCGCGCCGGGTTGCGGTGGGGGAGGGTCTTGGGAGATGGATGAGGTTGTTGTTGCGGGGATCGAGGCTGGTGTCGTGCGTGTTGGTGGGGGGTTTTGGGGGTCGTTGTTGGATGTGGTGGAGGGGGTTATGCCGGTGGGTTTCTCGGCTACGGGGGCGATGGGGGCGTCTTTGTGGAGGAGGATTGGTGGCATGGCTGGTGATGTTGTTTGGGGTGGTGTGGGGAAGGGAAGAGGTGTGGTGTTGTGGGCTTGGTGGCGATGGGTCTGGAGTTGTTTTCAAAGGGAAATGTTCGATTGTTTGGTGAGTGTAGAGGTGGCGGAGACGTGGTGATTTTTGGGTGTCGCTGTTGCCTGCTTGCTTTGTCGCACTGCCTTCTTTGAAGCTGGGGCTGATGCGAGGGATGATGATGTCATCGGCGACACACGTGCCAGGTGTTTGCGCATTGAACACAACTTTAAATGAATTAACCCATGATCGAATGGTAAGTAAATAATGCTTGTTTTCCAATGCTTCTTATGAATCATCTCGTATTGTAAATCAATTCAAAATGAAAACAGTCATGTTCATGCCATCTACGAACCCCAAGATTTGCAGCAGATCTCGAGAACCCTGAAAGCCGTCCCGTCGCTGTCGATCATCCTTCTACCTCAACACTGAGTACGTAGGTACTTCCACCATCCACCACCAACATCGCGTAATATTCCATCTACACCTACACTTCAGTCGAAGGCGTATACTCGCATCATCTCCCACCATCAGCGCGTAATATCTACACACTTCACTCGACGGAACTTCCACCTCTCGCAATCACCTCCCCCCAAAAGCTCTCATGACAATTTTTCCGTCCCCCGAAAGCGAAAGCGACCTGAAAGACGTCAACGCAACCTTGGATGCGATATAGCTGCCTTTTCCTCGAACCATCACTACTGATTACCCAAGAGGCGTTGCTGGTGCGTACGGCATTGCGGGCCTGCATATGCGGGGAGGTACATAGATTAACAGCCGGCATAGCTAATATCGTATGTACCACACACCGGCCACGTATTTTCTCCGAGGCTGGGCGCTTAGGATAGGGACTTCTGAATGTTTTCTAGAAGAGTAGGCCGGCATGTGTACAGCAGGAAGAGTTATGCAGTTCACGGCGTAGAGGTAGGTATGTAAGGAAGGTTACAGAACTCACGGCATACTATAGGAGAACCTAGAGCTGGCACAGGTATATGTCATGTCACCTATTACTTTTCCTTTAATCATTTTCGCTGGGGTACTAGGGTCAAAAGAGGATGTTGGAATAGCCTTACATGGCGTTTCGGGCCACCCTTGTTCCGCTTCGGTCTTGCGAGAGGTGGAGATTCCTGCCCAGGAATCCCGGAAACGGTAAACGTCGTTTCAAACATATATTGCGCAACTGCATCCGCAGGTATCTTGCACTGTGGCGACCTTGTGTGGCTCTCCCAGCTAGGATCTTCCCCAACCTGAGTGTCCGGCGTCTAGGAGACTCTTCCTTGGCACCATTGGTGCGAAATTAAAGTCTGGAGGTGGAAAATCTTGGGGTTGTTGGGGTCTTGCGTGATGAACGTGGGTGATGGTGGAGTTTGTAGAGTGCTGCTGGGGCGTATATATGAGATGGGTTGCTGCGCTTTGCATTGGCTTTTTCTCTCCTCACCAGCTTCAGTCTGCTCCTTCATTCTCCCAGCTTCAGTACTCTCTGGTCTCTCACTGACTTCTCTTGCACGCTTCAAAATGAGGTTCTCTTCTCTTCTCCCGCTCACCATTGCGGGCTTCGCTCTTGCATCACCAACTCCGACCGTCGAGGAGCGCGGCGTCATTGTCAAGCGGGCTACCATCACTGACGGTCCTACCGCTGGCTATGCCACTCAGAACGGTGGAACGACCGGTGGCAAGGGTGGATCCACCACCACTGTGTCTACATTCGCTCAATTCACTGCTGCTGTCAGTGGAGACACAGCCAAGATTGTCGTTGTCTCCGGCGCCATTTCGAGCACCGGAAGCGTCAAGGTTGGAAGCAACACGAGCATCATCGGCAAGAGCTCAGCTGCCGGTACGCTTCCCATCAAAATCCCAATCTCCCATCACGATACATATATCTAATCACTCCACAGTCCTCACCGGCTTCACCCTAACAGTCAAGAACGTCAAGAACGTCATCATCCGCAACATCGCCGTGAAGAAAGTAATCGGCGGCGACGCCATCGCCGTCCAAGTAGCCCAAAACGTCTGGCTCGACCACCTCGACCTCTCCTCGGACCAAGACCACGACAAAGACTACTACGACGGACTCCTCGACCTCACCCACGCCGCCGACTTCGTCACAGTATCCAACTCCTACATCCACGACCACTGGAAAGCGTCTCTAGTCGGCCACTCCGACTCCAACAGCGCCGAAGACACCGGCCACCTCCGCGTCACCTACTTCAACAACTACTGGAAAAACATCAATTCGCGCGCTCCCTCGCTACGCTTCGGTACTGGGCATATCTATAACAGCTATTTCGAGGCTGTTAATGATGGGATTAATACGCGTGATGGCGCGCAGGTGTTGGTGGAGAATAATGTCTTTGTTAGTAGTAAGAAGGCTTTGTATAGCACCGATGCTGGATATGCTGTTGAGTCGGGTAATGATTTTGGTGATGCTACACATGATGCGCTTACGGGTACGTTGACTTCTGTCCCGTATTCGTACTCGAAGGTTGCGGCGAGTGCGGTTAAGGCGGCTGTTGTGGGTACTGCTGGTACTACGCTGTCGTTTTAAGGGGGGTGGAGAATTGGTATGATGGTAGTGGAGGGGTGGGATGGTGGGGTGGTGGGGTGGGTGGAGGGAGTTGTATCTTCTCTCTTTGCTTTTTGTGAATATTTTTCGTAGTGTGGTTTGCAGTGGGAATGGATGAATGGATGATTTGTTGATGCAATGTCTTTCTCGCTCTTGTAGAGTTTCTCGTATTTAGTGATTTATTACATCGGTGTGAGTTATGTGTACGCAATTGGTGATAGAGGAGGATTCACCTTGATATACATACATACATCCATGTAGGGACATCACTGATCGATAAATCAAGACTGTTCGACGAACCGTAATTAATAAACCAACTATCTCTACCATTGCTAACTTGATTAAAATCTCGAAATTGAGATCTGATTATTACAACATGTGCACTGTACACCTCTCACCAGCACTCCTAATCCACAGACTAAAGACACATGATACACTTTCGATACCACTTCAATATTCACGCATGTATGTATACAATATCAAAACATCAAGTCAAGTCAAGTCAAGTTAACCCATCTCTAATCTTTCTATACCTTTTCTATACGACACACCTTACACACACTACACTACACCAACCAGTCCCTCCTACTCCTACTCCTACTCCCTATACCATCAAACCCTCCACATAGTAACCAAACCAACCCCACCACTCCGCCACTCCATTCCCACCCCATCCCATCCCATCTCCTCTCCTCTCCTCTCCTCTTTCCCAGCAGACACATTAACTATTCCAACATCCTCTTAACTTACACAGTACATAGTTTATAATAGCCAGAACAATTCCAAGCCCCCAACACAACACAACACAATAAAAGTAAACGACTTCCTAATTCCAATTCTAACCACTCCCAATCACTTACTTTACTATGTAACGCAACCCGCGAACCAGAAAAGTACGTACAGAGACTTAATTTCGGTACCGAATCGTAGGGTAGTTAGTGTAGTGTAGTGTAGTTAGCTGGCGAATGCGCGCGGGGGACTAGGATTAGATCTGGGAAAGAATAAACCCTATGAGGATGTCGGTGGTGATGTTGATCCCTCTCTGAATTCTGTATTATTAAAACCTTCCAGGTGGGGAGCACAGACAGACAGACAGACAGACAGACAGACAGACAGACAGACAGTTAGACAGACAAAACACAACACCACACACAATTCGAAGCGACGAACTTGAAAATTCCCTCCCTATTACCAACCCCGGTAAAAAGCCTTAACTATCTAGTCCTCAAAAGTATTTCGACGTAAGCAGTTGTTCCAACTCATCTCCCATCTGGCCATCCGCCTCCGCCTCCGCCCAAATCTGTTCCGCCACCTCATCAGCCGAATCCGGCGCACCCGTCAAAGCATGCACAGCCTCCCGACTCTTGAAGCAGCCCTCTGAAGCCAAACGATCCGCACCCACATTCCCCTCATCCGTCCCATGGCCCTTTATCCACTGGAATTTCGTATACGCACCCGCCTTCTCCCGTTCCCGTATGCGGGTAAGGGTAGGTTCGATAATGTCCCTGTTTTCCACAGCCTTGCCAGACGCACTCTTCCACTCGTTCCGCTCCCACTTCTGGAACCACTCGGTGAGGCATTTGATCGAGTAGTACGAGTCCGTGTAGATGAGGGCGCTGCGGTCGATGGGCGCGATGTCGACGGCGCGATTGATGGCGAAGAGTTCGGCGCGTTGGTTGGTTTGCTTGCCTTCGGCGAGAAGGGGTTCGGACACATTTCTGCTTATTGGTGAGCTTGGTTCTGCATATGGGTAGAGGGTTAGATTTACCTTTCATCTTCGGGACCGAACCATACGCCGAATCCGGCAAAAGCGCCGACTCTCCCATTGCCTTTGGCTGCGCCGTCTGTCCAGATCTTGAGCTCCCCCTCGAAATCACCGGTTGCTTGTCTCTTGTGCGCATTCGTCTCGGCGTCGGTCTTGTACGCTACGGTGCCGTTGGACTGCAGCTTGATGGTGCGATCGAAGCCGTCCTCTGCATCTGCGGGAATGGGGCCTGTTCCTGGTTCGTAGTCGCCATTCGTCGCATCAAAGGCCGCGGAGCCATCGTTCCTCTTCTGCTTCTTCGCGGGCTTGCGATCTGCCACAGACGGCGTGGATGGGTCGAGAGTGCGCTTGAGGCTGGGCGGCACGCTCGCTTCCGAGGGCGTTCCTCGCTTGCCTTGGTTCACATACGCTTCTGCTTCTTCATGGGTAGCGAAGCCCTTCTGCTTGCCTCCCTTGAAGCCCCTGACCTGGTCTTGCACTACCGACCACTCCGTGTACACGCCGGGCTTGTGGCCAGCCTGCACGCCATAGAATTTTGGTTTTCCGGATTTGGGCGTCGTCGTTTTCGGCGTGGCAGGCGTGGCTACGCTATCGTTTCGCAAAAAGTCTTCGGCGTCGTAAATTGTGTTGAACTTCTTGTCTATGCAAATGTTACGAGGTACGCCCGTCGTAATTGTCATGGTACGTACAAACGGCGTTCTTGAAGCCTGCAGTTGCCCGTCTCGTGTCGTCCCAGCTCAGGTAGAGGCCGGGCTCGTGTCCAACCTTGACCGCGTAGAAAGCCGGGGGGCCCTTCTTGCGCTTCACGCCTGAATTTGAAGTCGACGACGGAGTTCCCGTGCCCGGCATGGTGTTCTTCACGCCCCCTTGCCAGATATCGTCGATGAAGTTATTGTATACCTCGTGGTGGTAGCGGCGCAAGGACTGGGTCCGCGATTTATACAGCAGGGCGAAGGCGCGCACCTTGGCAATGGGCTGAGTGTCGCGGATGAGGCAATCGATACGGTTTGACAGTCTAAGGGGCGTGTGCTGGACGCCGGAGCAAGCTGGAACAGCGCAGGATGAAGTCGCAACGAACTGGCGAGAAAGTTGTTGGACAATGGCAAACGCTGCAGCACGCAATCCCATACAAGGAATCCCATACAATGGGCGGGGATGCGGAGTCTCGATCTAGGTGAAGCCGTCTATCTATATCCCTGGAGCTGTTTGAGGGGGTGCCGGTGAGGGGGTGGTTTCGCGTGGAAGGGGCGATGGGGGGAGGGGTGGGGGTACTCCTGCCTGCCCAGGGGAGCGCGGAGCTTGCGCATGGGCCCGCATTGCGACGGAAGAGAAAATACAGCGGGGTGGAGAATGAGACTTAAAGGGAGGACTGCGCGAGAGACACGTGACGGGGAGGGTTCCAATGCGCACTGCAGGTCGACATATCGCTGCCTATGCTGCTGTTGACATGATAGGCGTCGTCGGGGAGGCTTGACCTCGGCAGAGTAGCCAACGGGCCAACCTCTCCGCTCGTCCAACGTCGTCCCTACACCCTATACACGCCGTCCTTCCCTTTATAGAGCCACACAGAGCGTACCCCACGCATTCGGCACCCGCTAAACAACACCATGTTTGAGGTAGATCTACACACTCCCCCGCAGCATCACATCACTCACACGCACAGGGACGACACGCAGCTGACAGGTATCATCTGAGGCTCCATAGAGCGCGCTCAGTGGTCCTCTCGGGCCCCGAGTTGGTGGAGATTCGTGCTGCCCAGCGGACCTTTGAAGGGGCATATATGCGGACGGCCATCGGCCAGTTCTCCTTTGCCCTCATTGTGCTCAAGATCTTCACCGCCGAGTTCTACTCGATCGGCGCCCTGTTCGCCGTCTACGGTGCGGCCGTCCTGTTCACCAGCTTGTTCCGCCGTCAGCAAGGTCCGAGAAGACCCGTCCAATGGAACTGACTGCCGCTGACCTCGTACAGGCAACAAACAGTTCTTCTCCGAAGTGGGTGAAGATGGTCTGCATCGTAAAAGATTCAGGACAAGTGGAAACGTGGTCGGCGTCTTGACCGCCCTCAGCCTCGCAGCCTACATCTGTCTGATGGTCCTCACCATCCGATTGGAGACCTGAAACGGGACGTACCAACTATGGGAGTGCCTCGCATTTCCGCGGGTGATCGCCTGCAGCAGCCGGCTATCAGCAATGCTTCTCAGTCGAAGCCGAGTCTGCGGATTCCCATTTTCATTGCAGAGCGAGGTGACCATCACCGAATTGCAAGCCGGCTCAATGCGGTCGTCCAACCGAGTGTAATCGCTACGGCGTGTGCGGATGATTGGATGTGAATGGAGGGGGCCAGCGGTTGATGGTAGTAGATAGGGAAACGCCGCCAAGGCAGTGTGCAACTCAACGGGAAGCGGAAGCAGACGCGTGTCTGGGTGCTTTCACTATCACTCCGCGGTATAAAGCGCAGTCATACGCTAGCATGCGCTGCTCACCACGATCAGAATTTTTGTTGACCCGCCGTCGGCGGCGGGGATGCTCACAACGGCTCGCACCCACCCTCGGCGTCATTCCATTCCCGCGACCCGGCAACGTCACTTCCCCAGGTGGCATCTTCGACGTAGACCTCATCTACGCCACGCATAACTCTCGATTGGCGACACTGACAGCAAATCTGCCCACAACTCTCCATCCTACCGTACCGTTCACACATATCGCCGACGTCTGTCAACGCACCTCGACGTCATCGGCCCGGGCGTTCGAATCGGCTAGTGCTTGGCTTTTTCAGGCTTGCCCCATTAAGAATGGCCGCCTTGCCAATTATCACTGCAGGACAAGGTACACCACCACCACCGACACATACTCAACGCCCTTCCATACACTCGACTGCACGCCACTCCAGTCAACACTCGATTATTGCGAAAAACGTTCTCATGAGCAAGATCAACTTCCCTGGCTCTGAGCACGCGCTACGATCTCTCGACGAACCGCAGCGCCCGCTTGCCGCCCATCCTGAGGTCCCCCCCAGCATCAGGCCCGGTGTGACGACCGCGAAGACAGTGTCAGATTTAAGGACGTTGCCCTACGCCAGTAACCAAAATGGAAACACTGTGCCATTTGCAAGGGACGGCGTCGGTGGCGCCTTGAGCGATACGCCTCTGCCCACCCGCCCATCCACCCCTCGCATGTATGTTTCTCGCCCTCAAATGCATTTCTACAATACTAATATGGAAAGGGGCCCGGTCCGCATGAACTCGCTCTCTGGTACCCCTCGCATACGACCTACCACTCTCGATATTCCCGGCTTGACCAAGTCGAAAGTCTCCCCCGATGGCAAGATTGCCCAGCGCGATGTAGGCTCGAAGCTCGTGATCATCATGGTCGGTCTGCCTGCACGCGGGAAGAGTTACATCACCAAGAAGATGACACGATATCTCAATTGGTCACAGCACGATACCAGAATCTTCAATGTGGGCGAAAAACGCCGAGTAGCTGCCAGCAGCCGCGGCATGCGACTCTCTTCTACAAGTCTAGAGAGGGTTCCATCTGTTGTGAAACAAGCGTTAGAGAAAGGCGATACTCTGCCACAGATTGCGGCAAAAATGTTGATCAACGGCGACTCCGACTCTACGACCCGCTCTTCCGAGCCACTAGACCTGCCGACCCAGGCCGAGGACAGTGAAGAACGCAGAAGGAACGAGGTAGCCGTTGAGGATGCCGCACCTCCGCGCGTGGAAGTGACCTCGCACGGTCCAAAGGGTCCCACACCAGAGGAAGAGAATGAAGATGAGGCCATGGATCAGTCGGCTGGATTCTTCGATCCGTCGAATAAGCGAGCCGCACAGATCCGCGAACAGTGCGCCATGGAGACTCTAGACGACCTGCTCGATTGGGTGGTCAAGGGCAAAGGCTCTGTCGGCATTTTCGATGCAACGAACAGCACCCTTGCGCGCCGAAAGCAGATCATGGAGAAAATCCACGACCGGGCAGGGCCTGAGCTCAATGTGTTGTTCGTCGAGTCTGTCTGCCAGGACAAGAGTTTACTCGAGTCGAATATGCGCCTCAAGCTGTCTGGTCCCGATTATGAAGACAAAGACCCGACCGCTGCGCTCGATGATTTTAAGAAGCGCGTTGCAATTTACGAGAAGAATTACGTCCCACTTGGCGATTACGAAGAGGATAATAACATGTCTTACGTGAAGATGATAGATGTCGGTCGAAAGTTGGTATCGCACCAAGTCAAGGGCTTCCTGGCTAGCCAAGCCGTCTATTACCTCCTCAACTTCAACCTAGCTCCCCGTCTGATCTGGATCACCCGTCACGGTGAATCGATGGACAACGTTGCCGGGAAGATCGGCGGAGACTCTGAACTGACGGAGAACGGTCGCAGATACGCCAAGTCCATGACACGATTCATCGACAAGCAACGCATGGCCTGGGAAATTCATCTCCTGGATAAAATGGCCAACACCCACTTCCCCCCAGCACCAGGTGACCATACCCCACCGAACCCATACTTTGGCCGTGAAGTCGAGGTGAAGAGCTTCTGTGTCTGGTCCAGCATGCTGAAACGCAGCGTCCAGACAGCACAGTACTTTTGTGAAGAGGAATATGACCTGAAGCAGATGCGCATGCTTGACGAGTTGAATGCGGGACTGATGGAGGGCCTTACATATGAGGAGATCAAAGATAAATACAAGGACGAGTTTGATCGCCGGAGAGCCGACAAGATTGCATACCGATACCCGGGGCCGGGCGGAGAAGGCTATCTTGACATCATCAATCGTATCCGCCCCATCATCTTCGAGCTCGAGCGCATGACGGATCACTGCTTGCTGGTGACGCATCGCTCGGTGGCTCGCGTCCTACTGGCGTACTTCCAGGGCCTGAAGCGCGAAGATGTAGCAGACCTAGACTGCCCCCTGGGTATGCTGTATCAGATGGAACCCAAGCCCTATGGTGTTGAGTTCAAGGCCTGGAGGTATAACTCCGCTACCGACGACTTCGACCATCTCCCGGATTACAAGTTGAGGCGCGCCACCTCCCTCCATTAGCGCCTTTCCTTGCTTCCTTCTCCTATACTCGACACTCCTTCGTGCACATAGATGAGCGAGGGTCGGCGGGGTCGTCTTTCTTGCTCTTTGCTCTCCCCCCTGCATTGTTACAAGATTTCCTTGTTGTGTGCTTGCTTCTTTGCGTGCTTGCTTGCTGCATATGGTACGGGATCTTTTTTTGTAATGATGGGGTTTTTGATTGCTTGGTTAGTTGTGCTGGGTTGTGTTGTTCTCTCTTCTCTCCCCTCTTCTTCTTTTTTCACTCCCTCCTTCTCCCTCTCTCTATATAGATCTTACTGGACTGAACTCCTTGATGGCATTTATTGGCGTTCCGTAGCATATGATTGATCATGTAGACCCATGTAGATGAGAAATGAACTTTTGTTATGCGGTTTTTTTTATAGACAGGGTTTTAGATGATTGTGGTTAGTTGTGGTTAAGGGAATGTTTGTCGTGTTAGGGGCTTGCATAGTTAGGTTGAAGGGGTTCGTAGAGTAGTGTTTTTTGTGTTTCTTTACTTCTCTCTATCTGTCTTGTTATTGTAGTTACTTTTAATATTCTTTACTTAGATGTGTAGACGTACGTGCGTGCTTATACCTAGTAGTATTTATTAAAGAGAGTTCTAGAGAAGTTAGAGTTATAAGGGTAGGTAGGTAGAGAGCTTTTTAGTTAAGGTTTTATTTATTATGTAAGCTTTTAATATATAGTTAGATAACGTAGGGTATAGTATATTAGGGCAGAGATAATTATTAAACTTTTAGATAATATGTATAAGAGAGGCTATACTACAGTTTATAATAGTTTTATGTTGCAGGAGCTAAGTACCTAGAGAGAGCCTTTAGCATGCCTCTAGGGCATGCTTAGATAGAGCATAGTAGTTACTAATTAGGTGCACTTTTATCTAATCTAGATCTTCTCTTTTATATATAGTCTAATTGTTTACTTATCTTTCTCTAAGATAGTAATCCTACAATTAATTACCTAAACTTACTATTTCTAGCTCGTGATCCTCTAACACATAGTCTCTTATATTCTCATTTTAGAACCTAGGAAAAAGAGGTCTACAGCCAATTCTATGATAAGATAGATCCTCTATCCATTTCGGCAAGCCTCATGAAAACGGTTATCAAAAATTCGTACTTATAAGAGACTACATTGGAAATCTCTACAGCGACGACAGAAGACATAAGCAGTTTCATTATACACTTTAGAAGGGGTCTACAGACAAATCTATTTTTTTCTACTGTAGTATTTAGACAAACACCTATATCGATCTCGTTAGAATTGTTTTAATATTTTAAAGAGACTTTCTTTAGAAGCTCTGAAACATCAGTAGAAGATACATATTGCTTCATTTTTCAATTCGAGAAAATCTACAGATAAATCTATTGAAAGTGTAACTAAAAGTAGAGTGTAAGATTGTAGAATTAAGGTTGTCTAAGAACTTAGCTATCTAGAACTCACGCTAAGCCTAATCAGGACTGCACAGCCCTAATCACGTTATCCTAAGAACTGCAAGAGCGTTTAAAACAACAGTCCTCCTAATTTAAAGGATTGCGTAACTTATAATAATGAAAACAGCGTTCTCTGTATTAAACAACTATTATCGTAATGCAAATACCTAGCTAGCTAGATCCTCTAGAGTAGGCCTAGGTAGTGCTTTCGTGTATAAGTCTGCAAGGTTAGCTTTAGATAAAACGTGCTGTATATTAAAATCCCTATTTACGTATCTTTCTCTAACAAAATAGAAATAGACATTAATGTGTTTAGTTTAATTGCTAATCTTGTAGTTTTTAATCAGGGCCTTAGTAGCTTGATTGTCTACTATTAGAACAGATGAAATTAGCTAATTAGAATTAAGTAATTCTTAGAGGGCATAGCGTGTCTAGACTAGATAGCTAGCAGTATAAGATGCAGCTATATACTTAGCTTTACCTGTAGATTAAGTAACACAGGATTGCCTTTTCGCGGACTAAGCTAATGTACACCTGTTAACCTTTTAGATAAACCCTAAGAACGATTTCGCGTTATCTAGATCTAAGTTAAATAAGGCATCTAAGTACATAGTAATTTTAGCTAGCAATCTAGTAAGAGGTCTAAGCTTAATAGCCTTGTTAATAGTAGTTTAGATGTAGCAAAGCATCTAGTAAGCAAGCTTAAGATACAGCTATAACAGGTTAGCATTATAGGATACTATTATACTTACTATGTACGAGAGGTCTAGACGTAAGACAATAGCAAGGAAATTAACTAAACTAACTACTAATTAATGCTCCTTTTAAATAGCAGGATCTAGATTACTAGTGTAGCGTTAAGTAAATGCATTAGGATTAGCAGGGGTGTATTAACTATTGCATTTATCTATTCTATAGCGCTAAAGGACAGCTATTGCGTAGGTGCGTTAGTAGAGCAGAATAGCATTAGCATTGTACTTAATCTCTAGTCCTAATAGTATCTTAGGTTAACTAAGGTCCTTAAACTAGAATCTGTCCCTAGCAGTTTGCAGAAATTTTAAGATAGCATCCTAGGTACTAGCTATAAGGACGTTGTTAACGTAGATGCCTAAGATAAGGTTTGTAGCAGTAAATACGCATAGATTAAAAGTAGTTTAGATAAATCCCTAAGCTAACAGCTATGTAGTAAGCAACTTATACTACTTATAACCTAATTACTTTAAACTGTACAGAGCTTTTAGTAGTCTAATTACAGTTGCGTTGCGTGCGCTATTATTACTATAGATATAAATAACTCCTAGTAGGCAGCGTGCATATATAGAGTACTGCAGGGTACTATTTAGATATGCGGCGTTAAAGTTAACCTGTCTAAGTAACCATTTGCGTAGTATAGAGGTAAAAATAATCATTCTAAGGCTGTTATAATAAATAACTAGTAAATAGGTTTTATTATAGTTAATACTAGGGCGTTAACTAAAACCTTAAGCGACTATTCTAGCTTTGCGCTTTACGACCTTGCTAGTCTTATCTCTTTTAATAGCGAAGACCTATTATGTACTAACTAATTTAGTTCTAGCTAGCAGGTCTAAAGCGCTGACAATGTCCTAGGTTCTATTACTCTAATAGGCAGTAATTTCGTGTTAAATAGCTAGCAGCTATAGGACAGAGTTTATCTAGTTAACAGCTTTAGAATATAATTATAGGACTCTATTATTAATGTTTAAGAATGCAGCACATGCGAAAATGTCTTTGTTTAGGATATTATAGGTAAGATTAGATGCGAAATTAAGGTCCTAATTACTGTATCTCTTAGGCAGTCTAATGTTAGATTAGCTACAAGTGCTGCGGCCGGTAGACTAGAGCGTCTAAGGCAGGTTAGGATCTCTTAATCTTAAAGCAGTAGAGGTATCTTAAGATATTAATATGCAAAGCGGATTGTGTGTTCTACCTATCCTGCGCTAAGTAACAGAGGAGGTTAGAGGTACTATTAAGTCCTCTAGTATTAATAGCAGTAGTAGTAGTTTTAGTAGTAGCTTAGGCAGTTTAGATGCATCGTTGTCTAGGACATCCCTAGACAGTTAACTAAATTCTAAGCCTAATCGCTTTAGTAATGTTGCAACAGAATCTCTATTGCCTCTAGTATATGTTATAAGTAGTAGAAGGCGTAGAGGTTAGAAAACACTAAATTTAATGTTGTTAGATTTAATAATTACATGTTAGGCAGGGATGTATACTCTAGATGTCTTTGTAGAGCAACTATAGCTAACAAAGATACTTCTCTTAGCTCTGTAGAGCAGTTTAGATCTAGGTTAGTAAGCTTTAGAGTGTATATAAGAGTAAACCTTAATGCTAAATAGATGCAGGTGCTTAATGTTAGGCCGCTTACTATATAGCATTTTATAGGGTAAGCAGTATAGAGGATCTACTAAATAGAGAGCTAGATTCTTAATAAATGTAGCAGTTTAGACCGCCTCTGCCTATAGTAGCAGCATCTTATCTCTAGTAATTATAGATTAGGCTATCTAGATAATTGTTTAGTTAAAGCGCTTAGCAACACTATTGGATTCGTAGTAATAAGGGGGTACTAGATCGTAGATAATGCCCTATTTCTAGAAATGTTATTTTAGCATAGAGTTAATATACTCACTGCTATTGTTAGATGTGAACTGCTTAATTATTAAGGCAGTTAGGATAGTGCTAGATGCACTAGTTTGTTTAGCAGATTCGCTAAATTAATTCTAGATATAGGTGTAAAAGTTAATAATTACTTAGAGAGTGTCTAATTTGCGCTTTAAGAAGCGGACCTATGTAAAGCAGGTCGCGCTGTCTACAAAGGATGCGTAATAGAATAATCTACTAAGTAAGGGTTAAGAGAACTTGCCTAACAGATCTAAATAGAAGTGCTGAAGTAGTTACTCTGTTCTAGACGGCCGGGATAGTAAGGTTTAATAAGTTAATTTAGACAGATCGCATGTAGCATATCTAAAACTATCTAGTTACTTAGGTGCGAGGTAACTATCCTAATAGAGCCTACTAGGGTTGCTAATCTCTAGATATCTAAGCGCATAATAGAACTCCTTATATAATGCAAAGCATACAAAACCTAATTACTTAGACAAAGCAGCTTATGCAGGTAGGGAGGCAGCGATTAGGACTAGAGGTGTAATATTAGGATACGATTGTTAAATAGCCTAGTAAGCTTTTAGTTAAGTTAACTGCGAGGTATCTACCTAGAGTTGCATAATACTATTCTAATAGCAGGCCTACAGCGCGTAGTTGCTAGAAAGGGAGAGGAAGATGTTATTACTATTTCCTAAGATCTAATATCCTAATTTGCGTACATACGTCTAGGAAAACAGCTAAGTATTGTATAGTTTAGAACTATAGAGTGTCTAAGTTAGTTTACTAATCTTTGTTAAGCTATTAGGTAGTAAGTATCTTAGACAAACAGTGCCGACACCCTAAATAGGTAGCTTAATACTACTAGTAACCCTAATGTTTCCTGTAGCAGTAGCTAGTAAAGAAAAATTATTAAAGCATCCTAACATGTAACAAGATGCACTAGTATTAAATAGCTAAATAGGCAAATTGTCTGCTAAGGGTTAAGGAATCGCGGCGCAGGCACTTATATCGTTTCTAGGGCGTTTACTATTGTTATTAACAATAGTAGATAGTAAGGATAGGATTAGTAACATCAAGGGGGTAGTTAGATTAATAACTTAGTATGCTAAAAATGCGTTAACTTTAGTAGAGCTGTCTACGCCTGTATTAGGGTTAGTAGCATTAGTAATATGTCTCTTACTAGTTTTCTGTCGCTTTTGTAAACTAGCAGACTTAGCCTAAGTCTCTTTGTAATCTTTAAGCTTCTAACAGTTAGTGTAGATGTAACCTACGAAGGTAAGGTTATACTTTTAGCATTATATACATTTATTAGTAGTGTTAGAGGTGTTAGAGACAGGAGCTAAGGCAGCAGATGTATTGCGAGTTCTACAGCTAGTGCAGGCAGCTTGTTATCTAGCTGCGTAGGCAGTAGATTAACTAATAGTGTCTAGAGAGTGCTTTTTAGATATATCTAGGATCTTGGGTTTAATGTCCTTAAATGCGCTAATACCCTAGGTGCTTAGGTTATTAATAATATAGTCTATAGTATCTAGCAGTGTAGTTAAGAAGAAAGACCCTTTAACTGTATCTAACAAGAACATAGACCTTATAGTAATAGCTACTATTTATGTAGAGGTAGCGCAACAGTTAGACAGGCATATCTATTACTAGTAGAATTTATTAAGGTAGAGGTAGAGGTTATTACTATTATAATATTTAAGGTTAGTAAGGTTGCAGAATAAAGTAATAGATATATTGCCTGTATCTCTGTTAAAGCGGCTAGCAAGGTAAGACTAGGTATTAGTAGCAGATTTACAAGTAGTAACTAACATAGTAAAGTTAGCATAGATAGTAGAGAGCAGTATTACTAATACTTTGTTATCTACAGCGTTCTACTTATCTTAAGCGTTACCTACAGTGTTTAGCTAAGACTACTTACTACTTACTACAGGAAAGAGCTTTATATATTAAAAGGCTATTAACTATAATAATCGCTATTTTATAAAGTTGTCGCTGCAGGAGGTAAGCTTAGGCAGTAACTCTAGTAAGAACTTAAAGTAGTAGTTAGATACTATTACTAAAGCAAGGTGCGGGGTAGGTAGATGTCTTAGCAAAGCAGTTGCAGTTAACTTTTAAGGAAGTTACAATTTTTAGCTATCTAAGACTAGCAGTAGCAATAGTAGTAGGAGTAGCAGCAAGTGTCCTAAAGATGTAGTAAGAGTATTAAGGGTGCTATAGCTATTATCTTGCTTTAGTAGAGGGATGCAGGTAGACTAGTTAAGGTTATAGTAGGCTAGTTACTAATAGTAGAGCAGGCTAGTCGTGCAACTTTGTTAGCAGTCTCTGCAGCTAGCAGGCTAAAACAGGTGCAGTAATGCAGAGGGGTAAACTAAGGTAGTAGACTTATCGTGTAGAAGGCATATAACGTTAGGGCAGTGTTGTAAAGATACCTAGGCTTATAACCTATTAAAAGTGTAACTAAAAGTAGAGTGTAAGATTGTAGAATTAAGGTTGTCCAAGAACTCAGCTATCTAGAACTCACGCTAAGCCTAATTAGGACTGCACAGCCCTGATCACGTCATCCTAAGAACTGCAAGAGCGTTTAAAACAACAAAATCTACAGTATTGCATGCTGTAACTTCTAATTCTAACAACCACTCATGTATTGTTCAAAATTTCAATTTTAGTCTTCCTAAAAGACACCCCTAGAAGCTCTATAACAAGGGTAGGAGACATATACAGCTTTCTTAAAGAGTCTTCACGCCTAAGTCTATCGTTTCCACTTTAACGTTTTTCCTCTTAGCGCCTATTTCCTCATGTTCTAGAAGTTTTAGCCCTTCCGGGAGTCATTATTATATAGCTTTATTGTTGCTGCCGTAGTTATACTAGCAGAAGACTTATAATGTTTGCCTTTATTGTTCTGCAGAGAAAGTCCCACGGACAACCCCATTACTGTGCTTCTATTGTATTTATAGTAGCAGTAGGCTTGTGATATTTGCCTTTATTGTGCTAAAGAGAAAGTCCCACGGGCAAACCCATCACTGTGCTTCTATTGTATTTATAGTAGCAGTAGCCTTGTAATATTTGCCTTTATTGTGCTAAAGAGAAAGTCCTACGGATAACCCCATCACTGTGCTCCTATTGTATTTCGTCTCAGCGCCTATTTCGACAAATTGGAGTTGTTTTTAGTACTCACGAGACCTTGCCATGAGTGTGCGTTTTCCTAGTTTTCCTTTTTTTTGGGGGGGGTCCGGAATAAGGAATGAGGGAAGAGAGGTCCACAGACCCAAACCCATATGCCTGATTTCCAGATGTTCTCCACAATATTCCATATCACCTCGTCGTTTATCTTTTAATGCTTGAGTGCTGCGCATTGTTTGTTTTCGTTTTGTGTAAGTTTTGCCAGGTGGCGAGATCATCTATCATACTCACTGATCCTTTTCAGCCGAGTCCGTACATCAGAAATTCTTGTTCCTGACAATTCTCCATATGCTCTGTTGTGTTACCATTCGATACTTAGGTCACGAGAAACCTTTCGAGGGGTCTTTTTGACACTCCTCTATGCGTCATAATTCTCTTTATTTATAACGCCCCTTTGTATGTTCATCAGCGTTACTTATCTTTGGTTCTTAGATAAGTCTCTCTAGGAAGCGAGCTCATCATTCCTGTTTACTGCATCTTTTCGATCGATCAGGTATCCATGTTTTCGACACTCCTTCAAAAGCAACTAGATCATGCTTCTTGTTCTCAGAAGTCTCGCCGGAACATAAAATGGTACGCCATGTATTTTAGTATTTTCTGATCGAGAGACTATGAAGTTCGTCAGTTTTCAATGCTCGTCCATTCCGGTTTAGGCTTTTCTTTTATAATTTCTACAAGATTCTTGCCATGAGGCGAGCTCATGGGTGTGTCTTTAGTGATTTTCGAGAACCCTCTATTTCATTCTTCTCGCGGCCTTCTTTGTATTCTTCGAGAATTCTCGCTAGGAGACAGAGTCATGACGCATTCTGTCTTTGCTTCTCAATCCAGACTATATAGAAGAAACTCCTATGATTTCCAAATCCTACCATAACCATTGCTGATTGCGGTTTTATCCCCAGAGCCGCTTCGCCAAGAGGAAAGGTCATGACGATTTCCCCTTCTTTTTCGATCGAGCCCATATGTAAGGTGGCGCTATATTTCCAACATCCCTTCATGATGTTCCTTGCTTTTACTTTTCGATTCCTACAAAACTCTCGCCCGGAGTCGAGATCATCAGGCGTTGTTAACTCGTCTTTTCGACCAAGACCATCTATCAGAGTTCCCCGTTTTCTTCACTCCCTCATAACGTCCTTGACCTCCCTTTTAATCTCGGAAAAGCCTCACCGGGTGACATAGTGATCGCAGGCATTTCATGTACTCTTTCTCAACACTCCTTCATGCCGTCGTCGTATCATCGTGCTCTTATTTTTCGCTTCTTACAGAACTCTCGCCCGGAGCCGAGATTATGCAGAAGCTCTTCCATGGCTTTTCGATCGAGGCCATACAAGTTTTGTATTGGGGAACTCGCTATGAATGTTCTGGCTATATAGCACATTTAGAAAGTGCATCGATGCTAGACTGTAGAAGTAGCACATTTGACCCATGTGGTAGTTTCCTTGGTCAGAAGATCATGCCCTGACAAGCTATAAATTACCAGACTAGCATGTCATCGTGATTTTCGAGCTTATTGTCGAAGGTTAATCGTATACATGGTCTTGGACATTGATCGAAGATGTATTCCCATGTATTAAACTGTAGCGTACTCCAATCATTCTATATCATAGCTTCGTCTAAGTATTCACGACCAACAGAGCGCCACGAGCTGTCCGGTAGGCTGATATAACAAGTTCCCAACGTCATGTTAATGTCGTCGATATCTTCCGTTGTCATTTCTAGTCCCCAGAAAAGTCCCACCAAGAGAAAAAATCACCATGACTTCTGTGTACTTTCCCCAACAACCCTCCATGTCATTTTACGAAATAGGGGTTTCCAGTCCTCCATCACAACCTGCAACCCATCTTTCAACCCTCCTCCATCCATGCCATCTATAACTACCCATTTTTCCCGCCCTCCACGGCATGATATTTCAATTATTTCTATTCTCGGAGAAGTCACCAGGAGACAAAGTCGTCAGACTATTTTCAGTTTCTTCTCGGTACTCCTCCATGTGCTTGTAGTCACTACCCTTTCTTCTCAATCCTAGGGGGGAGGATCTCGCCAGGACATATGTAAGAACAAGAGCTTTCCTTCTCGTTCATTCCGACAACCCCTCATTCCCACATTTTCCTATCGTTTCGACACCCCAATGCACTCCTCCACTCATTTATGGATCGCGTATATTCTTTTAATAACCTTCCAAGATCTCGTCAGGAGACGAGGGAGCGCATTAAACAAGTCGCAAGCATATTTCCCCCGTCTTTTAAACACTCCTCCATCCTCCACCCACATGAAAAGAAGTTTTGGATAATTTCCACACTCCTCCTCCTCCTCCTCCAGTCCTACTTTCACTCCATTTCTTCACGTATAATTACATTTCCTTCCCCTCCGCCCCCCATTTTCAAACCCCTCTCCTAGACACCAACTCCATCGAATACCATCATCCACACCCTCCCCAACCAAGCAAGCCACAGCGAAGCAACATTCGAAGTTTGATAGATCATTTTCAATGCGCGCACATAGAGACAAGTCAGTCAGACCCACATATCACAGCATCCAGTATTTCTAATCCGAAAAAGCGAGCTGCTAACCCAGACAACATATGTCGCCACATATGCCTCTTTTGGAGGGGGCCAGCCCCGGATGCGAAATATGTCCATATGTTGTGCTTTTGGAAATTGCGTGAGGGGAGGAGGGGGGGGGGGGGGTGGCTTGCTCGACAACATTGGTTGCTTTGGAAGAGATTTTAGAGACCACCCATGAAAACCAACGGCCATCTGTTTTAGTTTTGGAGAGTAATTGTGGTGTGCAGAAGGGAAACAAAAGAGAAGATGGGGAAGGGGTGGGTGGCTTCCTCGACAACATTGGTTGCTTTGGAAGAGATTTTGGAGACCACCCATGGAATTTCATCATGTCGTTTTTAGTTTTAGTTTCAGAGAGTAATTGTGGTGTGGTGTGCAGAAGGGAAAGGAAAGAGGAGGACGGGGTTTATATATGAATTGGAGCCCGGGGGGGAGGATAGAGGAAGAAGACGATGATAGTAGATGATGGTGGATAATAAGCAATGATACTCACCACCACCACCATACTCGAAGCGTTAAATTTCTTTCCAACATATACTAAACTACGAGTCATGCAACAAATTACCTCCCAAAAATGCATATAGTTGCTACGATATTTTACGCGCAGCGATGCAGTCAATCGACTTCGTCAACAGGTAAAAAAAAAATATGCTCAAGACGCCTACATCAGCAACGAGACTTGGCCATTAAAGAGTCCAGGACAGGAAAGGAGGAGGAGGAGGACAGGACGCAGCCACACTGGAAACGGAGCGCTGATGTACAGACCCTATTTGGGTCGACACGGTTTCGAGGTAGGCCGAGCTCCTTGCGCATATGATCCAGGGGGACGAGATGGTCCTGGAACGCCCACGTATAACAATCGCTATACGAGAGGGAGGATGGGAATACATGTTACCCATGAATGCCCCCATGCCGTTCAGCAACACCCGCCACCCCACCCCTGCTGGCCCTTCTTCGCCCTCGAGGCATCATTCAGATTCAATCTTGCCTGATTTCCGCCACCCGCCCCCGGGCCCTTGACTCCACTCCTCCGGTCGTTCAAATCATACTTGCCCGCCTCGATATTCTGGTATATCCTCTCGGCGACTTCCAAAAAGGCGCGCTCAACACCTTCCCCGGACTTAGCCGAGGTCTCCACATACTGCATGACGCCATTCGCATGACACCATTCCTCGGCCTCCTCGCGCGTGACCTGACGATTATTCGGCGCACGCTCGTCCGCCGACGCCGTCGCCAAATCGCTCTTGTTCCCCACTAGCACGCACACGATTCCTTCCTCGGCGATCTGTCGCAGATCGTGCAGCCAGCTCGTCGCACTCAGGAACGTGTTCATGCGCGTTATGTCGAAGACGAGCAGTGCGCCCGATGCGCCCCGGAAATAACTCCGTGTGATGCTCTTGTAGGTTTCTTGGCCTGCTGTGTCCCAGAGCGACAGCTTCATGTGTTTTTGCGGTTGGTCTGGTAGCGCCGTGGTTTTGGCGCTGGGGTTGTTGATGCCGAGCTCGAGGGAGGCTGGGGGGCCGACGGGCACGATGCGGGAGCCGAATTCGACGCCGATGGTTACGTCGTGGTGCGGCGAGAAGCGGCCTTCGCAGAGGCGGACTGTGAGCTGGGGCGTGTGAGCGGGGAGTGGGAGCGGGGAGTGGGAGGCGATGAGCGGAGGGGTACGCACACTGGATTTACCGCAGCCCGAGTCGCCTAGGGACACTATCTTCGCTATGTAGTCCCATGGTTGGGTCATGGTGGAGTGCGCCGAGGGCGACTTGGAGCAGTGGCCGGAGTCTGGGGGATGGGACGAGCTTGTGGAGGTTGCGTGGACGTCGTTGGCGCGGCGGAAGTCGCAGTCTGATGAGGGATGGTGGACGGCAAGGACGAAAACGGGCTATGGGTGTACGAAAGGGTGCGGTGGCGGGAATAGGTGGTAGGTGGCAGGTTGGTATCGCGGTCACAGGTGTTCCACTGTGGTAGGTTAGGGTTGAGTGGTGGTCATGGTTCGACAAGGATGATGCAGTAGGCGGCTGCAGCCGAGTCGCTGGTCGCGTGGGTGGCATCACGCTATTCACGTGGGGTAAAGTTCGACGCGGAGTGCGTCTTCCACTCGAAATCGTCTAGGCAAGGAATGATGCTGCATGCAGGATGGCTGAATGGCATCTTGACTGCACATGGTGTCCAATGCCTCCCTCGCACGCCGACTCCCTTCTGCAGCTTCGACACACTCTTATCCACTGGGCCGCGCTAAGCACTCCAACCAGTCACAATGAACAGAACGGACAAAGAGTCACGGCTTGCACCACATGACAAGTAAATAGTCTACAATTGCTTTGTTGGACGGTTGGGGGAAGGTCGTCCGAACAGACACAAGATCGACAGGCCGATAAGATAGTTACCCCGAAGGCAGAAGCGGCCCGGGCGTGTGTCGGTAATCTTGGCGGCGGTGACGAACGACGGCTGTGCACCGCGTCAGACATCACCTAAAAAACCTATCTTGTGCATTTTTTTTATTCCTTCTTCCTCACCTTTCATATTGATATTACTTCATTCACAGCGTCTCCGTTTCGGCTCGTCACTGGCCGTCGGTTGGATGCCTTGACGCTGCGTCATCCGCTGCTTCTACGCTCTACCTCACCAACCTTGTACACCCGTCGCCCGCCTCACCGACTGCTGATTCATTCGCGTCGAGGCTGCATCCGCCCACAAACCTGCCTGCCTTGCCTGCGGGAGCCTTCACAGGCACGCGAACGCAGTCCATCACACATCTTTCATCATGTTCTCCGAATGTAAGCCCTTATCACCCTTTCCGGCGCATGTGACGTCCTGCGTGTCTTAGATGACTTTTGCCCTCGTGAGACTGACCGGCCCGTGAACAGATGCATCAAAGTTCCTCTCGCAGTCGCAGTCGCGGCTATCCGTAGACCAGCAAGACCCGTCTCTGCATCGCCATCCCTCCGACAGACACCCCCCAGCTTCTCGATCGCGAGCCGCGTCCGGATACCTCCAGCGCCGCAACATGCCGAACCCCTACAACTCGCAAGCCATGTCGCGCTTCGCCTTCGCCTCGCGCACCTCGAACGCCCCTGCGCCGCTATTCTACTCCGCGACCGACGACTTCCGGGAAGAGGATGACCACGAGGAGCACGACCGCGAAATGGCCGACCACTATGCGCTGCAGCGGTCGCGGCGCCAGTTTGGCGCTAGCAACCTGTCAGAATCGGACGAGGTCGACGATGACACGGCAAGAAGATCAGACCACGAGGCAGAAGCCGGGAGCATAGAAAACGATGCCGGGTTCGGCATGGGGCGTGGGATAAAGAGCTCTTGGATAGGGAGCCAGCCCACCATTCGCGGCCGGTCGACAACACTCGCACAGCCGGTGCCTGAAGAAAGAGAACAAAGCGTGCCGCTGTCCGAGTCCAGCGCCCCGAGCAGTCGAGGGAAGGACAAGCTGGTCGATGTCGAGCTTGCGTCCACGGAGCGCGGCAGCATGGAACAGGTGGACAGGGACGACTTCTTGCGCGAGAACACCGAACCTCCACCATCGTACCAGCAGTTTCGCGACATGCCCAAACGAGAACGTGGGCGAAAGCCGCTCAGAACCACCCTGCCTATACCACAGGAGACCGACGAGGATACCTTTCTCGAACACCCCCGGCCGATGAGTCCCGATCGCGAATCAGTACCGCAGGTTGTAGCCATGGAAACGATATCACCGCCACGGCATAATTTCTTTTGGGCGGAGCTATTCATCATAGCCAAGTGCTCCATCATCGGTGTTGCTATGCTTTCTCTTTTGCAGGAATCGCCCCCGGACAAGAAGCATCCGCTTGGCGACACCATCTACACCGTCCTCCACTCGTCTTTTCACCTGATCGCAGTCTATTCACTGGTCTCGATATCTGTGGGACTGCTCTGGCTGACCCTACTGCGATCATTCGCGCGACCCCTGATCATGCTGATCCTCGTCGCCGTGCCGTCCATCTCCTTCTCCTTCTTCCTGTACCCATTCGTCTCCAGCTTCAAGGGCTCTTGGCAGGGTGAGAGCTATCAGGACAAAGTCATGCGTTGGTTTTCCCTCGGTCCACTCATCTTCGCTGCGTCCTGGGTTTACACCGTCTGGAAAGCGCGATACTCGCTGGACAAGGCCGTGGGGATGCTTGAATTCGCGGCTGATGTCCTCAAAGCACAACCGCATCTCCTCACAGTGGGCATTGCGTCCTTGGCGAGTGTGGTGACGTACTCTTGGATCTGGATCCTCATGTTCACGCGCTTGTTCCTCGGCGGACACTTTACGAACTCGGGCTGGATTATTGACCTGAGCACGTGGTGGCTCGGCGCAGTCTTCTTCCTCGACTACTTTTGGACACTGAGCGTCCTTGCTGGCGTGCAGAGAGCTACCACTGCGGCTGCAGTTTCACAGTGGTATTTCCACCGCAATACTGTTCCTACACCTTCGGGACGTATCGTGGTCCAAGCGTCCCTCCACCACGCTTTCTACACCATGATTGGTACCATCTGTCTCTCCACGTTCATCTCGCTGCTCATCCGATTACCACTCATGATTCTACCCCGAAGACTGGCCGGTCTCATTGCCATGTGCGCATACTCGATTGTTCCATCGCCTATTGCTGCCATGACAAACCCGCTGACACTGACTTATGCGTCTATTCACGGGGTGCCGCTCACTCAAGCCGCGCGAGGCATTGCCGAGATGTCGTTCATCTCCCCGAACTCACCCACGACAACTCTTGGACCGCGCTCCTTTGCGCAACACCAACACACATCACTCCCATCCTACCGTTTCGCCAAGCTTCTCCTACATGCGATCAGGTGGACCTTGTCCTTTGCTCTTGCATTTGGGGGCTGGGTCTCGACAGCCAGGATGCTCAAGCTCAACAACGATGCTGTGCCGTACACAGGTAGCCTCTACGCATACGTTGTCGCTATCATCAGCGGAGCTATCGGTTGGGGTGCGCTAGGCGCGATGGAGGGCGTTCTGGGAGGGATCTTGGATGCTGTGTTGGTGTGCTGGGGTAGCGAAGTTGGGACGGATGGCAATGGACCTGCAAGATATTGCGTGGATGCTGGGAGGCTGTTTGGCAATGAGGTTGTCGGACAGAGGAGGTACGAGGTTTAATAGAAGAGTCGTGGCTGCATCAGTTTGGAGTTTGCTTTCGCTTTGGATTTTAGACATCAAGGCAGCCGCGACGCCTTGAGATGAATAGCAAATCCGAATCTGTGTATTATAGACCAATTGTGTACATGTTTGTGATGTCTACAACTGACATGTGAAGATAATAGTGCACATATAGCACTAGGCTCAATTGGGAGTATACCCACCACTTTACGCTTGACGCGTCGCGCATCCCAGACGCGTCGCATCGCTTCATCGCCGAACACGACAACCCGCCTTTTCTCTCATTTTCTCTCAACACCACAACTATGGCCTTCCCGCAGCAATTACGCGGTCGCTATGCCCGTGAGTGGCCTATAAACACATTCTGACCATCAAGCTAAAATCCAAGCAGATGCGCCCGGCCCGACATACCTCTCGTACACGCCCGACGGCAAGAAGCTCGTCACAGCCGGAGTAGATAACTTCTGCCGCGTTTTCAGCTCTGGATCGGATGAAGAGCCTACGAATGTGGACGATTGCGAGGAAAACAATGCAGCCATTGCCGCTGGTGTAGGTCACCATCTGCTTGTGTAAAGGAAGAGGGGCTGACGGATGTAGAACACTTTTTTCGTGACCGTCGCCGAGAACGGAAATATCAGCAGATACTCTTTGGAGGACCACAAGTTCGAATACTATTTGGACAGAGTTTCGCTTCCGGCGCGGGATGTGACGCTGAGTCCGGACGAGAAATGGGTTGCCGTCGCTAGCGAGTGAGTATTATGTGTGGTAGTTCGGATGGAAGCTGGAATGCTGATCGGTTTAGCGAACATTCTGTGCTTCTTGTCAACACGGGAGGTCGCCATGAACGCCAAATCAAGACTTTGACCGAGCACGAAGGCTCCCCGAAGCATGTCGCCTTCAACACCACCGGCTCCCAACTCGCCGTATCCTCGACGAACGGAAGCGTCTACATATACTCCTTGGCATCATCAACCCCGAAATTGGTCAAGAAGGTGGATGGAATAATCAAGCGTCTTGATCACGATGCGGAAGCGATTTCAAGAGCGCTGTGGCATCCGGATGGAAGAGCTTTCGCTGTCCCCACCCCGCTGCGCGAGATCCAGGTCGTGTCCACGAATGACTGGGAGAAGCAGCGCTCTTTCAAGACCCAGCATTCGGCAGACATTACCGCCGCAGCGTGGTCACCTAATGGCGCTCTTCTGGCGACAACTTCAAGCGACCTCACTCTATGCCTCTGGGATACGAAGACGCAGAAACTACTCAAGACGTATGACGACGTGAAAGCCACCATTTTGGCCATGGCATGGCACCCCAAGGAAAACATTTTGTCCTACACCAACTCAGAAGGCCAGTTGTACATCCACAACGACTTCGTACCATCAGAACATGCTTCTATCCTGCAAAAGCCCACTCAACCGGCCCCCTTTTTCCACGACCCCGCAGAAGGACGCTCGAATGGTGCTACCAAAGTTGCGAACGGCGCAACACATGTACTCCCTGAGCGCCGCCAAAGGAACCTTTCTCCAGATGACGACGACCTGGACGACATTCTGGGACCAGAATTCCAAGATGAAGAGATGGATGACTTCGTGGTAGACGATGACGGTGCCGGCTACATCCACCCCATCAACGACAACGGCAAGCGTACGAATGGGCACCTAGGTCCTCTCCATCCAAAAGCCAAGCGACCCGCATACACTTCATCCGCCTTCGAACCCCAAATCCACGAGCCCTTCCAGCCCGGCGCGACCCCCTGGCGAGGCAACCGCCGCATGCTCTGCTGTTCATTGTTCGGCTACGTATCCACCATCTCCCAAGAAGGAGGAGATCACACCGTGGAACTCAAGTTCTCCGACAAAGCCTTCCGCGACGCCACCCTCAAGGACATCTACGGCTACGACAAAGCCGCACTAAGTACGAAAGGCGCCCTCCTATCCTGCCAGCCCGGCGAAGGCCACCCCGCAATGATCTACTACCGCCCCCACGGCACATGGACAGTACCAGAAGACTGGCGAACCACTCTCCCCGCCGGCGAATCCGTAACCGCGATAGCGCTGAGCGAGAGCTACATCGTAGTAACAACCAGCACAAACTACGTCCGCATCTACTCCCTCTTCGGCCTCCCGATCCGCATCTACCGCCAAAAGTCCTCCCCGGCCGTAACCTGCGCCGCATGGCGCGACTACGTCCTCACCATCGGCAACGGGCCCGTAAGCAGCGACGGAACATGCACACTCCTATACACCATCGAGAACGTCAAACGCGACGAAGTCTACCAATCCGAAGACATCGTCGCCCTCTCCCCCAACACCACACTCTCCTCCGTCTTCTTCTCCCGCGACGGAGATCCATACATCTACGACTCCGACGGCGTCCTCCTAACACTCCTACGCTGGCGCACTTCGGGCCAAGCGCGCTGGGTCCCAATGCTCGACACACGAACGCTAGCGCGTCGCGCCGGCGGCGGAAAACAGGAATCGTATTGGCCCGTCGGAGTGCAAACCGACGAAACCAATAACCACGTCTTCGAATGCTTTATAGTAAAAGGAGCGGAAAAATACCCTTCCAATCCACCTCCCCTATCCACACAATTCCCTCTCTGTATCCCCGTCTCCACCACCCCCCCTTCCGCCCCCTCCGCCCTCGACGAAAATCCCCCCGACCACGAACAATCCTACATCCTCTCCACCATCCTCCACACCCAACTCCTCTCCACACTCTCCCACACCCGCCCCACACTCTCGCAGGAACAAAACCTCTTGGCGCTGGAGGAACGCGCGGATATCGCGTTGTTGCGTATGTTGCCGCCCGAGTGTAGGCTTGAACAGAGGAATCCTAAGGCGTTGGAGTTGGTGGAGTTGATGAGGGATAGTGGGGATAGGTTTGTTAAGGGTGCGTTGAAGGCGGCGGAGAGGTTTGGTAGGAATCCGGAGCTTTTGAGGAAGATGAGGAGGGTGCAGGGGAGGAAGGAGAGGGGGAGGGTGGAGGGGGTTGTGGAGGGGGAAGGGGAGGAGGGGGAGGAGGGGGATGATGATGATGATTTTTAGATGGGGTGGATGGTAGGGACGTGTATGCTTCTTTTTGGGGGGCGGGAAGGGAAGGGGGTTTTTGATGATGAATGTAGGGAGTTCGGGGGGGGTTTTTTTTTCTTCAACGAGATCCCTCCCATACATATCCTCGTTTTTTCCAAACGACCAGGAAGTAAAAAAAAAAAAAACAATACAACGTCGACGCGAAGTTGGTTGTGCGATCCGTCTAGACTCCCAACCAACCATCCATCCATCATATCAATACAAAAAAGCAGACAGCAGACAGCGGCAAAACGATGCATATCAGAATACCATGGTATCCCATCCCACCCAAACCCCGCGGTCCATTTACGCCATCGCCATAAACACCACACCAAACCACACCATCTCATCATCCATTACCATTCATCACCAACCCTCCTCCCACCACCCCTCGGCAACCTCCACCCCAAACACCCACCTCGTCCCCCCTTCCCGCGCCACACCCTCTGGCACTGGCACACCCTAAACACCAAACGCCTCACCATTAAACCCACCGACCAACCCGCCCTCGCCCGCACACGCCAATCGAGCACACAAGCTCAAAAACACCACGGTCTCGGTAGCAGCGAGGTAATTCAAAGTGTCGAGCAAGATTTTAAGATGGCGAGCAAAGTTCTCTTCGTATTTACCTAGCATGTCGAACATTTTATCGACGCGTTGGGGGTCATAGACAAAGGGAGTCGAGGACTTTGATGACGAGGAGGTGCTGCGAGGGACGAGGGCGCGGGCGGAGGAGGCTGTTGCGGCGGTGGAGGCGGGGGTGGAGAGCTGTGCGTTGGCGAGGGCGACGAGGTCGGGATCTCCGGTGATTAGGTAGCGGGAGAGGGATTGGGTGAAGGAGGCGAACATGGTGCATGTGGACATGATTTTGTTGTTGATCTAGGGGTCGGGTTAGCTTTCGTGGGGTCATGGATATGGTATGGGTATACACGATTTCCGTGCTATGGGAAGGGGGTCACTTACTCGTAGAAGCTTACTGTTAGTAAGCATGCACTCCTTCAAACAGGACGCCAGGAAATCCACATGGTCCTGCATCAACTCATCTACCGTCCTCTCCTTTCCTGGTCTGTCTCTCCTCTCTCCACCGTCTTCTAGTCGCTCCATCAGTGCCACCCAGTTCGGTTCAATGACCTCAGCAGTGCAGTAATAAAACAACTGCTGCACAAAGACCAGCATCCTCGCCCTCAGCGTCCAAGCCTTGCGTTTCCAAAGCTCGATGCGCGAGTTCCTGGATCGATGCTTCCATGCCGCGTTCTTTCCTTGCTCGCTCCAGCACTCGACGAGACTGGATTCGAGGTGTCGGAGGGAGACGAGGTAGCGGAAGAGCAATTGGTAGCGTGTAAGGGTCACACGACTTACGACAAGGGAGAGGGGGAACGGCATGCTGTAGTCGAAGACTAGGGCTTGGAAACCCGTAATGTTGCTGTCATCTGTGACCGAAGATGCTGCTGAGCTGGTGGCGGGAGTGATGTAGTTTGCTATCGAGCCTGCGTTCGCAGTTTCTTGATCAAGACCGGTGACGGTGACGATCTTCATCAGCCAATTCGTCAGGCCAGTGACGTTGATCTGCACCTTGACATCTTCTTTGTAGGGATCCTCAGCTGCCACGGAGCCGGGCTGCCGGACTACTATATCCAGCAGCGATTGGAGTTTGCCGATGTTGACAGCCCTGGCAGGCTTCTTAAGCTCAGAGGCGCCGAGCTCAAGGAAATAGGTGAAGAAGTCGGAGCGGTCGAGGAAGAAGTAGTGTTTGAGCGAGCGTAGCCGGGCGGGGAGTTGGTGGGTGGTGAGAAGGAGGTTGAAGAGCGAGGAATTGGCGTAGTCGTAGGCGGAGTTTACGTTGTCGAGGAAGCGGGCGTCGTCGAAGGAGGATGGGACGTCCTGGACGGTTTTGCTGATGTCGACGCCACCGCATTCGCGGACGACGTTGAGATACTTGCCGGCGAGGAGCACCTTGTCCTTTACCCCCTCCAGTTGCGGTGGCACAAGAGCGTCGCGCATAGTGTACCGCTTCTCCCAGTACTCGTCTGTGTAGTCCTGGTCCAGTCTCTCCCTCTTGATGCTCTTCTGCTCCTTGATGAGGAACTCTCCATGTGGATCCCTGATCCCACCGTGATGCAGCCACTCATTTAGCATGGCCATGTACGGTTTGCTCGACTCCCTCAAGAGCATTGTGAGCAGTTCCCTCGCGGCCGGGTCTCCGCTCATGCTCGCCAGCCGTCTCGTAATAAGACCCAGCACGCTGCCGCCCTTGCATATCTTCTTGCTCGAGAGTTGCACGTTCCCACCCTCTCTCAAGCTCTCCAAGATCCCTTCCAAGTCATCTTCCTCATCTTCCGACGACTCGTTCTTGTCGTCTTCCAGGATTCCATTCGCTTTCAAAAGTTCTATGCCGGTGGTGTACAGCTGGAAAAGCATGTGTCCCGTCTGCTTTGTGTGTAGGTTCAACACATGCAGCGTAAAGCCCTCATTCGTCAACATCTGATGCTCCAGCTGGGCCAGCAGCGTCAGATAATCTTTCAGCAGTTTCCTCACGGCTGCGCAGAGCGAGTGGTTGACTGCGCCGTATTCCTCCCGGCTCAGCACCTCCACGCATGTCTCGACGGCAATATAATGCGTCGCCAGCTTCACCATCGACTTGGTCAGGTCGCGGAGACTGGGGTCCAGGCCGGGGAGGATGCGGAACTGCGGGCCCACGAGTCGCTCCTTCTCTTCGTGCGGGTTGTACGACTCGCTGAAGCGTATGTACTGGCCCTCGAAGCCCATGAATACGAACAGCAGGTCTTCGATGATGGCAGTTTCCTGCTGTTCCGGCGATAATTGCGCGAGCGGTGTGGGCTGCAGTGCGGCCGGAGCCGTCGAGGCAAGCGGGGGGATCGAAATGCGCGTTGCGAGCGGCGCACTGGTATGCGGTATGAGACTGGCCTGCGGTTCCCATGGTGCGGGGGGCTCTTCTGGTGTTTTCCTCCCGCTCGTCCTGTCGGTCGTCCTGTCCCTCTCTGACCGTGGCCTCTCCGATTTCGTCCGAGAATTGACTCGAGATTCCATCGAATGCTTCAACGGGCTGCGCGTCCGCCGCACCTCCGTCTCCCTCTCCCGCACATCTCTCCTATCCGTGCGCCGCTCCCCTGTGCGCGCACTGCTCGACTTATTGCGCGCGTGCGCTGTGGTAGATCCGCGGCGTTCACTCTCACTTTCTCCCCTCATGCCGGCGGACGGGGCGCGGGGTCGCGTTGAGGAAGCGTACTGCGAAGAGCGGCGGTCGGCTGTGGTCGAGGACTTCATATTGGACGGATTGCGGGAAGACATTCTAGTCGCGAGCGCGATGTGGTGTCCATATAGATGTGGTAACGATCTGTTATGTTTGCTGTGTTTGTTATGGCTGTTTGGCTGTTTGGTCGCGAGAAGTTTGGACTGGTCGAGCTGGTCGAGCTGGTTGGGTGCATGGACGTGTTGTCCCCGCGTCGCGCCTGCAAGTTTAGGCGAGCAGCGACCAATGACGCAGTGGCTAGGACGAGCTCCTTCCTTCGCCCAGGAACCACACACACACCATCCAATCGTCGTTACTTATACATATGTAGCTGGAAAGCCTCACCCATCAATGGACCATCCGAACACCAAACATACCAGATAATTAAAATCCTTTACAAAGTAGATATTTCGATAGTACGTTTGCTCTAGAGTAATATTGTAAAGTAAAATTAATCCCTTTAATAGGTTGCAGCCTTATAATCGTGGTGTAGAAGTGTCTGTAGCAACAGAAGCTCGCTTAAAAAAAAGACGGCAGATGCGCCAAGTCTCGTAGAGCTCCAATTACAAGCTAGCATCCAAAACGTACTATATCACTATAGGTCTAGTATAGTCCGTTGATGGGTGAGGGCCATTGAGCCCTGAAGTACGGTAGGGCTTTGGACTTGAATTCGACCCCATCTTCACCCACTACTTCAATCAAAGTCCGAGCATCCATCTCCTCACAATACCATCGTCTTGGGTATCATGACCTTTGGACCACCAGGCGCCGTAGCAGCCCGTGTTGACAACATAAAGACCAAGCCGTGATGATCAACAACTTCAAATCCCACCGTCACACCGAACTCGACACTGCCCGCTTATATCTATGGGCATGGCGAGAGGGCATATGCTTCTACGCCTACAGCCCTCTAGCCAGCGGTATGATGACCGACACTGGTTGTGATCCAGACGAACCATGGGACTAGATATACTAAATACGCTGGTGTTCCAGGATTTGGTCACCAAGAGTGAGTCAGCTCGATAGATATGATCATTATTGGCTCTTCACGCACGGGCCGTCCGCCACTCGGTGGTACAAGTCTTCTGACCCCCTCATCAGGCAACACACCGCTCACACAAAACCTCATGCACGTTCAACTGAATTCTTACAAACAATACACGGTCTTGGTTGAGAATCTGCTGCCATCATCTCATAACATAATACTTATGACCTCATAATGCCCTCCATTACCGAGCTATCCATTGAGCTGGTCGAGCAAATCATCTCTTACTTGGATCAACCTGCGTTATACGCCCTATCCCAAGCCTCAAAATCGTCCTATGCAATCACATTACCCGTACTCTACCGCCATGTCGACCTTCTCATTCCACCTGGCCATCGGATTCCCCGAATCGACAAGTTTTTATTCAACATCTTGGACCGGCCCCAGATAGCAAACTATGTGAGGACGCTTCGGGTAGGCCTATCGCCAGCATCCCGTGTATCTGACGGCCAGCGCTTTCTACCGGGAGAGAACGACGTGGAGCGGCTCGGCTTCAAGAGGGCAATGGACCTCTTCGATGGTGATCCCTTGCTTTTCAACGGCAACGACCTGCGCGAAGCTCTTCGGGCCCGCGATTACGGTGCTTATGCGGCATTGCTGCTTCTGATAATACCAACTCTATGCCGCTTAGAGATTCATGACCATCGCAACGAGACTCTGCGACCTTTCCATTCGGTTTTGGAGTATATGAGCAATCGGAATCGGTTTCGAAAGGATGCGCCGCCTCCAAAGAATCTTGCTGATGGTCTTCTCTTTGGTAGCAAATCCGACTGGCACAAGTTTGACTGTGACTCTGTCACCCACCGTGCCGTTCGCTTCACGGCTATCGAGGAAATTTCACTCAACTGTGATTCTAAAACCGGACATCAACATGATCTCGATTTGTCACACATCAAGGTATGGCAAGCTTGGAATTTGTCTGGGATCCGAAGAGTCGAGTTCATGATAACGCACAAATCGGATCGTACTGTGTGGGAACAGATGCACTGGAGATTGAACCGTCTCAGCGGCCCTCTCAACGCCATGAAATCCACAACCCTCACCAACCTTGTTATTCGACATAGCAGTCGCATCACTGGATGTCTACGGAACATGTTCGCCGGAACCCAGCAGCTGCGATCGCTGACGTGCGAACTCTGGCATGACGTTAGCCAGAAAGAGGGGGGTGATGTTCCCGAATTCTCTCTCAACGAGTGGAGCAACGCCTTGGGCTTAGTACAAAGAACGCTGGAAACACTAGTGTTGAGTGTAGAGTTCTGCGACAGCTCGCAGTTCTTCTTCAAGCAACCCAGAGAGGCTGGCCACATAACGGATTCTCTCAATCTCGAGGGTCTGGAGAAATTGACGACGCTGGAATGCCCTGTCCCATTCATCAGCGGTGACTATACATTTCTCATCATCAACCCTATCGAGCCTCGACTCCCGCCCAGTCTTCGTCACCTCACTCTTCGAACCGACATCTCTTCAGCGCAATTCCCATACCCTTTCGATACATCAATCTTGCCAGAAGGACTGTCGTACAGTGATGCGCGCGAGGAAGTGAAGTACCTAATGAGTGCCAGAATGGACGTTACATACCTCGCCTCCGCCAGCCTCTTTCTCGTCGATCAACTCGGCCACCTCGCCTCCATCTCAGTATGGCAGCCACCCGACCCAAAGCTCGACTGGTTCGACAGCCAACTCGACGACCTCGCAACGACGTGTAAAAACAAAGGCATCGCAGCCAAAGTACTATACCCCATGGCAATGCGATGGAGGTCCACCTCGCACTGGAATCTCGCCAAAGAGGTAACACTGTTCGACCCCCAGTACCCTGAAAACAAGCCCTCTCCACGTATGTTTCGAGGGGAGCGTTCAGGAGTGCCGCTTGGGCTGGCGACACAGTACCATTTGGGAGAGTTCAAGAAACGACACATTCGGAGATCGCTTCGATGATTTTCGCCGGGTCTCGGCGCTTTTTACGCACTTGGACGATGCACCGAACTGTTGTTCACGCACATCACGCACACCATGCACACCATGCGGCACGCCTGAAGGCCGTGCGGCTTTAGATGGCTGATAACGTTTAGTACGATACACTTCAATATGTAGCTAGGGTCGGCTCTCCCCTGCAGCGAGCGACTCAAATGCAACGACAATGAAATTGAGTTGCTCTTGCGTGCGAGAGCGCACACTTTCCTCGCATCGAGGATATGCCCAGCCCAAGTGCAACGTCACTACAGTTCATATCACCTGTCCGCTGTTGCAAATGGCCATGTTGGCGCCAAGTGGAGCGCTCCGCGTGCTCTTAGTGCGTGTCACGGAAGCTTTTCATTTCACCTTCAGTCAACCTAATTGGAGGTCCGAAGTCGCATCACCACATCCGACTTGAATTTCCATTTGGTGGCTGCAGAGTCGGGGCAAGGTCAATATCGGGTTAATCTCCTCGGGATAAGCGTACACATTGGAACCTTGTAAGCTTCCGGTTTGAGGCAGCCTGGCAGCGGCTAAAGCATGTGACAAGGCAAATTCACCTCTACTGGTCGCCTTGATTACCTTCCTTTCTCTGCCTTCCCACCACCTCTCCAATATAATCCTCCGGTACCAACGGCTGGCACGATATGGGCGACGACATCCCACACGGAGAGATAGCAAGAGTTATATATGACGCCGCGATCTTCAGCCTAATCTGCAACCGCGATCGACAGTTCCGTCGCCACGAGAAAGCCGGGTGGCCGAGTACGAATTAGCGTTAGCCTCAATCCTAAGCCTCTGGTTTCCGATCACACGAATACAAGGGTGGAGCATGAACGGGTTGCCCCCTCCCCCTGTCGCCCTTAGCGTCTTGGCCGAAAAGACGGCCGATTTCTCAACTCTCTGAGAGTCAATTTTGACGGTTTTTGATGGTTTTGAGTTCGATTTTGAAGTTGATAGTAGGAAGGATAGTCAAATTGATCAATAGACTACTCTAAATAGGCCTTTTGGCGCGGATTAATGGTTGTTCCGGAGGTCTTGGCGCACATAAGTGCCTCAGAATTGACTAAAACGCTGCCCGATTCTAGAAAGACGGCATATTTCCCACAACTACCACTTAGTATGGCCTCCTTTGGCGTCAATTACTGCCTGGCACCGTTCCCTCATGTTACTGACGTATTTCTCGAAGTCAGAAACCTGTAGTTTAGCCCATTCTGCCTCTGCTATCGCCCGTACCTCTGCCTCAGTCTTCGGAAAGTGTTTACCAATTCGATACTTCAACAACCGCCAAACGTTCTCGATAGGGTTAAGGTCAGGTGAATTGGCAGGCCATTTCATGCGTACAGTGCCAAGGTGATTGTGAAGAGCGCGTGTATCCTTTGCCGTATGGGATGAAGCTCCATCCTCCATCAGAATCGGTGCTGTTATAGTACCTTTGAAGGCCTCAATAACAGGTACAATCCTTTCCCTGTACAGTTCACCGTTGACGTTACCCCAATCCTTTTGAAAAACAACAACAGGACCTTTAGACGCGCTTGTTATACAACCCCATATCATACACGCTGAATAGCCTCGAAACTTAGGTACGCAACAAGACGGCAAGTACTTCTCCTCTGGCGTACGCGTAACCCAGACCTGCCCAAAGGCTCCACACTTGATAGAGCACTCATCAGTCCATATAACATGAGACCACTGAGCTGGAGTCCAATTCACGTGTTGTTCAGCCCACTCTAATCGATCCTTTTTGTGTTTCTCCGTAAGAAGTGGTTTTTCGGTGGCGACGCGTCGGTGATACTGCTCCTTTTCGAAGGCTGCGTACAAAGTACGCTTACAAGCAGATATGCCCTCCAATTGAGCTATCTCGAGATAGGATAATCGCCGATGGTACGCGTCGATAGTAGCGCGTTGTACAAGGCGGCGTCTTTTCGGTGTATCAAGTATTGGTGGCCTGCCTGGAGGCTTCTTTGGCGTGCCTTCTGTACTGCATATATGGCGTACAGTAGAGCGAGGTATTTGAAATAGTTCGTACAATTGAGTATAAGAGTACCCAGCATATGTGTGTAGAGTTTTGACTTGAAGACGTTGACGATAGGTAAGGCGTCCGTTTTTCTCTGTAGAAGCAATAGCCTTGTCGCGAGGGCGTATTTGGTGTCGGTGTAAGGAAGGCATGATAGTAACAACAAGCTTGTACAATAACTAAACGTGTACAGAGGCAGTGAGGGTACAGAGAGTGTTAAGAAATCACGCGTCTTCTTGGAATCACAACAATCCTACGTCAGCACGGCCGGATCAACAGTTGATCCGAGCTAAAACGCCCATTTCTACGCGTCTATTGATCAATTTGACTATCCTTCCTACTATCAACTTCAAAAATCAGCAGAATTGAGCTCGAAATCGTACAGAAATCGTCAAAATTGACTCTCAGAGAGTTGAGAAATCGGCCGTCTTTTCGGCCAAGACGCTAAGGGCGACAGGGGGAGGGGGCAACCCGTTCATGCTCCACCCTTGTACCAATTGATTCGAATCTGGCGCTCCCTGTACGCTCTCGAGTGCTGGCTGTACAGCAACACCAAAAACGACCATGGCGCGGTTCTCCGACGTCCCTGAGGACATTTTGGCCATGATCCTCAATTACCTTTCGGGATACGACCACAATTCCCTGGTGCGACTGTCCAAACGATTTTACAAAGACGTTATATCCCGACTATACCGCGATCTAAAGTTCGAAGCGACGAAATCGCGGGGATGCGCACGAAGCCTGGCATTCCTCCTGCGAACCTTGCTCGAACACCCACAACTCGCGTCTCACGTCAGAACCTTCAAACTACGCGGTCCACTCCCATGCTGGACGAAGTACAATCCATGGCCCCCGGACACCTCGAAGCGCATCTCCGGGCCGCGACTCTGGGGTCTGGAGGATTGTCCGACGCTGTCGCGAGCGCAGAAGATCTTCGCATCGAACCAATTCTATTCCCTCGTTGACGAGAGCATGCACAAGTCGCAAGAACAGTTCAAAGGAAGAAACAAGGACGCGCTAGCTACCCTGGTGCTGACACGATGTCAGGAGCTGAGGACGTTAGATCTCGGCGACGGATTCCTAATGCACTCACTGTTCCTCCCACAGATACTGAAGCGTGCGGATCAACTACTGCCGAAGCTCAACAACGTGGTTCTCGGAGACAAGAGAATGGATCCACGGAATGCACTCTCATACATGGATCTCGATCTCATCCGACCGATCTTCTATTCCCCTTCAGTGCAAACCTTCGAATACACCATGTCACAACCCTGGCAACTGAACTGGAACCGCCCCCAACCCCCGCGAAGCAACACCCTAACAAAACTCCACCTCTTCCGCACCAACATAAACAGAGGCACCCTAGAACAACTCCTCTACGCAACCCCCCGCCTCAAAAGCTTCCACTACGACCAAGAAGTCCTCTTCAACACCTCCACACCGGGCGCCTCCTCCCTATCCCCCTACCTCAACCTCGACGGCCTCAACATCGCGCTCTCCAACCTCAAAAACACGCTCGAAGAATGCAAACTCACCCTCTCCATGGCCCCAGACTCCCTCTCCCCCACCGAGCTCCTCGAAAACGGCCTCCACTTCCCAGGCATACAAGGCACTCTCTCCGCGCTCCACGACATGCCCCACCTAACCAAAGTCGAAGTCCCCGCCATCATGTTCCTAGGCTGGGCCCCCAACTTCGCCGCCGAACTGAAAGAAGTCTTACCCCCACACCTCACGCACCTGACGCTCCGCGACGACTTCATCAACTACTGTCGCTGGGCCGTCGGCTTCACCTGCCATAGAAAAGTCGGAAGGATCGGTGAGTACCTCGAGCAGCGCGCTTTTTGCGCTAAACAGCTTCGCTGCTTCTGTATGCGGTTGCGCAGAGTGGGGGCTGCGAAGGGGAGTCGGGGGGCCGTGAGTCTGGATACTGTGGCGTCTGGGGGGAGGAAGGGGGGGCCTGCGGGCGTTGGCGAGAATATCTGGTTGAGGGATGCGGTGAGGGATTTGGGAATGCCGCTTGGGGGGCGTGGGGTGGCGTATGAGGTTTTAGGGGAGAGGAGGGCGGAGGTGCATTGTTGGGTTTTTGGGAAGGATGTTGGGGTGAGGGATACGAGGAAGGATAGTATTATTCCGGGTATGTTTCCGTCGACTTGATGGGGGGGGGGGGGGGGGGGAGTATGTGTGTTGATGTTTATGATGTTGGGTATTGGGTAATGGATAATGAAATATGTTACGCGTGATTTTATGTCGATTACTCCTCTGTGTCGGTAGTTTTCCATACCTTTAGTACACTTATCTAGTTCAATATGATTTACTAATCCAACAATTAAGCTCCCGCGTACTACAATTCATTGCGAAGCCTACCACCTACTATCCACAAACCACCCTATACCCCAAAGACTCAACAATCCCCCAGTCAAGCCATCAAAACTCTTTAAACGGACACCCCTTCCCCTCACTACTCTCCCTAGTCTTCTCCCTAACAACCTTCCACGTCAAATCCATCAACCTCTCCGCCAACTCCTCATCATTCGCCATATCACTCCCCGTCTCCACAATTGCAGGAGGGCAAATATACTGCCCACTTCCCTCCGTCGTAGTAGCCGCAAACATAGTACTCACCGCGCCCTCGAACTGCGTCTTCTTAAACGGCGTCAACCCCACACTCATCGCATACCCACCTAGCGGCCATGCTTCGTGGATATGCTCCGTAGTCTGGCGAGTCTCGACGATACCGGGGTGCGTAGCGTTAGCGAGGATATTGGGATACTGAGCATGGAGGTGGCGATGCAAGTACTTTGAGTACAGCAGGGAGGCGAGTTTGGTACGACCGTATTGGGGTTGAGCGCCATAATCTTTATTCAGTTCCTCGACGCTTTCAAACATTGTTTCTTTGGGGGAGTTTTCGTGGAGGTTTGATGCCATGTTAACGATGCGAACTTTATTCCCTTGTTTCGCTGTTTCCTTCAACACGGGAAGAAGATGCGACGTCAACACTACGTGACCCATGTGATTCGTCGCCATGTGTAAATCGATGCCGTTCTTCGCGAGTTGCGCAGTCATGATGCCCCGCGCGGCATTGTTAATGAGGATGTCTATGCGATCAGTCTTCGACGCGATCTCGAACGCGACTTTTCCTGTCTGTTCCCAATCGCTCAGATCGCATTGCATCCACGTGACTCGGTTCGCCATCTCTTCGCCTAGCTCTTCCTTGATAGCATTGATAGCGTCGTCGGCAATGTCGTTCGACTTGGACAGAATGAAGAGTTTGGAGATATTGTGCGTCAGCAACGTGTGTGTGCAGCCGTACCCAATACCCTCTGACCCGCCCGTTACGACGGCGACTTTGCCGGCGAGATCGGGTACTTGTTCGAGAGAAAACTGTGAGTCCGCGGGCGCGAGGGAGTGTGCGCCTGAGAACGTTTTTCCGACGTTTTCGGCGATGGTGTTTTTGATGGTTTGCATTGTGGATGTGTAACTACGTGCTTGTATACGCGCGGTTAGAGGTTTGCGAGATATTTGGTAGATGGAGAAGCGCAGGAGGGGTGTATATGGGAGCTTCATGCGATGGGTAGGAAAGCAAGGGAGAGACGCTCTGTATACGTGCCCATTTAGGCTGGAAAGAATGTGCATGCGCCATGATGACGTTGGAATAAGAAATCGTGACCGTCATTAGGTGTCGACAGAATTCGTGTCCGCCCAACACTAAACCTCTGCCTCGTACAAATCAGTATACAATCAAGGTTATATCATAGTTTTCTAACCTAATTTTAATCTAAGACTGTTAAGAATAGAGTAAATTATATATAGAACGCTATTTAGAGTTATTTCTCGCGCAAAAGACAGTGAATTCGACTTGGTGTTGCCTGGGGCTTTGCTGACCTAAGCGGACACGAATTCTGTCGACACCTGGTGCCGTTGCGGTTTGTCTTGATGTCAGGAGTATTCGTGTGCAAGGGCCATGATGTGGTAATTGATCTACGGGCCTAGAGCGAATGTCGTTAGCGGAAGACGGGGAACCGCACGTGTGGGACGTACCGCATAGTCTCGAACAATTGGTGTGGACTAGCACTAGAGAAGCTAGAGGCCGTCTATCCAAGGGCCTATAGGATAGCTAGGATTAAGCTATGTAGGTCGTTGTAGGGCGCTCGCTGTTAACTTTAATCTTTTGTACAGTCCTTAGGAGTATCTTAATTTATCTAAAATACTAATATTACTACCTAAATTAAGCCTCTAAGATAGCAATTAGTAATTGCTAGGTTGTCTGTAAGTCTTCTCGTAACTCTAAGAGCCTTATAGAGTTTTCTAGCGTGTACTGTACGCGCGCGCGCGCTAGTTAAGACTAACAGCTTATAGTTATAACCTATAATTTTAGCTCTAGAGAGCTATTTAAGTTATTTAAATTATATAAAGTTGTATATTAGAGGTGTACTAACCTAGGCGTAGTTATAGAGGATAGAATTATGTACAGGCTGTTACTTATAGCTATTAGTAATAGTAGTAGTAATAGTAAGGTTAGTATACAGAGCGCGTACTATAAATAGATCTATAAACTATTATAACTAGTATTAGAGGCTAAGTTAACTACTAGAAAGTTAGTAGTTGTTACGATAGTACTCTATCCTTTAGGTAAGGCTTATCTAAGGCGCTAGAGTCGCTAGAGTACCTCTTTAGGCGTCTAGTAATTATTCTAGAAGGGCTGCAGGTAGTAGGAGAGTTATTAACAGTAAGGTGTATAAGTTAAGGATTAATTTAAGTAGGTAAACTATTCTAATTTAGAGGTCTTAGTACTAGTTTAACTGCCTACAAATACTAACTATTCTACTAAAATTAAGGTCCTTACACTATCGCCTTAACTATCTATTATACTATTAAAGCTACTATTAAGGCTGCTGCTGCCCTAGGTACTACTCTCTAGCTACTAACCTGCAATTCTTACATTATCCTCCTTTAATTAAGCCTGTAACTTAGTCTTTAACCTTAACTTTTTAAGCCCTTAGTGTGTAAGCTTATCCTAAAGCTGCTTTATAGTCTATAAGTTATAATTTCTAGCGCTATAAGGCGCCTTTGTAGTCTTTCTACAGGCCTTCTTCTAGGAGCCCTCGCCTTTGCTATCTATCTCTAGGGTCTTATTATCGTTATCCTCTAACTTAACTTCTACTTTCTAGGCCTTCTTAAGTTGTTTAAGATAGCTAGAGTCCTGCTGCTCCTACCTAACGAATAAGGCGTTAGGTAAGTCCTTAATTTTAAGCTCTTTATCCTTGCTAGCATTAGAATTAAGGCTTATACTATAATCTCTAAAGGATTTAATAACTAACTTAGGTTTAAGGTTATTCTAGGCGTACGTAACTACCTAAGTTATTAACTAATGCCTTTGTGTTAGAGAGATCACGAGCTAGAAATAGTAGGTTTAGGTAATTAATTAGAGGATTACTGTCTTAGAAGAAGACGAGCGAAAACTTAGACTATATACAAAAGAGATAATCTAGATTAGATAAACGTGCTCCTGTACAGGGACTACCGTGCTCTTATCTAAGCCTAAGCTAGCTAAGAGCTAAGCTTAATGTTCTCTTTAGAGAGCCCTGCTCTTAAAGTTCTCTTTAGGGAGCCCTGCTCTTAGCATAGCGTCCTAGGCTCTCTTTAGGTACTCTGCTCCTGCAATACACCCTCTAGGTAAATAGAAATAAGCGTAGTAACGCCTGTTGCTGCGCTCTTCTATTTACCTAACAGAGAGCCTACCTAGTAGGTAACTATAGTAGTAGTAGGGCGTAATTTACTTTTATTTACTTGCTTACGAGCTACTAATATAGGAAACTTCTGCTCTTTCTAACCTTCTCTCCTTTACTATTATTACAATAGCCCGCGTACGTACTAAGCTCTTCTTTAACTCCTGCAATAATCCTAGGATTACGCTACTTATAGCGTATACTAACTAGTAATATAGTCTTTAAACTCTAAGACTGCGCGCTGCGCTGCTACTACTACTACTTATACTACCTACGCTGCTTACTACTCCTCCCCCCTGCCTCTACCTCTCTCTTTACTCTCTACTCCTGCTAGTAGGAAGTATAGTTATCTATCTAAAGACAGCGCTGCTCTTACTACTGCTACTACTACTACTACTACTACTACTACTATTACTACTACTACTAAAGCTACTACTACTAAGGCTGCTACTACTAAAGCTACTACTACTAAGGCTACTACTACTAAGGCTACTACTTGCGTATACGCAGAGACCTCTAAGAGTTCTATAAAGAGAGCTCTAGCTACTCTCTACTTAATGCGTAGCGCGTGTTACGCTATATTATATAGTACGTATATTACGTTAGCTATTACTAGCTAGTTACTTAGTAACTGCTATAACGCGTCGCGTAGTACATATTGCTAGTAGTATACCTCTAGGTATAAGTATAAGGCGCTGTAAGCTCTTCTTAGATGTTTTTTACATAATTACTATACTAAGCGTAGTATAGTCTACTATATATTAGCTACTATACTAAGCAGCTAGTTGCCTAGCTAGAGGATAGTGCTACTACCTTAGTAAGATTAATCTTTATAGCGTAGATTATAATTATTATATTAACGTATTTATAGTAGGCTTACACTTTACGCATAGTAGTACGCACGCTTATAGTAGATCTATTTAAAGTAGAAAAGAAAGTAGGCGCTTTAGGCGTAGGGGATAGAGGCTCTAGCGCTCTCTAGGATAAGACTACGCTGCGTAAGCAGCGCGCTAAACTCCTAGTAGAGTTATCTAACCTTATATAATTACTAGGATTACTTAGCCTAGGAGAGAGAGGCTTGTACCCTCCCTGTATAATAATTTGCGCAGTAAGGGGAGTTACGCCCCTAGAATTAACTCTATCTCCTTACTCTTCTCTTACACTAATTCTGTAATCTGTTACTCTAGGCTCTAAAGCCCTAGAAGCTCTTTAAACTTCTAAAACTTTTACTTACTTAGGTATTTTGTAAGCCTGTTAGCTAGCATGTTAGCAGTAGGTAAGTACTCTAGTTTAAACAATCCTCTAGCGTACTCCTGCTATAACTATATATTCTAGATGTTAACGTGTTGTAAGCGCGTTATAATCCTCTTACTAGCCCCTACTACAAGCCTAATTATCTACTAATTATTATAGAAGATTTTCTAAACAGTGTTTAGGGAGAGCGTAAGCTTATAAAACAATCGTTTTATAGCTATAGATTCCTTAGCAATATGTTCTATAGCAATTAGCTTAGCCTTAGTAGTAAAGGTAGTTACTGTAGGTTGCTAGGCTGCTTTCTACAAGATTAATCTACTAAACAAGCTTATTATGTATCTATGTAATAATTGCCTAGTCTTAGAATTATTAGCAAACAACGCGTCTCTATATATAGAGAGCTTAGGCTCTTAATAATTACTATAGACAATTACTTAAAAGCGCGTCTAGTACAGGTACTTAATCGTCTGCTTAACTACTACTAAGTGCCTTTTACTTAGGTTAATAAGGAACTAGGAGAGCTAGGAGGTAGCGTAAGCTACATTAGGTTTAATTATAATAGCTGTGTATAGGGCAGATCTAACAAGCTCTTAATAAGTCTTTACCTCCCTTTTTAAAGCTTCCCTATATAATAGACTAGCCTTAAAGTAGAACTATAATAAGTGTTAATAAGAATATAAATATTTGTAACAAGAGAGGCCTAAAGGCAATCTAAAGGCTATATACTCTATCGCGCTAACTAAGCCTTATCCTTTAGGCGCAGGCGTAGCCTAAGCTATAACATACCCCCCTCTTATACTGTTTTCCTATTGTTTTCTATTGTAATTTTAGTTAGTAGCTGTAGTGCGCAAAAAAAAATTTTTTACAATTAGAAAGTTAGTTATTAGGCTAATTATTGCTCTAAGCTTAGCGCTTATATAATGTTGTAGTCTAGCAGTTACTTTAGGCCCTAGTCTGTACACGGTTGTGTGTTATTACAGCGTTAGCTTAGTATTATTATTTTAGCAAGGCCCTACTACACAAACTCTTAGCTCTATCTGTCCTCTTTTCCCTACTTAACCTTCTTTCTACCTATTACAGCTTCTCTAACTTCGCCGCGTTGCTGCCTCTTTGTTTTCTTAGCTTTCTTAGTTTTACGCAATAGCGTCCTTTAATCCTACTTCTAGTTCTAGTGCTAGTAGAGGCAGCAGCCCTCTAAATTCTAGTAAGGATTATAGTTATAGAGGCAGTTCCCTAGTATATTATTGCAGCGCTCCTTGTTCTACGTTATTACTTACTATTTATGTCTGTAGTCTAAGGAACCTCTGCGTAAGAAGCCGCGTTAGAAGGTTAGTACCTACCTTCTTATTAGTAATAGTAATAACAAGGAGTTTAGTTGTGTTAAAGAAGGGTTCTGTACTTGTGTTAGCTGTATAAACAGGTTAGAGCTGTATAGCTATCTTAAGTAGGTGTTAGCCTTTCTTTACCTTGTTTTTATTATACTAACGTTTCTATAGCTGCCTAATAGAGTCTACTAACAAGTGTAAACCTTATTAGAAGCAGAAAGCCTTATGTACGTAGCTAGATCCCCTTCTAGCCTCTAACCCTAATCTCTGTGCCTGCACGCGTCACTACGTTAAATATACTAATAAATACTATTAAAACAGTAACACCTATATAGTGTTAAAAGGCATAATTGTTTAGGGCGCTAGCAAAAAGTCTAGGCAGCACCTACGCTTTAACTAAGAGTTTAAGATACTCTATTATAATTAGAAGGTCGCGTATAAGCATGCGCTTTAGGCATTATAAACAGGTCCTCCCCCTGTTAAATACAACCTATCTGCTCTAGCTCTGCTAGACCTCTCTACTATAGTTTCTAGTAATCTATTCTTAAACGCTCTTGTTATTAGGTTATCTTTGTTACTGTCGCTGCCTAGCGCTATTAGGGCTCTAACTACTATAAACTGTAATATCTATAATATAGTAACTACTATACAGCGTACGTTTTAGGATTAGGACTACTGCATTTAGGACGCGCACTGTTAAGTTAAGTAGTAATTTAATCTAACTTATTATTATCTTAAGTAAGTAAGTAAGTAGACTAAGGGTCTGTAGAGTGTCTAAGTTAAGATACTTATAAGTAGACTTCCTGTCTCTGTTAGTTTAACGTTGCTAACATATCTTTTAGAAAGAGTTAAAGGTAATAAACACTGCCTGCCTAGCCTTAGCTCCTGCTCTGCCTACTCTCTTAGCGCCTCTGTTTACGTATTCTCTACTATTAACTCCTAGTAGTACCTAGTTTAATCCTTTCTCTAGTTAGCTGTTAGTATCCCCTGCGTCCCTGTCTCCCTAATTTAATCTATTTACGGGTCTTCTAGTGCCTGCCTTTAACCTATTTACTAGGTTACCTGCAATACCTCCTTCTTATTATACTAATTATGTCCTCTGCTACCTGCGCCCTTATAAGCGTACGCTGTCTTCTCTTCCTCCTAGTACCTAAGGTCTTAATGCCTGTCTACAGGATAATCTCTACCTTCTTAATAGTTACTGTTAGGACGCTAGTGTACTTAGCTCTAGTTATAGTTATTCTAGTAATAGCAGGACTTCTTATGTTAGTTAGCTATTGCTAGAGTAGTTATATTCTATTAATTAAGCTGCACGTTGCGCTACACGTAACTAGGCTTAGCGTCTTCTTAGCAGCTCTAGGGTAACTCTGCAAGTCCTAGATACTAATACTTAGGATAATAAGTTATTATCTAAGACTGTGTACGAGTTAGCTCTAGACAAGTTAGAGTTAGAGTTAGACAATCCTTATTAGGGGTCGTCTAGTTAGGGTCCCTAGGACGCTCCTCTTTAGTAAGGTTAGAGCCTTACTAGTAGTTTTAGTTTTAGTATTAGTTAGGGCGCCTGCCCCTCTAGTAGTTTTAGTAGTTAGGGTGTTAGCTCCTTTAGTAATTCTAGCGGCTTTTGCTAGTCTTATAGTAGTTTAGCCTGCCTTCTAGGTTTCTTTGTCCTAGCCTCCTTATAAGGTTAGGCTTGTACCTATCTTTAATAAAACCTGTTTTAGTTTCCTTTTCGCCTGCCTCTAGGGTCTATCGTAATGTAATGCGTCCCTTTATTTCTCTCTAAATTCTTATAAGGCTTTTGTATCTGTAAAGTTCTCTAGTAGGTGCTATATTAGCGTTACCTAGCCCTTTTACTTTATAAGCACTTAGCGCTTACCTCTTCCTCTTGCGTTCTTAGCGCGAAGGATAGACTTTACCTCCTATTTATCTAGCGTTAGGTTATCCTCCTCTAGTATAATTGCAGGGCCTAGCCTTGCGTCTGCTAGCTTCTAGCTTAGGAGTAAGTCCTCTACAGCTCTCTTAAGTAAGTTAACATAGACTATTTAGTACAGGCTCTCTAGGAGATTAAGAACTATAGTAAGTAGGGATAGGACGTTAGTAACAGTGTACTTGTTCTGCAGGAAATCTAGCTTTTTACTAGGTTAGTTTGTCTTAATATTCTATATAGAAAACTACACCTTATCTCTAACCTTAAAACGTTCTGCTAGTTATCTGCTTTAGTTCGTAGCCTCTTATGTTTACTACTACAGGAAAGCGATTACAGCCTAAGTTAGTTCTACTCCCTGCTTTAGATAGTTAACAAAGTAGACTGCACGGCCCTGTAGTGTTTTTATTAACGTTTTAGAGACCTTAACCTGTTATAGGAGGTTAATGTTGTAGCTGTTAAGTAGCAAGTTAGGGCTAACGCTAGTAACGCTAGAGTCCCTGTTATTTAAGGCGAGTTAACATGCTAGGAGGTAGTCTGCCTAGTCTGTCTACTTAAAGTACACTATTATTCTTAAGACTGCCTAGACTTCCTAGTTAGCTCTTTCTGTGCCCCTGTTAGTTTGTAGGTAATGCGACGTAGAGAGTAGCTGCTTAATGCCTATAGTCTTACATAGTGTTTTCTAGAAGGTTCCTAGCTAGTCTAAGCCTCTATTAGATATAATAGTAGAAAGGAAGCTATAAAATTGCTACTACACGTCTTAGAACCTGTATACACAATCCTTAGCTTCTATAGTACATATTACCTCTAGCTAAATAAACTTAGATAGTTAGTCTGTAATAACGAGCAGGTAACGTGGTAACGTTAGTGTAGCTTAGAGAAGGTCTACTATAAAGTTAATTAAGATTTAGGACTAGAATTAATCTGTAATTA